>CM034360.1:35441589-35992651 GCA_019925275.1 Mytilus edulis
CTCGTAATGGTACAATAAGATAATGAAATGGATAAAGTAGTAGAATATGATATTTTATATAGACGTAGTGTACTATTTAGGGGACAGTTGCATCCCGACTTCGGTTGTGGAATTTTCACCTATATTGGTTGCCTTCGGCTAATTTCTGCTATTTGGTTCGGTTGTTGACTCCTTGCCACATACCCCATTTCCATTCTCATTTTTATTATACAGATGTACCCCAACATACGTTTATATTAGACGACAGACAATACGCAGCTTTCCCATCGACTGTTTAACACTGCCATTGAGGGTTAATAATACCTTTTGCTCGCCTAATCTACCTTAGTCAAAAATTTGATTATTTATAAAACTTGCAAACTATGAAAATACACTTGAATCATATCACATCTTCTTTTTTTTATTGAAAACATGGAAGCCGGAACATTAATTTAGATGACAATTTGTACATGCTAGTCACGTGTGATGTAAAATATGTACTGTCTTTACTTTGGTCAAAAGTTTAATTCTAATTCTCTGTTTACAGCTGTGTTTCTTCGGTGATCGTATGTAAGAACGTTACATCTGTAAAAAGATAAATTTACCTTTAGATGATGCAGTGAAGTAAATGTTATCAATATTTTAATCATAATTCGCAAATATTTATCACAGTAATCAAAATATGATTGATGGTTTGTTATTGTGTATGGTTTCAATTTCTAAGATATAATAATCTATCATGATATGATTAATATCTTCTGGAAAATATAGCTTAATAATTATCAAAAACTGACAAAAATTTGATTTTACTTATTAACTGATATGCTTTTGGTTCAATTGTGTATATTTGCATGTACATGTAATAAGTTGTTATCCGCTGATTGGTATCAACAATGAAACGTTTCAGCACTTCAAAAGAATTAAAACAATTATTATAATAGTTCAAAACTTTATTTAACCAGGTTTAATCCACCATTTTCATCATTTGAAAATGCCTGTACTAAGTCAAGAATATGACAGTTCTTGTCCATTTGTTTTTGATGTGTTTTGTTATTTGATTTTGCCATGTGATTATGGACTTTCCGATTAGATTTTCCTCTAAGTTCAGTATTTTTGTGATTTTACTATTTTTTTCAGTCCGTGCTATTTAGAATACGTTGATTTTGTGTATAAATTTTAAACCATATGCCACATAAGTATTAAAGTTACGATGGACGTACTTCGAAGGACATCTTACACAACTGTCAATTTTAAATGGATAATTTTATTTTTTGAGGCTTGTTGAATATTTTTCGTAATGAAAGTGATAAGAATATATTTAATGTTTGAACTTTTGAATCAGAGATTGAATTTAGATATTTGTTTGTTATTCGTTTTGTGTGTTTTATTATAGATTATATAGTTTTATTCGAGGTAAGTGTTTTTCCTGTGCTTATATTCATTGTATGTTCTTTTATGTCACTAATCGAGATTACAGAAGAGATTGTTAAGATATAGAAAATGAAAATAGAAAAAAAGGAGTTTCACCCGTCCTCATTGTAATGTGCTTTTCTTCAATAAAAAGTATTAGTCATAGTGCTGAAAGTGCCGTTAGAGATCAACAATGAACCAATTAATCCCAAGTCAGAAACCTCGTTGATTGTAGTCTGATGTCATTCTTAATATTTTGTTAATTCACAACTTACCCACTTGTGACGGTGTAGAGCTTGATAATTTATGAAAACACATGTCAATTGATGACTAATGTAAACCAACTGATTTTTGCGACTTTTGCGAGAAGAAAATAAAAACGCGAATACAAATTTTTGCGAATATGTAAAACTTGGACATATCCTTATTAAACTACCTCATGCAAATAAGACAATTCGCCAAATCAAGGTGAGGTGGCCTAGAAAGAGTAATACGCGAAATAAAGTATCCGCGAAAATATGTTTGTTGATAGAACTACACATGATTCCCTCTAGATGTCTTTAAGTATTATCGTTGGATTGCTGTCTCATTGACGCATTCCTTACATCTTTTTTTATCTCTTCATGTTTATCATATAATTATATGTATAGTACACCGTATTTGAATCTAAATATTCTTGATCTAGGTTTAGTCAAATGTTGATAAACTACATAAAGTTTTAGCTTTTACATTAATGAGTAAGAATCTGATAAGACCGAAGTACTTCGGTTCCTGTCCAAACCTGTTTTAATTAAGCAGAATATATTCTCACCTTTCATTCAGAATACCCTGGTTATTTGATCTTTATAATCTTCAAGCTACTTTTAATTCATGGTAATCAAAAGTTTAAGTGTGTTTTACTGAATATGATTATACTTACTTTAAAAAATGTTAAAATTTAAGTTAAAAATTTGTTTTGAAAGAGATAGCCTCTGGAATTAACAGTTTTCCATGAGTATTATCGACCAAGAGCTAGTAAATAAAATTCACACTTTATAATTTCATTGCATTCGAGGCAAATCCATATACTGTAGGATATGATTTAATTTACATAGCAGCTGTGAAAAATGTCATTATATTTTACGTATGATTCGGATATTGAATAAAGGCAACAGTAGTATACCGCTGTTCAAAACTCATAAATCCATGGACAAAAAACAAAATCTGGGTAACAAACTAAAACCGAGGGAAACGCATTAAATATAAGAGGAGAACAACGACATAACACCGAAACGTAACACACACAGAAACGGACCAAGCATCAGACAAAACACCACGAGAATAACAAATATAACATGAAAACCAAATACATGAATTTGGGATAGACAAGTACCGTGCCACGTCTTATTTCAATTTCTCAAAAATAAGAGAAAACACAAACGACTCAACGTTAAAATGCAACACACACAGAAACGAACAATAATATAACAATGGCCATCTTCCTGACTTGGTACAGGACACTTTTAAAGGGGAATAAAAGTGGTGGGTTGAACCTGGTTTTGTGGCATGCCAAACCTCGCACTTTAATGGCAAAGTTAAATATAACATTGAAATGACAACATAATATTACAGGACTACAATACAAATTAATAGAACATATTAGACAAAGAAAAACATGATTAATAGATAACAAAAAGCATCAGGTTTAAAATTCAATACGCCAAAAACGCGCCTTGTTCACACAAGACTTACAAGTGACGCCCAGATATAAAAGATCGAAAGTGAAAAAAGTACAAAGTTGTACACCACTGAAGATCAAAAGTTGAAAAGGTTTCGCCAAATACGGCATTGTTTTTATGCCGGGATAAGAACATTCTTATTATATAGAACAATTCATGCAGGTGGATTGTTTTTTGTATTGTCCGACACTATGGTGATTCTTATTTTATTTTTGTTTATTTATTATCAAATAATTATGCAGCATTCATCTGCATGGACAATATCAAATATTTGATATTTTCGAATGTCGTGGTTACATGTACAATCCCGTCAACTCTTTTCCAGATTATGACCTACCGAATTACCGGGTTTGTACTGACATGAGCAGGCAGATAGGTCCAACTCCTGAACATGATCTGCTTACCCTTCCCAAGAACCTGAGATCACCTCCAGTTCTTGATGGGGTTCGTGTTGTTATAGTTTTCTATATATGTTGTGTTTTGTGTGTGTGTGTGTGTGTGTGAACTGTTTGTCTGTTGTTCTTTTTTTTTTTTTTATAGCCATGGAATTGTCAGTTTATTTTCGACTTATACATACATGCGTTTTAATATTCTCTCTCTTTCTTTTTTTCATTTTGTTTTTTATATGATTAATCGCACTTCTGTCTAGGTATTCGACATTTTATTTAAATATACATGAATATACAATTAACTATTGAATTCTTGTTATGTGATCAGTAAGCGAGATTAAAATGCAAGCCAACTTATTGTCTCATTTAAGCAACGATCAAGAAAAATTGCAATCGTTGGAATTGAATAGCTTTAATTTTACAACATTTGCATTTGGTTTCATGACAAAAAGACGAAAATACAAACACGTATTGTGAAACTGCAAGAAACTGAAGACTTAAAATACATAAGCATGCACTTAATTCAACTGTTACGTATTTATTGGTAAAATGTAGGCCAATTAGCATTCCTCCTGCGTTTTCTGGAGCAAATCTAATTAGGATTTTATTGACAACTCGGTGTACTGCTGTTCTTATTCATAACATGTAGGTCTTATATTGAATTATAGTTAAATCCTATAGGTTTTGTATTAAAGTTGATATTTTAGAACTATCACTGTGCACCGGGAAATGTGAACTTTAAATAGGTTTGTGCACGATTTTGGTACAGTCGTCCTGCTAGGAATAAAGGTTTTAAAGTTAATATTTATTTTAGATCTTCGTATTTATATATATATATATAAGACCACTCAGCCCAGAGTTATAATTGATACAGATTAAAATGAGGATATATCATCAACTGCTTTTTATTTCATTTCTGTAAGATCGTTTATTTATCAAATTAGAAGTGGTTGAACATTTGAGTTTGCCTTTTAATTAAGAACTTCCCGTTTTAAATTTTCCTTGGAGTTCGGTATTTTTAGGATTTTACTTTTTAAGATTTTACTTTTTTTCACAAAAATATTGTTGAATAAAAACAGATAGTTTTTTTTATACAATGCCAATACACTTGCACATTGTAAGTAGATACATTTTAGAATGAAAAAAAATGTCACAAAATCAACTAAACATGTTAACTGACGAAATCCTACCGATCATCGTGAGTATAAAATGTATGAAAGACAATACATCATGACATGGAGCAAAGCATAAAACAGAACATCCGTAACAATGAAAACGGTAAAACATCTCAAACCAAATAGAAAATCATAAGAAAATGAGTTTTTCTCGTTTGAATAATTTTACATTTATCATTTATGGGCCTCTTTTAGCTAACTATGCGGTATCGGTTTTGCTGATTTGTTTTAGGTCGTACGGTGACATACGGTTGCTTACTTCTATATCTATATCAGTTGGTATCATTATCAATCATACCACATCTTCTTATTTGTATAATCACCAATGAAAACCAAAAAAGCTTGGCTTAGACAGTACGACTACTAATATAATTAAAAACCAATTGTTCAGAGAACAATTGAAGGTCTTTCCATCAAAACAATGTATTTTGATATGAAAAGTTGTGAAACTAAGTTTAAAATGTCATTTCAATCGACAAATGATAGCTCCTAGTAAGCTGATTCCAAAAATTTATTGTTTCCATACATTTTTTTTAAATAAGGGAGATAATTTGTTACTTCCGGTTTGAAAAATGTTACTTCCGATTATATTTGAATATTTACTTGACACTGATTCCAAAAATATCTGGTTCTATATACTTTTATATTAATAAAGTACAAAAAAATACTTCCGGTTTACAAAAGGTCACTTCCGGTTGTTTTTTTCAAGGTTAAATGGTTTGATACCTTTTTCTAAAAGTTGTATATCTTTATCATGTATACATATAGAATAAAAGCAAAGGTCAAAATCTAGAACGTCAAATTAAGCTATGACCTTGAGATCAATTTCAAGGTCATAAACCAAGGACCTCAAATCAAAAGACCATAGGTCTTAATTATATTTAGTTAATGAGTTAAATCACCAAACGCGTATTTTTAAATACAAGAGGGGAGAAAACTCCCTTTTACATTCAACGTACGCTTGCAATCAAAATTTACATCTTACGACATGTCGCAACTAACAATTTAGTAAAAATAATTTGTTGATATCTTATACAGTCTTTGGATATAAGTTAAAATAAGCCAAATTCAAATATAAGAATATGACCTTGACCTTTGACCTTGACCTAATTTTCATTTTTTGGGACCAAGGACCTCAAATCAAAAGAGCCTAGGTCTCTATCACTTATGGTTTATAAGATAGAAATTCATATCACTTATATCAGATGCATAAGGGGAAATAACTCTCATATGGAGCGGTCATATCGCTTCGGTCAAAATAGGACAAATCATGCGAAGGATATAACGAGGAATTTTGTAAAATAAATTTGTCATAATCTTTTACGGTTGCGAAGGAGATGCGCTAACAAGGAAAACAGTGTTTGGGGAGATAACTCCTACAAAGAAAAGTATTCGTTTACGCAGGGTAAATTTCAAAAGCGCATAAACTGTTCGATATCATATACAAAATATCTAAGCGACATATTGCGAAACAAATGTTTATCGCAAGAACAAAATTAGGCGGAAGAAAAAAAAAAAAAAAAAAATAATCAGAAGAAAAACAATAGGTCTTTCCACAGAAAAGTGGAAAGACCTAATTATAAAATGATTTTGGTTAACTCATAACGCATTGTACTTATACTAACGCTGCAACACCCTTGTGCAAAAGTGGTATCATAAGGGTTTTGCACGCCTTTATGCTAACATTCCCATGAAAATTTTAAAATTGTTTGTACGCACATTGAACGACAAATTTATGTGACGTATAAAATTTTCTGACGTCAGACACTCAAATCAATAAATGTGTTCGTAGATAGTAGATGTTTTTGTGTTCTGTTAAATTGTTCCTGTTATAATTGTTAAACGATGATGACTGATGTACCCATATTTTGACTATTATATTTATTGTGTCTGTTTATTTAACGCATCAATGTAAAAATATCGGAAATTGATGAGACTGTCATTAAAGTGAGAGGGTTAGCGCTATAGAACCAGGTTTAATCCACCATTTTCTACATTTGAAAATGCCTGTACCAAGTCAGGAATATGACAGTTCTTGTCCATTCGTTTTTGATGCGTTTTGTTATTTGATTTTGCCATGTGATTATGGACTTTCCCAATTGATCTTCCTCTAAGTTCAGTATTTTTGTGATTTTACTTTTTATAGAATAAAGTTTAAAAACTTAATATTTTTATATTTTTGAAATCTAGGTTACGATCGTTTCCTTTAAATATTTTTTGATTCGAGCGTCACTGATGAGTCTTTAGTAGACGAAACGTGCGTTTGGTGTAAATATAAAATTTTAATCCTGGTATCTATGATGAGTTTAATTATTTATAGTGAAGAGTTCATATAATCATATAAAATTGATATCGCATATTTGTTCAAGTGAAAGTTTTTTTTCATGAAAGTTATGCATATTTCACAAAAATAATGAAATGCGTACATGTTTTTTTTTATTTAGAAAAAAGTGAAATTCGCCGCGTTCTTTCGATTGCATTATAATCTTTTCAGATAAAATAATATAGAAAATCATTTTGTGACAACCTCAGACTAGAATAGATCAAAATTCTAGCACAGTTAAATGAGGAAACATTTTTAGAATATCGGTTTAACCTAGCAGCATGTTTTACTTTGGATTTTATAAATATAGGTCATGTACGGGTTTTTTTTTGGTCATGTAGGATGAGTTTAACTGATTGTTTTAATCAAACTTCTGCTTATAACTATATTCAATAATGTTATTTTTAGTAATTACATTTAAGTACGCTTAGACTCAAGTTTGTCGATATTCACATTAATCGATTCAAACAAGGTAACCAACATATATCAAGAACTGCAAAAGGAGCAAGACTGGGTGCGTCAAGTAAGCGTCTCTTGCCATGCTGTACGCTACCCACCATGCAAATGCACTTTAAATTCCGTGATAGGAGAAAATTGGTAAACAAACAGACTGTACTCTTTCCATTGTCAATGAAGTCCTATTCAACATAGTGAGATCATGAATGGCCGTAATGTATTGAGTTTCATACTTTAACATCAAACAATAATGCAGATGGCATGTTTTTCTTACTGCATCGAAATGGTAAGTTTATAATTGGAAAGTTGGAATCGTCACCTTTGTCATAGATTATAGTTTGAAGTCGTCCATTTGTGTCAATATCGAAAAACAGATGAACAAATATAAGGTTGATCTGATAGATCTGGCAGTATTATTCCCATCCGCAATTTTAATTGTAAATCTTTAAGTAAATGCATATTGTTTTAGTGATAGGCCATCATCAATTATATACATTTTGTGTGTGTATTTGTTTTATGTCAAGAAACAGTATTGAAGATATATCTTTATGCTTTCTTGATTATTAACAAGATATACCAAAAGTAAACATATACCAGGCCAAACAGGAAACCGATAAACTATCACAAAAAGACAAAAAATGCAATGGTCCAAGGAGAAAAAAGAGAAACAACTTAACAAGAGTCTTTACAAATCAATAAACATAAAATAAAGAGTATGCCAAACAACACCGGAATCAACTCAGATACTTCGGAAACTTATTGTAAAAGCAGGATACAATGTCAGTGAGAGACGTTATTGGTTATTGTCATATACTATAAGAATGAGTCAAACCAATTCCGTTATAGTCCTAACAAGTTATCGAATGTCGAAGTAACCCAGCGGCATATTGTACTCTGGCATATTAAATATAGGTCGAGTACAGGATTTTCGTTTTTTATGTGGGATGAATACAACTGATTGTTTTAATCAAACATCTGCTTAAAGTTATATTTAGTTATGTTGTCTCACCACGTTAAAGTACGCTGTGACTCGACTTTCCTTGATAATATAAAGAACAAACGCATTAAATATTTAACAACGATTGTAATTAATTCCAAGGGATGGTAAATAAGAAACAGAAAAACAAGCTTAACATGATTGTTATAGTAACATTTTTATATATATGAGGTTAGATCTAGAAGGTGACATCGAAATATTATGATTATTACCCAAAAATAGAACATAATTTCTGGACTACATTCTTATATGTGCATATTGTCGTCATCATACAAAATTGTATTTGTTTCCTTTTTTTGGTTCTATTTTCTTTCTAAAACTATTTTTATATGACCATACCGAATGAGCTGCGTTAATGTTTATTAAGTGTCTTTGTGTTGCAAAAGTCCAGTAACTTTACGGTAACTGTTAATGATACGGTCAAAAGAAGATGAAGATACATAATTCTACATATTAAATAAAGACTGGGCCAAGTTCATTATAGATAGAGATAATTGTAAGCAGCAATAATGTACAGTAAAGTAAGATCTACAAACACATCACCATCACCAAATGTAGTGCTCCTCATTAGCAGGAGGAAGATAAAGAAAAGAAGAAGAAGTTGTATGATTGCTAATCAAACAACTATCCAGTCCAAATAATATATATAATAAAAGCACTTTTTAAGTGCCTATAAATAGCAGGCACATGCCATACAAATCTATGGGAGTATGGATTAATCAGTACAGAGATTAATTCAATTACACAAATAAAAGCACTTTATACATGAAGGTTTCTGTAGGATTTCTAACAATGAGGAAAACCCATACCAAACAGTTAGTTTCACTAAGCTCCGACATATAAAGATGTTAAATAATTAAAAAAAACAAAACAATAAAGGACATATTTTGAAAAACCAATAAAGTAAAACAATGAACTAGCTACTTCCTGCTAAGCATGCAATTTCGGTTTCCATCTCTCAGTATCCGTATTTTCCCCAATACACACTTTCATCGACTCCTCTATCTTTATGGTCTTTCCGAGATCTGTCTTGCAAAAGTCAGTATCCTTACTGTTTTGTCGAGCGGGTGAATTCAAACAACACGACATATCGAATTAACGTCCATATTTCGACATGATGTGTTGACATACTCATATATCTCTACAACTGTAACATCTAACCTGATGACCAACTTTGCAAAGGATTTCACTTCCAGGAATGACCACATTTCTAAATCTATATAGATTGGATGACCTAAAAATTAAACTGACAGTAAATATCACATTCATTTTATATTCTTAATGTTGTAGTTATTAGCATTTTAGTTATGTAAATTGTGTTTCCATTTACTCTCTTGGTTACATTTTATATTTAGCAAACAACTAAAAGTTGAAAGGAATCTTTTATCTCCCATCTGACATTTGCATTATATCAACCTCTGAGTTTTATTTAGCAGTGATGTTTGAATGTGTTGTAAAAAGATAATGACAGGCCACATCTAGTTTACTTTTACAAATTGTAACTTGGATGGAGAGTTGTCTCATTGACACTCAAACCACATCTCCTTATATCTATACATGATAATGAATTAGCTCGAGGCTAGTTTAATTCGGCTTTTGATAAAAAAAGAAAATTATTTTATGAAATTCTTGGGATATAAAAGGCTTAGTAACAATAATATTATACTCAAGACAAGGTAATCAGATATAATTTTAAAGCCTTCTATATTACGTATCATTCCAGTGCATATTGCATGATCTATTTTTAGCCATGCTACCCATGTTGGTTGGTAGTCATCTGACACATTTGTTACTAGATACCTTAATGACGATTTGGCCGAGTGTGGTTGAATTTGTCTTAATTGTTTCAGAGGAGAAGAGTTGTCAAAAATTGACTTTGAAGGGCAATAACTCATTGAGAGGTAAATTGACCATTTTCGATCATATTGGCTTATTTGTAGTTTTTACTTTACTGAACAATTTTGCTGTTTAAAATTTATCTCTTTCTATTATTATAATGTTATTCAGATAATAACCAAAAACTGTAAAACTTGTTGTTTAATGCGTCTGAAAATTTCAGAGCATATAGATCTTGACCTGATTAACATTTTACTTTCATGCTAGATTTGCTGTAAATGCTCTAGTTTCAGAGGTATAAACATGATATAATCAGCCAAAAACTGTATCCCCCCATGTTCTATTTTAGTCATGGTCACCATATTAGTTGAGGGGCAGGGTCGTCGTCTAGTTAGAACTACAAATGTAGATACCCTAACTTAAAGATGAGTTAGGTCAAACTTGGTTCCATTTGGCCCAAAAATGTCAGAGGAGATGATTTTGTAAAAGTTAACGGACGAAGACGACGACGACGAACGACGGCCGCCAAGTGATGAGAAATTATCACTTTGCCGTATTGGGCAATGTGAGCTAAAAAGGAAACAAACAGACTAGATATGTTGCCTTTAAATTTATGTACTGCATTTAAGTTGAATGGTTTGGGAGTTTGGAGGATACATGTATGGCAGACCTTGATTGATTGAACTTTACTTCTCGCATCTATTCTAAACACAAACCGATAAAAGAGAAGCGAATTATGTATCAAATTATAATTTAAGTTTGGATGTAACGCGTCTTCTGATTGGCTGACGTTATTTTGTTATCAGCTCATAGACAAAATTTAGTCATGTGACCGTGACGTCATCAACGTTTTTTTTTATGGTTTTCTACGGTTTAAAATGGAATTTAGAATTAAATTATAAGAAATTACTGTAATATTTTTTCTGTCTATTCGAAATAACATAAAAAAAATGTGGTGCACACTGTTAAGTAACCCGCTACGCGCGTTATTCAGTTTGCACCAATTTTTTTATGTTATTTCGTGATAGACAGAAAAAATATTACAGTCATTCCTTAAATATTATTCGAACTCATAAGTCGAACACGTAATGTCAATGTTATGTCAAAAAACGAAAAACAGCAGTATAGAAAACACAACAAAGAAAAGTTTTGACATGATGACAACACATAATGCACAAGCCTTTCGTTTTTGTCTCATTTTAATGACTTATAAGAAATGATTGCCAAATGTTTGGTCATTTATCATTTAACAAAAAATAAGAAAAACAGTTCAAATATTTTGGTTTCCAATTCATTTGGTCGCTAGTGTACATGATGATTTTAGAATAAACTTGAGAATGGAAATGGGGAATGTGTCAAAGAGACAACAACCCGACCATATAACAGACAACAGCAGAAGGTCACCAACAGGTCTTCATTGCAGCCAGAAATTCCCGCACCTGTCCTTCATCTGGCCCATACACAAATATATATACTAGTTCAGTGATAATGAACGCCATACTGAATTCTAAATTGTACACAAGAAACAAAAATTAAAAATAATACAAGACTAAATATGTTTTAAGTCATGACACACGAATGGTAGGCAAGGAAAATTCATATGTTTATATCTTTACACCACTTGGGTTTTTACTGTTGCTAATTATTTATCTGCCCTATTGGCATTATCCTTCAGATGAGTGTGTATTGGTTCACACATCATATAAATGGCAAATATTGCTGGTAAATCTTTCACTCATTGCATGATGTAAATGTGATAAAACTGATTTTTTGGTGCTAAGTCTTTAGTTTTCTGTATTGTGTTTTGGATACGTTTGTTTGTCTTTAGGTAGTTTTTCATTGTTTAGAGATATAGGAAGGTGTGGTGTGAGTGCCAATGAGACAACTCTCCATCCAAATAACAATTTAAAATAGTAAACCATTATAGGTCAATGTACGGCCTTGCCCACTTTAAACTGAGTTTGCATGTCTTTCTGGAATCTTCCGCCTGTTTTCTACAACGACCGCAGGTAGATTCGGCATTGCATGATTGTAGGTGCTCGTTTCTGTTGTGTTGTTTTATTTCTGCTTTAAACTCTTGGTATGTTTTGCTTTCAAAACTAACTTGCGTATGTGATGTTGGATTTCATATACAATTGTTATGAATACGAATATGATACTATTGGTGTTTTAAAAGTATAGAGAATCAATAAAAATGGACGGAATTTGCCAATATGAACCTATTGTAGCATGGGTTTCTTGAAAACTAAATTGACAGACAATCTTTTTGTCTCTCAATACACATGTTCTGATACATACGAACAAAATAATTATGAGAGGTATCAACGATTTGCCAAAATGAATATTCTTTTTATCATGGGTATCTTTAAAAATAAAAAGACATTATGATCAACGCGCTTGTTTCAGTCATCGGATTGTGTCTATTTTTTTATATTTTCATACAATTTTACACACTGGAAAAACGCATTGTTATGTTGAATAGTAAGAGAGTAAAAATAAATGACCGACTTTGTAAATAAAATATGAGAGTTAACTAGCCTAGTTACATTTTAGATACAATGTCTTTCGAATTGTGCCTGTAGGTAAACTGATATGCTTTCAAAATTTTATGCTTCATATAAATTGTATTTCGGATTTCAAAATAGAGATTAATTTATGAAAAGTTGCTTATTTAACGATACTTTCATGCAAATGCATCCTTTATTACTACAATTACTTTGCTGTTCAAAAACTACAAGGGAAATGGAATTTTATGTTCGGATTAAAACATCTAAATTGATCAAAACTTCAATTGTGACACAAATCTTCACAATATAACGATACAGATATTGAAAGTAAATTTGCACATGGAACAGCTAAATCATTGACAGTAATGAGGGATTTCTATTTCTAAATCATTGATCTGGCGACTGCTGTTTACGTTTATCATGTTCTTCCGCGAGGATTTGTTTGTAAGACTAGTAATTTAGAATTTTATAATGCCCTTGATTTCTGAGATTTATGTTTGTTTCTTCACTAACCTTGGTTGCTTATAGCAAGCGTAAACATCCTTAACGAGAATGGAACATCTGCCGATTTATTGTCAGAGATTACGTTATACCTGGTTGACAGTATTATTTTTAGTGATAACACTCAACATATGGGATAGTTCGTATTTTCATTTCATGGACTGCGGGCAACGACTCACTCACGCACAAACTAATACTATTCAAATATGTTCCTGTTAGAATTCCTACATAACAAATTGCTATTAAACACCGAAACTTGCAATTATTAAAAGACTGAAAAACATCTAAATGAATGTTAAGAAAAAAATATGTTATCATATATAATTAATTATGCGATTTAAAGCAACTAAATTACATGATGTGTTAGAAATCAATTAAGACAAATTACGATAAATGGTTGGGAATTAAAGCTTTGTAAAACAGGAAAGGAAAAGAAAGAGTATGATGAACTAGCTGTCAGTATCTATGAGTACTCTCAGATCTGTACTTAGTGAATTTTGTTGTTGGTGATGTATTGTAAATACCATGCCACGTCGTCAGTGTATTTCTTGTTTTTTCTGCTTTGTATCGTTATAATGAGTTAAGCCCCTTTCAAAACTATTTTTATAGTTTATGCTTGTGCTGCACTGTCACACTACTGTCCCACGTTAGTCAATGATGTTGAGACCAGCCATACGAGTTCGCCTGTGCGAAGTCGGGAGTCTGTAGTTTATAGTGGTTGTCGTTTGTTGGTGTACATGATATTTGTTTTTTTCTTTCATTATTTTTATAATAAATTAGGCCGTGAGTTTTCTCATTTAAATTCTGTAACATCTGTCATTTCGTGGCCGTTTAGAGCTGACTATGCGGTATGGGTTTTGCTCATTGTTAATGGCCATATGGTTTTGAACTTCTATGTCATTTCGTTTCTGGTGGGGAGTTGTCTAATTGGCAATCATGAAACATACTTGTGTGTGTATAAATTGAATAGATCGTGAACTGCAACTTTTACAACAACAATAACACATGTTTAATGGTGGGAAAAAGGTGGGGAAATGATGGAAAAAAGATAATAAAAATAAAATTAAGACCATTCAAGAATATAGTTAGTCAGTTTGTAACCGTATGAAGCTTTTATTGTAATTACATGGTGGTTCAGACTGTTAAGTCCTCGATATTATAATTGAATTAACGTATAACTAGATGAATGGACAGTTAGTGTCGAAAAAATCCTAAATGTAACATATCGTTATTCTATTAAAGTCTAAAAACAACCGTAAAGACTCGTCAAATGCATAATGTCATGTTTTTGTTTTGATCGTTGGTTTCTATATTCAAATTAATCGGTCAATAAACCCTCCAATGATAATATCTATGGATACCGTAACACTTTAACTGCACTTATTTCCTATCTGTTAAGAACTAGCTAGCTTTTCTTATTGAATAACAAGGGACCACATGACATTTATTTTTCAATTACTAAAATATAAATATAAAACCGTTTTGTTGGAGCATGATCTGAAAGATTCAAATGAAAGTTGAAAAGAACACTTTGAAAATTTCATCTGTCCAAACCGCTTTTCTAAATATGATTTCATCATGTATCGACTGCATGTATTAGTATGAAGTAACGTTTATTTAAAGTTTATTGCATAATATGAATGTCATAAAATACCATACTCAGTATAGTTAATTGTATACGGAGTAAAACATTACACAAGATCCTTTGACTTAGAAGTTTACAGTAGTCTTTTTATTGTTCCAGCACAAGAGTTTATAAAGGAGACTTTGATATGGATTATTGTTATAATTATATGTCGTTGCTATTTCAGATTTTTTTCATTTATCTATTTGTATAATGAAGCGATGTTTAAGAACACTAGACCTTTACGTTAATGATACCCAAATATCAAGGTCATATTTTCCCCCGATGTTGAAGACCTTGTCAACTTTCCCAAAACACGATTAATCAAAATCAAATCAGTATAAAAACATAAGTAATCACTCATCCGAAACGTGATAATCCTTTCAAGATTGTAAAATACTAGTACTCATCATTCAGTAGCTAATATTCATTAAGTAGATTTATTTTCTTATATTTGTTTTTGTATCGATTGTCAATGGTTGTACGTCTTCTATTACTAAATCAAAATATAATTTTCCAAAACAATAACATGATTTGATTACATTTTGCCAATCCTTCATTCATGTGCAAAATTTTCAAAAGTGCTCTTGGAACAAATTAATTATTGATCATTGAACTTAGCAGAATGTATCCCGACCAGTAAAAGTACGTTTTTATTTTCTTACACTTTATGAAATGATCCATGTCTGATTTACCTAAGTCAGACAGGACAAAACATAATTGTTTATTTGTTTAATCCGTAACTATAATTGATTTGGTAAATACAAGGCGACCAATATTCTGAACTGGTAAATCCATTTGGAATTTAGCTACAAAAAAAAAAAAAAAAAAAAAAAAGAAATCACACGAACTCTTAACGGAGCTACAGATGAAAAGAAATAAGGAAAAATCCCCCAAAAGTCAGACCAACTGTTAACGGAACGAAAGATAAAAAAGTCATAAAGAAATCACATAAACTCTCAACGGAGCGAGAGATAAAAAAATTCATAAAGAAATAACATGAATCCTTTACGGACCGAGAGATTTAAAAAAGAAAAAACTAAAGAAATCACACTATTCTTAACGGAGAGAGAGAGAGATAGAACAAAATATATGGTGGTTATATAAGTTGAATGTGTAATTTTCAAAACAAAGACGTTCTTTGATTATATTTTGCCAATCCTTGATACTTGTGCAAAATTTTCAAAAGTGATCATGAAAGAAATTAATCTTTGATAATTGAACTTTGCAGAATGAATCCTCCTGATCTGTAAAAGTACGTTTCTATTTTCTTACACTTTATAAAATGATCATTATCTGAGTTACTACAGACAGACAGGACAAATCTTTATTGTTTATGTGTTTAACACGTAATAATGATTGATTTGGTAAATACAACATGTACAATGCGACTAATGTTCTGAACTGGAAGATTCACTTGGAATATAGCAACAACAACAAAAAAAAACCACCTTAAGTAATCATTCTTATAATTCACATAAGAACCAAGTTTTTTTTATACTTTTTATTACAGCCAAAAGCGCTCCTTGCGCCTTGGATATCTAAACTTTAACGGTTGTACTATTCATACCTCGTGATTTATCCAAGGACTCTGATCGTTTTCAAAACATTACAAATATTATGAAATGTTTAAATGAGAACTATTTTAAAACCAGTCAAATAGTTCAACTTTTGGTGTTTAAAATAATTAGTGTTTCAAATTTCACGAGACACTCGGAGACAGTATATTCTCTTTTCCACATTTTAGGTTTGAAAAAACCTGATGTATGTTTTCGGTGTCATTTTGTAGAGATGTCCTTATGTCTCTATATGATTAGTGCTCGCTGTGTCTTCAACAGAATGAATTGAACAAGTGTATCTTCATATCAATTCAGAACAGACAGTAAGTGTCGAAAAAGCTCAAATGTTACTTCTATTATTTAAATTACGGGAACAGTAGTATATCGCTGTTCGAAAGTCATATATCAATTGAGAGAAAACAAATCCGGGTTTCAAACTAAAACTGAGGGAAACACATCAACTATGAGAGGAAAACAACGAAAAACAGAAACATTGTATACGTAGTGAACCAAAGATAAAATGACAATGAACACACACACACACAAACGAATTATAAGATAAAACTATAAAACTATAACCCTATAAAAGTATAAAAAACAACCGTATTATGTAATATTTTTGTTTTGATGTTTGTTTCTATATTCAACTAAATCGGGCAACCTTTCAATGATAATTATAACATGGAACGGAACCTTTAACCGCAATTATTTCATATATATTAAGAATTAGCCAGTTTTTCTTATTGGATAACAAGGGGCTACATGACATACTTTTTCAATCACTTATATATAAATAATGAACTGGTCTGTAAAAGTATGATCTGAAAGTGTTAAATAAAAAATGAAAACAACGTTTTGTTAATTTTATCCATCCGAACTGCTTTTCTTAATAAAAAATCATTAGGAATCAAATACATGTGTAAGTATTTAGTAACTTATTATATTTTTCAGTTTATCGCATAATATGAATGTAACAGCATTTGTGAAACTCAGTATAGTTTATTGAATACGCAATAGAAAATTACACAAGATCCTGTAACTTTTTTTATTTACACAGGCTTTGTAATATTCTATCAAAAGAGTTTTTAGATAAGACTGGGATATAATTTATAACTTATATTCCGTTGTTATTTCGAGATTATTTTAATTCATTTATTTGTAAAATGGAGTGATGTCAAGGAACCATAGACTTGACGTTTATGAAACCCAACTATTATACTCATATGAAAGCTATATTTTATTACCAAATGTTGGACAACTTTCTCTAACGTCCTCAAAATCAAATCAATATAAAAGAGCAAGTAATCACTCAACCGAAATATGAAAAACCTTCTAGATGGTGAAACTACTATCACAAATACCCTTTTCACTTAGTAAGAAATATGTATCAAGTAGATTTATTTTCTGATATTTGTATTGATTTGAAACAGACCAGTCAATGGTTGTGCTTCTTCTATTGCCAAGGCAAAATGTAACTTTTAAAAACAATAACATTCTTTGATTAAATTTTGCCAATCCTTGATACATGATTGTCCAAAGTGCTCTTGAAAGAAATTATTTTTTATCATTGAACTTTGTAGAATGTATCCGGACAGTTTAAAGTCTCTGTTGTGTATAAATAATCATTATCTGATTTACTAAAGACAGACAGGACAGCACGTTTTTACTTATTTGTTTAACACTAACCACGATTGATTTGGTAAATACAAGGCGACTAATGTATCAAACGGTACATTCACTTGGATATAGCAACAACAAAAACAACCCACATAAAGTAACCATTCTTATAATTTATATAAGAACCAAGTTGTAGCCTTTGTAATACTTTATATTACAGCTTATAATCAAGAAATTTATTTGCCAAAAGTGATCCTTTTGTCTCGGACATCTAGACTTTTACGAATGTCCTATTCAAACCTCGTTATATATCAAAGGCATGGGGTTGCTTTGAAAACATTACAAATATTATGAAATGTTTAAAAATAGAATTGGAAACAATTGACCAATCCAATAGTTAACTTTTGGTGTTTAGAATAGTTGATGTTAAATTTCAAGAGACACTTAGTATAATCTCTATTGAACTAATCAGATCTTATTTGGGTTTGAAAAAAACCCTTATGCTTGTTTTCGGTTTCTTCTGTACATCTCCAAATGATTTGTGCTATTTAAATCTTCGACAAAATAAATTGAACAAGCGTATCATTAAATAAATTAAGAACAGACATTATGTAGCATGTTAATCTGTTTTAATAAAAATTCATAATATCTAATAAAATTTGTAGATTTAGCTAACAAAGTCCTTATATTTGTATAAAGGGACATTCGTTTATAGTGGAAAATTGTTTTAACGTTAAATAAGCTACAATAACAAATTGCTTGCTAGACACTCTCTGTGATTAATATTAGATAACTCTGGTTAATTTCCCAATCATTCTATCACGAAGGGGAAATAAATAATTCGGCTTTCATTTATAGTCTTTTTCAAAAATGATGAACGGTTCTATATATTGGTATGTGATCATTTTAAAACGTTTCAAATTTATGTAATTATATTCATACATCAATGTCTTTGATACACCAATAACAAAAACTGAAATCTATTGAATTGATACATTGGTTAATTATTCAAAATTAAATCCGAAACCTATACTTAATTATAAAATAATGAACCTGTTCAAGGAAGACAATACACGCATTGACTTTTTCGAATCGGAACATAATACAAAGGCATGTCACTCTTGCATACAAATGGCAAATCAATATAATTCAATTAACTGTGCATCCGTGCTCCACCTTCAATGAGGATTTAAAATTATTAATATAACCAAAAGTTGTTAATCTATAGAATAGTGAAGACAATGAAAACTAACCCATTGTAAAACATATTTTTTTGAAATTTTTTAAAACTTACTCAGAAAAATGCTCGAGCCACTTGACTTTCATAGCTCATAATTAACGTTTTTACAAATATATTAATAAAGTAGTTAAACATTATTTGCTTCTCAAAGTGTAAGACGCAATACAAATCATATGCTTGCATCAACTTACCCAAAATATAGATTTAATTAAGTCCTGAACATTTCGACATTGTTTGTTTATCTTTATAAATACCGAATCACAGGTACATCCGACTAAATACCTATATCCGATATCGTCAGGTAAATACGCTACATTAAGTGTCAAAAAAGCTTTAATATTACCTCTATTATTCTATAAAATTCTAAAACAACCGTTTTGGCTCGTTACATGCATTATTTCATATTTTGTTTAGCATGTTTAGCTCGTTGGTTTCTAATGGAAGCGTAACACTTAAACATCAATTAGTTCATACCTGTTACATGGTTAAGAATAAGCTAGCTTTTCTTATTGGATAACAAGAGGAAACATGAAATTCTTTTTTAATAACTATTATATAAATATTGAACCAGTTTGTTTAACGATGATATAAAAGATTAAAAAAAAATAAAAAAAAGACGTTTTGTTAATTTCATCCGTCCTAACTGATTTTCTAAACATGATTTCATCAGGTATTGAATACATGTATAAGTAATAAGTAACTTATTATATTGTTCAGTTTATCGCATAATATGAATGTCACAGCAATCCTGATACTCAGTAAAGTTTATTGTAGATGCAAAAGAATATAACACAAGATCCTATAAATTTGATATTTCCACTAGTATTTATAATGTTTTAGCATAAACGTTTTAAAGATTGTTATATTGATAAATGTTATATTCATATGCTGTTGTTGTTTTAGGGTTATTTGCATTCATTTATTTTTATAATAAAGATATGTCAAATAACCATAGACTTGACGTTCATGGAACCCCGTAAAACATAACTAGTGTATTCATATGGGAGTAATATTTTATTCCCGAACGTCGGAAATCTACCTCAACTTATCGTTAAAAACGATAAATGAAAATCAAATCAGTGTAAACATGTTAGTATTCACTCATCCGAAACGCGATTAACCTTTCTAAATGGTCAAAATACTAGTACATATACCCTTATCATTCAGTAACTCATTTCAGTCCCAAGTCAGGAGCCACTGGACTTTGTTAGTCTTGTATTAATTTTCAATTTTAGTTTCTTTTGTATAATTTGGAGTTTAGTATGACGTCCATTATCACTGAACTTGTATATACATTTGTTTAGGGGCCAGCTGAGGGCGCCTCCTGGTGCGGGAGTTTCTCGCTGCATTGAAGACCTATTGTGACCTTCTGCTGTTGTCTGTTCTGTGGTCGGGTTGTTGTTTCTTTGACAAATTTCCCATTTCTTTTCTCAATTTTTTTCTTATATTTGTTTTAGTATCGATTAGAAACCTGCCCAGTGAATGGTTGTTCTACTTCTATATTACCAAATCAAATGAAATTTTCAACAAAAGTGCACTTGAAACAAATTAATCTTTGATCATTGAACTTTACAGAATGTATCCTGACCGCTTATAGTACGTTTTTGTTGACTTACATTATATAAAATAAACATTATATAATTTACTAAAGTCAGGCAGGATAAAATGTTATTGTTTTTTTTTAACGCGTAACCATGATTGATTTTTTAATACAAGGGGAATAATTTTCTAAATCAATTCGGAATATGGCAACAACAAAAAAAAAAAAAACCCGACTAAAGTAATCATTCTGATAATTAATAAAAACCTTGTTTTATACTTTAAAATACAGCTTATAATCAAGACCTTTATTAACAAAAGTAATCCTTGTGCCTCGGACATCTACACTTTAACGGTTGTCCTATTCATACCTCGTTAATTATACAAGAACTCAGATAGCTTTGAAAACATTACAAATATTCTATGTTTAAAATAAAAACTCGAAACTATTAACCAGTCAAATAGTTCATCTTTAAGAGTTTAGAATAATAAGTGTTTAATTTAATGAGACAGTATAATCTCTTTTCCACTAATTTGGGTTTACAAAAAACCTAATGTATGTTTTCGGTATCATTTTGTAGAGTTTTTAAATGAGACTGGGGTATTGATAAGTTTTATAAGTATAGTTCGTTGCTTTTTCAAGGTTATTTTCATTCATTTATTTGAATAATGGAGTGATGTCTAAGAACCATAGATTTGAAACCGGGTACCTTTAGTTACCTATTTGTCGTGTGTTTCTCTGTCCTATATGTTCCCCAATTTAATTGTATTGTAGTCCTGTCGTGTAATGTTGTCATTTCAATGTTATATTTATCCTCGCCATAAAAGCCGGAGGTTTCGCATGCCACTAAACCAAATTCAACCAACCGTTTTTTTCTTAAAATGTCCATTGTTATATTATAGTTTGTGTCTGTGTGTGTTACATTTTAATGTTGTGTTGTTGTTGTGTCGTAGTTCTCCTCTTATATTTGATGCGTTTCCCTCAGTTTTAGTTTGTAACCCGAATTTTTTTTCTCGATCGATTTAAGAATTTCGAACAACGGTATACTACTGTTGCCTTTATTTATGGAACCCAAAAATCATACTCATATGAAAGCCATGCTTTATTCCCGAATGTTGGAGACCTTCTCAACTTCCCGGAAAACACGATTAATCAAAATCGAATCAGTATAACAATATTACTAATCACTCATCCGAAACGTGAGAAACCTTTCTATATAGTGAAAATACTAGTACACAAATGCCCTAATCATTCAGTAATTCATATTCCTCAAGTAGATTTATTTTCTTATATATTAGTTTTTGTATCGATAAGAAACAGGCCAAGTCAGGAAAAAAGTATTGCAACACCTTGATTTTTTGAAATTTGAAAAATGAGCCTCTTTTTTTGGATGGAATATAATAAAATATTTGTATAATATTATTGAAACATAGTTTATGATAACATTGGCATTGAAACGAACAAAAAATGTTTGAAAAAAAATGATTTATATCACCACAATTTTAATAACAAAATGAAGTGTTTTTTGTACAAAAAAATGCATTTTACAACTTTTACTGTAGTCGAACCTTACAATGTCAGACATTTCAAAATTAATCTTCAGATGACTGTTCACATCATGGTTGATTGTTATACGCCAAAGAATTAGTACTTTGTGCGCAGCCTCCATTCAAACGGATAACCGCATCTAAACGTCTTCTGATTCCTGCCAAAAATCGACTAATTTGTTGCTAAGGTAGCAGCAACCATTTCTGACGAAGAACATTGTTTATTTCATGATGTGTTTGAACTGGGATGTCCTTTCGCGCACGTTCCGCCCAATAGTGTTCCATATATGCTCCATATGGTTCAAATCCGGGCTACGATCCGTCCAAGGAAGATGAACCGAGTTCCATTGGAACAATGGATCTTCCTCCACGATGCTAATTTTCAACTATAGCGAGCTCTGCACTACATTGGATACGGAAAACTGTGTGTTTGTTTGTAAGCAAAAGTCTCTGAAATGGTCTTATCGCACGATAATTAGTAGCGATGAGTCGATCACGAACAGTTCTTGTTAAAAAGCTCCTGTATGCCCACCACTCTCTTTTTAGGATTGTATTGTATGCAATTGGTTTCCTTCTGACCAACCTTCATTATGCTTGATTTCTCCTAGCAAATGGTATAGGGGGTCTTCTTTATCTCGGAAGGTCTTGAACAGCGTTTAGTGCCTTATTTTTAACTCAAAACGACTTATAGTGGAATGGTGATGACCAACACTACGTGCAGTTGTTACAGAGGCATCCCTGCTTCTCTCATGCTGATAATAAGCCATCTTGGTGCAGTTTAGAGTTGTCGAGGACCCATTACAAGGTGTCAATCACATAACTTTGAAAACTTGGTTATTTAAAGTGTTGAAAACAATGAGGATGAAAACATCTGTTTTGCTGTTTACGGGTACAGTAGCTGCATGTGCAGATAAAAACTTATCGATTCGATATTTATTGATTAAGCTCAGGTGATACTTAAATAATGTTTAAGTTGTTCTATTTTACCAAATTATATCACAAAAAATAAAAAGTGTTTTTTTTTATTTCAATTTCAATTTGGTGTTGCAATACTTTTTTCCATGTGTATATTACTAAATCCAAATGTAATTTTAAAAAAACAATAACTTTCTTTGATTCATGTGCACAATTTTAAAAAAGTGCTCTTGAAAAAAAAAACTTTGATCATTGAACTTTGTAGAATGTATCCTGACCAGTTAAGCTACGTCCCTGTTGTCTTACAATTTATAAAAATAATTCTTATCAGACAGGAAAAACCATTATTGCTTATTTGTTTAACACGTAACCATGATTGATTTGGTAAATACAAGGCGACCAATGTTCTGAACTGGTTAATCCATTTTGAATATTAAAACAAAAAGAAATCACATGCACTCTTAACGGAGCAAGAAATGAAACGAAAAGAAAAAATCCCAAAGAAATCGCATAACTCTTAACGGAGAGAGAGATAGATCAAATGTTTGGTGCTTAGATAAGTTAAAACTGTTACAGTAATGGAATTTATTTAAAAGACTGATACTGGTCCAGCAGTTAACCGACTCACTTGCGATTCTAGCTCCGATCTGCATACAAATTCATACTAATGACGGAAGAAGGGGGTGAAGGAAACTAGTTCTGAAAACAGAGTTGGTCACTGTTCAGAGTTTCATATATGACTACAAGTAGTTAAATAAATGCATATACATCTATGTTTGACACATGATGACTTAAGCAATCGACGGAAATAAAGATGTTTTATATAGCTTTTATATCTGTGTTTGATTTGTTCATGGTCAAATGCCTTACATAGCCCTATGCTGGATAACATACTCATCTAGAAAGATAACTAATTGCTAATCACTTCACTACATCTCCTTATTTGTATATTGTTTTAACAGAAATTTTTAAGGTTTTAGTACTGAAATTAAAGGGTTGTTATGGTGCCGTCGTAACCATAGCAACCAAATGTACAACACATGTGTTATTGTTATTTTTTTAGTTTCTTATGAAAATAGAACATATGAACCCCAAAAAAGTCAATTTGACAACTATCACTGTATCACCCTCTGCATGATTCTTAGGTGGAGCCATACTTAAAGTGTTAAACATCAATACCTATTGCGAAAATATTTACTTATCATGACATTTATGTTACATTTACAAAAAGAACTTATTATAACAAAGCTAGACATGTTAATTGTTACAAGCCAATCAGTTTGATGTTTTTTTAGCGTATGAAAACTCTGATTCCTTTTTCGGATTTGATTTTCCTTAAAGATCCCATTGGTTTTTTTTTTTTAGTTCCTCGAAGTTAGTTAGTGTATGTATATGATTAAGGTTTTTTTATTTTCAAATATTTTGGCTATGATTTTGATAAATAGACCTTAATTGTCGAAATGTGCTGTAAATTTGAAACCGTTTTTTTTTATTCCAACAAAAAAATAACACGCTATAACTAGGCCAGAATCGATACTAGTTTCCAGACTCCTCCTGTCGAGATAAAATGACATTTAAATGACCAAGCCTAGTAGTCAGCACTGCTGTGCTGACATGAATTATTATTGATATTGTCATATTCAAATATTAACTGTTGTAATACTAATTACTACCTCAGGAATAGATTACCTCAGCTTTATTTTGCAAATCTTTTAGGAATTTTGTTCTGAATGCTCTTTAACTTCCTACTTTATTTGGCCTTTAAACTTTTTTGGGGATTCGAGCGTCACTGATGAGTCTTTTGTAGATGAAACACGCGTCTGGGCGTAAATACAAAATGAATCCTGGTATCCTGTATCTATGACGAGTTTATTTCCAAAGTCATCTCGATATGAATACGGATAATGTTTTCGCAATACATTGATATTAAAAAAACAGACTTGATTTTTCTTTTCACTTACAGATGTTAAGTTATAATAGCATGCTTGTCCCTCTTGAACTATGCTTTTAATTACATTTCGTCTTCCATTTATCATTTGTTAAGCTTTTTTTCTATTATAGTAATCAATGTGTACTTACTGGTATTTTTTTCTTTCAATAAGACTATTTATATGGTATGAAAATTACATTAAATCAAATATGTTTACGCATTAAAAATCGGATCATTCTTATACTCAGTTGATGTGATTCTTTCTTAATTAGATTTTACAAGTTTTATGTGGGGGTTAACTGCTTCCTCTGCAATACACATAAAACAATGGTATTGCAGATTATTATATGACTGTGCGGATGCGTGACAATAGAATGGTTGCATTACTACTGTCTGACTTCTGTTTGCATCATGCGCATAATGTTAAGCTCAGTTTATACCCTTCGACTTGAGACAGTGGTGTAACAGTACAACATAAGAATTTCTCGTTCGTGCTTCGCAAAGCAAACTATATCATCAACGCCCTACTCAATGGAAATTCAATCTTTTTATGGTAGGTTTCAACAGTGACGGTAACTGGTCATCGGCGTGATAGGTTTTTGGTAGGTCAACTGAGGATTGAAGGTCGAAGTTTTGGGTTCTAACCCTTTTCATGTTTAAAAAGTATTCCCCAAAAGGTATTTTTTGACTTTTTGCTGTTGAAAAAACTGCCGATTTTGCATGGAACTGGTAGTTGACCAGTGGTATCTTTGCGGAATGTTTATACATGTAATTTGAACTTGTCTCCAGGGATGTTAACTGTATGTCAGAAAATATGACTTCAAATAGAAATATAGCAATGTCCTATGAGCATCAGCATCTGTATATGTATATAAATCCAGTTAGTAAGATAATTCATTACTTCTTTTTCCTACCAGGATTGCAATAACAGATGATTAATATTGGTGCTGTCAATGATGATCTTGAATACATAGCAGAAGACAATTATCCTGTCAACACACCAATCTCGTAGGATTCGAACATCGGTTAACCACTGTTTCTTTAATTCTGAACTAATGATCCCTAATTGAAAAAAAATTCCTTTGAAAATATAACGGATTTCTTGTTTATTTAGTTGACCACTTCTTCTTTTATCACTTCTTAAATGAGAGTTTACTTGTAAATAGTTATCAAAGGTACCATGATTATAATTCAATACGCCAGACGCGCGTTTCGTCTACATAAGACTCATCAGTGAAGCTCAGATCAAAATAAATGTAAAGCCAAACAAGTACAAAATTACTGAGCATTGAGGACCCAAAACTCCAAAACGTTTTGCCAAATACGGCTAAGGTAATCTTTTCCTGGGATCTTGTAACGAACATATACATTATATATGAGAATTGAAAACGGGAGGCGAAAGATACCAAAAAAAAATAAGTCGATATTAAATTGATAACGCCATAGTAAAGGACCATAGAAAAATAAACATATACAAACACAACAAAGAGAAGTAAAGACTTAGCAACTAAAACCCCTCATCAAAACGGGGCTAATCTTAGGTACTTCAGAACATTAAAGAGTGCACTACACATTGTCACCCGTCGTGTTGGTAATGTAAGTAAAAAACCGGTGATAAGCATTACTAAGTCTTCATATGATTGGTCTATATGCCATTTTGTGCTTCTTTGTTACGTATTTATTTGTTCTATTATATTAGTGGTTAAAATTATAACACAATATTTACATTTTTACCTACCAGTATGTTTGAGTTGTTCACGCATCATTGTCAATAGAATGGAATTTGATGCGACTGTAATACAAGTGAGAGGTTGAGCTAGCTATAAAACCAGGTTCTTTACACTACATTCTACACAAGAAAATACCTGTACCAAGTCATACATATGACAGTTGTTATCCATTCGTTTGATGTTTGTTTAGCTATTTGATTTTGCCGTTTGATTAGGGACTTTCCGTTTTTTTATTTTCCTCGTAGTTTTGTGATTTTACGTTGTAGTCGGTCATATTTCAGGAAGAGAAGAACAGATTGTGATTACGACTGGAACATTTCCGTTGTCACTTGTGAAACATAGATTCATTAACAGTCAACCAACTTTTGATGGCGTCCGTACAATATTTGTAGATATGACTTCAATTCAACCACTTGTTACTCTTAGCTTTTAGCTTCCTTGCAGGTAGCATTTCACGTTGAAGGATATCATGAGAATTTGAGCTCTAAGTTATATAACCCCGGTATCGGAGTGTATTCATGATGCTTGTTTGTCGTATACCCTTAGCCTATCAGTTGTCTGTTGACTTCCATTTACTGATTTTAATAAATATTAGCTAAGGGTTGAAATTGACCCTTTACATTAAAGTAATTAAAACAGACAGAAAAAATACAAATTTTATTAAAAGAAAAAAAGATATAATTACTAAGAATACAAAATAACAATTTTTCGGCACATCACATTGTACATTACGAAGTTATGACCTCACGCGATATGTTAGCTTGAACTGCTGATTCTCAGGCATCTATTTCTGGATATTTTTAGTATCGTTCAAGATATATATCTTTTAGTTTCTCGCTATAATATGTGTAACAAGAAATGTGATCATATAAAAAGTATTGACTACAATATATTTTGAAACAATTACAATATATTGAACTCTTAAGGTGATTTATGAAATTAGTCATTTAGGATTAAATCAGAAAGAACTTTGCATGTATTTACTGAATAGGGGGATTCAGATAAGAACAGTACATATATTTTTGGCAGTAACAGTCAATGAAGATGTACTTATGCATATCTTCATTATACTTGTTGGGGGCATAATATTTGTTATTGTCATTTCCCTCTTTTGCAGTCAAGAAAACCTAATCTGTAAAACTGATAAATATACTTCATAACGGTTTTTTTTTATCACAATTAATAGTATCATGTAAACGTCTGCAGATATCTGTATGTTAATGCTCAACAATTTTAAAGCATGACAGAAATGTTTGCATTTTGATTTTGTTAGATTCTACAAGATTAAAATTATGGGAGGATTAAATTGATTTGTATATTAACGTCACTGTCGTTCATTATTAAACAATAACAGTAGTTTTATTCCTTTTGTAATGCAATACAAACAAAAACATCAATATTTAAATATTCTTAAATGCAAAAAAATAAAATTCAACGTTATGCATTTAGTATATTATCGTCATTGCGCAATATGACGTATATGAATGTAAACCTTAACAATTCACTATTCGATTCAGGTGTTAAACGGTATACTGCGATTGATACACTATTATTTTTTTCCCAAAATTGTCATTATAGAACAGGTTGAGTTTAGGAATTCAGAATACTGATGTTATCCTTATTTACAAGATGGTAGTTGCAGAATAAAATGAAAGGCTTCAAAATATAAATTCAAAAATAATTTTACATTAATAACACTAATTTGAATACAGAGGTTTGTGTTTTTAAGAAGATGAATATTTATTTACTTCGACAAAGTGTGTTCTACTGAATTTAAACTTACGAAAGACTAGTCAGAATCAACTTTTCTGTTTTTGCCTTATTTACAAAAATCTTAAATGCAATCAGACACTAAACCTATTTCCTGAAGTCTTATATACAATGTTTCCAGTATATTAGCTCCTGACGTAATGACAAATTAGTCTGTCGTACTTGAGCAAATATGTTCAATGCCAACTAACGATGTATGTGTGTTTATGAGAAATGATTTTCTTAAAAAGTTGTAAGAAGTTGCAAGGTTAAGAGGAGGTGATGCATTTTAAACTGTCTTATATTTATATTTTTATTTTTTTTAAATTCGGTTTTATATTTATGTCTATATGGTAGTATGCATGTGTGTGTTTGTGTTGGTACTGAACATCACGATCAATTCTAAAAGAAGGAAGTCATATTCTGGATTATGTACAGGCATTGTTTGATGAAAATGGTGGATTAAACCTGGTTGTTTAGCGAACTAAACCTCCCACTTGTTCGACAGTTTTATAAAGTTGGGTTTTAATAGACACAATTTTTTTGCACGAGCAACCTAAACAGACAAATTGGGAAAATACACTCGCCTTTCACAAAGGAGTATTATCATGAGTAACAATAATGTCTGTAAAGGAAAATATAGATATAAACTTTAGTTTGACAGTAAAAATTCTAAGATTCGTCAATTTTGATTTACAAACATGAATATGACGTCGTTCATAGATCATAACATCTTATTGTCCATTCGGTTGAGGAGACAATATGTGTACAGTAGGTTGGTGAAACAATCTGTGTACAGTTTTACCTGTAGGTTGGTGAGACAATCTGTGTACAGAAGGTTGGTGAGATAATCTGTGTACAGTAGGTTGGTGAGACAATCTGTGAACAAAAGGTTGGTGAGACAATCTGTATACGGTAGGTTGGTGAGATAATCTGTGTACAGTAGGTTGGTGAGACAATCTGTGTACAGTAGGTTGGTGCGATAATCTGTGTACAGAAGGTTGGTGCTATAATCTGTGTACAGTAGGTCGGTGAGACAATTTGTGTACAGTTGGTTGGTGAGACAATCTGCGTACAGTAGATTGGTGAGATAATCTGTGTACAGTAGGTTGGTAGATAATCTGTGTACAGTAGGTTGTGAGACAACCTGTGTACAGTAGGTTGGTGAGACAATCTGTGTACACAGTTTTACCTGTAGGTTGGTGAGACAACCTGTGTACAGTAGGTTGTTGAGACAATCTGTGTACACAGTTTAAACTGTAGGTTGGTGAGACAACACCGTGTACACAGTTTAACCTTAGGTTGGTGAGACAACCTGTGTACACAGTTTAATAAGTAGGTTGGTGAGACAATCTGTGTACAGTAGGTTGGTGAAACAATCTGTGTTCACAGTTTAACCTGTAGGTTGGGGAGACAATCTGTGTACAGAAGGTTGGTGAGACAACCTGTGTACACAGTTTAACCTGTAGGTTGGTGAGACAATCTGTGTACAGTAAGTTGGCGAGACAATCTGTGTACAGTAGGTTGGTGAGACAATCTGTGTACAGTAGGTTGGGAGACAATCTGGTACAGTAGGTTGGGGAGATAATTTGTGTCCAGTAGGTTTGTGAGACAATCTGTGCACAATAGGTTGGTGAGACAATCTGTGTACAGTAGGTTGGTGAGACAATCTGTGTACAGTAGGTTGGAGAGATAATTTGTGTCCAGTAGGTTGGTGAGATAATCTGTGTACAGTAGGTTGGTGAAACAATCTGTGTACAGTAGGTTGGTGAGATAATCTGTTTACAGTAGGTTGGTGAGATAATCTGTGTACAGTAGGTTGGTGAGATAATCTGTGTACAGTAGCTGGTTAGACAATCTGTGTACAGTGGGTTGGTGAGATAATCTGTGTACAGTAGGTTGGCGAAACAGTTATGTATAGAAGGTTGGTGAGACAATCTGTGTTCACAGTTTTACATGTAGGTTGATGAGAAAATCTTTTGTATAAAGTTTTACATGTAGGTAGATGAAAATACCTTTAGTGCTCAGTTTTACATGTAGGTTGACGAGACAACCTTCATTTCACAGTTTCAAATGCGTTACAGAGTAAATATTGGAGAGAAAGGAAGTGCATGTTCAGTTTTATTGAAATCATAGAAAACTGTGAAACAAATTTGTTTATCTTATCTGTGTGATTTCAAATGTTCAAAGTCCGAATTCAATATAAAAAAGGAGATGTGATATGATTGCCAATGAGACAACTATCCACAAAAGACCAAAATGACACAGACATTAACAACCATAGGTCACCGTACGGCCTTCAAAAATGAGCAAAGCCCATACCGCATAGTCAGCTATAAAAGGCCCCGATAAGACAATGTAAAACAATTCAAACGAGAAAACTAAGGCCTTATTTATGTAAAAAAAATGAACGAAAAACAAATATGTAACACATAAACAAACGACAACCACTGAATAAATAGGCTCCTGACTTGGGACAGGCACATACATAAATGTGGCGGGGTTAAATATGTTAGCGGGATCCCAACCCTCCCCTAACCTGGGACAGTGGTATAACAGTACAACATAAGAACGAACTATAAAAATCAGTTAAAAAAGGCTTAACTCATCAGATGGACAAAAATATAAGTGGAAGTTTGTTTTAGTTTTAAACAATACAAATACAGAATATTTGTTCTTGATTTAATCGAAAAAATCTAGGATTGACATGAATAATTACACATTTTTTACAAGTATAGATGGTCATTTTCCTTTGTATAGTTATGTTCTAAAATGATAAATATTAAGTTATAGAACCACTAATTCGGGCCCGGTCGATAAGAACAAAGAATAAAGTAGTACGTATCTTATACAAAAGAGTGCATACGCATAGATGTATCATTGTCAAAAGGGTCAAATATTTGGATAGTTTTGGTATCACATGAAAGCTTGAGGACTTGGAATCACTGTAGAACCCTTGTTGAAAGAGTCTTTTGAATAATAGAAATGTATAAACAATTATGATAGTAGGGCACATTTGACCTTTTGTGAAGATCAGAAGTACCTATTTTTGTACTATTTAACTTCCGGAAACGAGTACGCTCTGATATGCAATTACAGATAAAAAAAATTCAGCAGCAGTCAGGATAAGGTATAGTTTTGACATTGCCATTTTATTTCAACTTTTAACAAAGAAGCCATTTATGCTTGAAGTTGGAGATTTTAACATGAAGCAATTGAACTATGAATAAGTGTTTTTATACCTATAAATAAATATGAGTTATTGATTTTTTTTGCTATTTCTCTTACAGTAAGAAAAGAAGCGGATGTACATACTTTGAGAGTAATTCGTTGGAAGCAGCATAACGAACATAACAAAATCCTCATCCTGTTAATTAATAACTTTAATCTATTTAAAGGGTAGATAAAGAAACGTTTTTATTGTTATGCTTGTCTTGGTTGCCTCAACTTGAATCCATATTCGACAATAGCACATGGGTTATTGCTGTCCTTCAATATTAAATTCTGGTCTTACCAATTTCCTAAGATTATATAACCAATTATGAAAAAGATATGTATATGTTACAACCTATTCTTAACTAGCCTAAAGGAAACGCATAATAAATTCGAAATTATTCAAAAAGAAAATACTGCAAATACATGTTTCGTATGAGCAACAAATGCTCCTTTTAAAAGTGCCTAGTGTGTTTAATGCAAATCAAAATGTTTCAAGTTAAATTTCCGAACTTGATTTGAATTTATGTCTGAACATTTTCAAAGTTTCATAAACCATTTCATCAAATGAAATACAACAATATTTGTGCAGCTAACTTGTTTAAAAGGGAACCGCTGTATGTATTCCAATTCTATCTTGGTTTAAGAGTTGTATTTTTGCAATTTAAATACTGCAGCTGTTCTACTTACAACATGTATCCATCCGTTGTATACAATCAACAATCGTATATCGTCCTGTATATGTTGACAATACTTTTTCGTAGACAAACACCAAAAACTTGAGTTTGACTGAAATATGCATTATATAATACATTTCAAACATTTAATGTGATAAATGTTTACCTACATTCATATCTACTGAGCCTTGCGTCGTATACAGCTAAAGATCATTACATAATGTTGACAATTTGTTTGATGAGACAATCTGAGTACAGTTTTATATGTTTACAATTTGGTGTATAAGCCAATCTGATTACAAAACTTACATGCTTTAAAGGGCACAACTTGTAAAGGGCAAGAGGTGTATCTATAATTTATTTGATTCATAAAACTCGTTTGGTTGATATCGATTCTAGTGAAAAACATACTAAAGTAATCACTAACACGGAAAGTCTATTGAAATTTAACTGTGAAACAAATTGACTCAATTGATTTCAGTGATTTTAAAAGTTCAATGAACAAAGACAAGTTTGTTTCCAGTTTCAAAAAGTACAAGTTCAGCAATGACAGTATGTTTGTTCTTGATTCGATACGACATGATTTACAATAGCGAACAAAAATGTACATTATGTAATAAATAATACAGACACAAAAAAAGTTTTAACAGTCGAAGAAACATCACATAATGTACCTTTAGTTATTAAATTTAAACTTTTACTCATATTTACTGAAACTGGCGGCTTGTATAGATCATACCATTATATTGAAAACTATGAGCAAATATAGGGTAACGTTTGGAAGAGCATGATGATTTCATGAGATGCAGAAAACTCTTTAACAGTTATCGCTTACATGGAAAGTTTATTGTTAATTTACCATTTCACAGATGATATCGGATATGTTCCTTCAGTCGTTACTACAATCCACGGCACTTTTCACTCCGAATGAGACTATTTACTGGGTATGACATGAGCAACACGATGGGTGAAACATGTGGAGCTGGATCTGCTTACCCTTCAAGATCACCTGGGATCGCTCTAAGGTTTTTGTCGGGTTCATATTGCTTAGTCTTTACTTTTCCATGTTGGGTCTTGCGTACTATTATTTGTCTGTTTGTCTGTTTATTTTGAAGCCATAACTTCGTCAGTTTATTTTGGATCTATGAGTTTGGCTGTCCCTCTGGTATATTTCGCCGATCTTTTATTGCAATATAAATGTGAAACACATTATCTCAACTGATTTTCGTATTTTGTTAAAAGATAAATGATTAAAGTCAAGTTTGTTTCCAGTTTTTAAACATTTAAAATGTAATCTCCCGTCAATGAACCTAAAGAAATAAATCTATGTGCGGTATGCGTATGAATTTTCGGATCTATTTTAGTCTATTGTTTAACTAGTTATGCAAATTAGTAAGTTATACAATAGATTGGAAACGGGTTTTTAAGTTTATCGAAGGCTGGGCGGTGACCACTCGACTTGCAGACAACTTTTTCAAGATGTCAGATTCAGATCTAGACCTCGACGATAGAGATTAACCAAGTCGCCTGACGAGTCAATTGCAGCCTTACGTTCTGCTGCTGAACCAACGAAGAGAAAGCTAATTCAGAGCAAGATAGTAAACCTGAAGTTTCAAATGCAGATTTGGTTTCTTTGATGACAATTTATTTCAATAATAAACTTTCCGGCATAGAGAAGAATTTCTCATATACTACAGGAACGTTAGCAAAGAGAGCAAAGAAGGCAGAGAATACCTTTTGAATTTAAGGGGAATCAGATACAATTTGAGCTTAACTCTGATATTCAAGACAGTATCTGCACGGCGTTACATTGAGAAGAATCGACCTAACAAGGCAGTTAGGGTTTTAGAAGATTCGTCTGTTCAGCTCAAAAAGAAAAATAAATTAATTAGAATTGCGGATAACTCCGAGGGCGTTTGGAATGAATACCTTTCAGATGAAGTGGCCAGTGACTCGGAAGACGAGAAATGAATACGCGCAGCAGATAACAGGGCAGTTAAAAAGATCAAAGCAGAGAAAACAGATAAACGCAGCAGTAGAAAGCGTCCGGTAGAAGCATCTAACATTTCAAATGGCACATAATGGTACAGGCGTTTCTGATGCTACATTTCGCCTGCAGCCCTTTCGAGGGGGCTTGTCCGCCAGCGGCCAAAATTTCGGCAATCAAAATAGCTTCAAGACCTCAGATTTCTGCTAAAACTGTGGCATGCCAGGACACTGGGCAAGAGACTGTAGGAAGGGAAAGGCAAGGACAGGACATCCCAGAGGATCTTCTTCTTAAAGACCATAACAGTGACATTTTCAAGGTACAAGATTATGATATTTTTGAATCATTTTATGAATATGAAAATTGTAATTCTGATAATTATGTTAAAGGTCGTTTAAAAAAATCTATTAACTTTTGGAAACAAATTAGTGCTTCAGGTTTAATTTTGAATGTTATTACAGATGGTTACAAAATTATTTTGCTTCACGAGCCCAAAGAAATATTCTTAAGAAATAACAAATCAGCATTTGATAACTGAATTTGTCTCAAAAGATATTTTAGATTTAATGAAAGGGGGTTTGATACGTGAGGTATCGAGTAGACCGCACGTGGTTAATCTTTTGACCGTCTCGACTGCGAAAAAAAACCACAGGTTAATTTTAGATTTACGACACGTAAACAAACAGGACTGTAGTCGATAGCAAGATTAAATTTGAAGATTGGAAAGTAGTTTAACAGTATTTAACTTCTAACTGTTTCGGATTCATTTTTGATCAGGATATCATCATATTGATATTTTTAACGAGCATCAGCAATACTTAGGTTTCTCCTGGAAATTAGGAGGTGTAACAAAGTTTTTTTTTACTGTACTTCCTTTTAGTTTGAAATCTAGTTGATATATCTTTGCTAAAGTAGTTAGACCTTTAGTAAAACATTGGCGAAAGAAAGGAATCAAAGTTGTCGTTTATCTAGATGACGGGTTCGGTTTAGCCGATAATGAAAACACATATAAAATACATTCTGATTTAATAAAGTCAGATCTTATATCATTGGGGTTCCTACCAAACAGAGATAAATGTCACTGGACACACACACAAACATTAGAATGGTTAGGTTTTATATGGAATTTAGACATATGTAAATTCAATATACCAGATAGAAAAAAGAATGACTTAATTGACTTAGTTAATATTATACTTAACAGTTCCTGCAAAGTGAAAGTAAGATTGTTAGCAAAAGCAGCTGGTAAAATTATTTCTTTTACGCCTGCTTTAGGTCACATTACACAGACCATGTCGAGAGGTATGTTTGAAGTTATAAATTTAAGACAAGATTGGAATCAATCTATATATATAAATCATTGTCACGCTTGTTTCAGAGATCTGATATTTTGGAGAGATAACATTTGTCAGTTAGTTTTCTTTGTTAGGACTGGATTCTGAATTTTACATATTTACAGATGCAAGCAATAAACGGGCTGCTGGATATATTGATAATCTAAAACAGATTATGCATAAATCTTGGTCTGACGATGAGAAATTGAAGAGCTCCACTTCGAGGGAAGTCAAAGCAATATAGTTGTCTATACTGTTTTGCACGTTTGTTTAAACATTGCACGGTATCGTTTTATACAGATAATCAAAACGCTGTAACAATAGTTCACAAGGGTAGTAAAGTACCAGAATTACAGTCTTTAGCTTTATCAATATACTACTGTTGTCGAAAAAATGATATTACTATTTTTGTTAACTTGATTCCAAGGGAACAGAATGAACAAGCAGACATGCTAAGTAGAATTGTCGATATTGACGACTGGTGTATTTCAGATGAATTTTTCACATTCTTGAATGATTTATGGGGTCCATTCTCAGTGGATAGGTTTGCTAGCTTTGAAAATACGAAATTACAAAAGTTTAATTCTTTATATTGGAACCCAGGTTCTTAATGCGTCGACGCTTTCACGTGCGACGGCTCCGGTGAGAACAACTGGCTAGTACCTCCAGTAACTGAGGTTAGCAGGGTTATAATCCATTTAGTAAAATGCAAAGCTAAAGAAACTTTGATAGTTCCGAATTGGCATTCATCGCCTTTTTGGCCGTTCATTTTTGACACTGGTCTAAGATATAGAAAGTATAATATGATGTGCTTCAGTTCAAAAAACCAGACAGAATTTTCGAATCTGGAAATAATTTGAACTCTGTTTTTGTGAGAGGAGATTCAAAGGAACTTTACTAGCTGTTTTGTTAGACGCTTCATATTGTTAATATTAAGTTTTTTAGTTACAGAATTGATTTTACTATATGAATAATGATGTAATGTGTGTGTGTTGGAAGTCACTGGACGTTTTTGTCGATCACTGGACGTTATGCTCTTTGGTCACTGGACTAAATCTTTTAGTAATACTGTATGGTCACTGGACCTGATTGGTATGCATAGATTCAGGGAAATATGTTATGTATGTAATAGAATTTTTATCTTTTTACAAAAAGATTATAATTACTGTATATCTATTTTTAGAACATTTTTTCGACTGGATTCTGGTCACAGTTAAGTTCGGTTAAGCACACAAAACTAAGATTACTTTACTCAAATCTAATTGCAACTGTCTTAGATTCGACGGCCAAGACGACTGTTACAAAATATATTGGAGGTTTCAAACGTGTTCTAAAGTGGACACAAAAATACAAAGAGATAACTTCAGTACTTCCGTGTAATACACTTTATGTGGGTTTATACTTGCAACATTTGATTGAGTCATCCGAAGGTTTTAGTTCAGTTGATACAGCGTTTTATAGCATAAAATGGGCTCATCGTATTGCTGGCGTAACTGATACAAGCAAATCTGAACTAGTCAAGAGTATTCTAGAAGGTGCTAAGAGAATACTATCTCGTCCGAAAAAGAAAAAAGAACCAGTTGACTCGAATTTAATGATTAAACTGTTTGATAAATACCAAGATCGTAACTCACTAAAAGAAGTGCGTTTATTGTTAATGTGTTCGTTAATGTATACAGCATTTTTGCGTTTCAATGAGTTATGCAACATCACAGCTAAAGACATAGTTTTTCATACTTCGCATGTCAATATCTTTATCCGTAAGAACAAAACAGATTGTTATAGACATGGTAATAATGTTGTCATTTCTAGATTAGATAGTTCCTACTGTCCTGTAAAGCTTTTGCAAAGTTATCTAGTTTTAGCAATGATTGAGAATAGTTCAGAATTCTTTATATTTCGTGCATTGTCTTTTTTGTTTTAAAGAAAACTAATTCTTTTATATTGAGAAGTAAAAATGTAAAAATTTCGTATACTCGAGCAAGAGAGTTAGTCAAAGAGGCTTTATCACAAATTGGTTTAAATGTAAACAAATTTGGTTTACACAGTTTCAGAGCAGGCGGAGCAACTGCGACCGCAAAATATGATATACCATATAGACTTTTTTTTAAAATACATGGAAGATGGAAATCTGATTTAGCTAAAAAATGGTTACGTATCAGAAAGTTTAGAAAAATGATTATCAGTTTCTAAGAATTTAGGTTTATAACATTTTCACTTTCTGCTTTCTTTGTACGGCAAAATGGTCACCGTGCCTGTTAGTATCAGAACTAGTCTTGTCTTATTTATATACATATACAATATGAGTCAGTTTAGAACAGAAATTAGGAGCAGAGTTGTACAAGAAAAATAGAGCAAGTTAGCACATAAATATGTTATGTTCGTTTGAACATCGTGAAATAAGAACATATATTAATTTATGTGCGGTATGCGTATGAATTTTCGGATCTATTTAGTTTAACAATAGAACAAACTAGTTATGAAAATTAGTAAGGTATATAATAGATTGAAAACGGGTTTTTAAGTTTATCGAAAGCTGGGCGGTGACCACTCGACTTGCAGACAATTTTTTTTAATATTGTTAAATGTCTTTAAGACGTCTGTAGTGAACATGTATATATAGTATACTGATTTGTAATGTTTATTTTTATAGATTTGATATGATGAAGAAGTGTATGCAAAGATGTTTTGGACATGATTGTTTGATGAAATGAAATGACATTTATAGAAAATTGATGACTAGTAGATTGTGAATTATGATGAATAAACAGAAATGGTCACCGTGCCTGTTATTATCAGAACTAGTTTTGTCTTATTTATATACATATATACACTATGAGTCAGTTAAGAACAGAAATTAGGAGCAGAGTTGTACAAGAAAAATAGAGCAAGTTAGCATATAAATATGTTATGTTCGTTTGAACATCGTGAATTAAGAACATGAGTGTTTTGTTCTCTCCGTAACATGATTGCACAAAATCAGTAATATGACATATGTTTGCCAGTCATTCCGTTGAATTGGTTTACACTGTCGTGCTTTTTCCTTTCTGACCATACATTTGAAAGTCTGTTTTTTTGTTATAGTATTTTTGTTAGAAAAGTTGTTTGTCACTTTAATCATATTTATTCTATTATCACTTCCTGTCATTAATTCTAGTAAATCAAGCGGTACACTTTGTGAATTTCAATTATGTATGTTTTCCTGATTTAAAAAGCTCTAGACGCCTCTATAAAGTGAATATACCATATGACATACGAAACAGAAAAAAAAAACAAATCGTGTTGGCATTAATTATAAAATGATGTATAAAATAAAAGAAAACATTCCTGTAGGCATCGGATTCGATATGGATGTATAGACAAATATTGAACAGCCTATCAGTGTGGCACTTCATAATAGCTGTGATACAATATGGAAGAATACGCACATAACATTTATCGTTTTAGATTGTTATTCCCGTGACACAGAGATATTGTTTCATGAGAGTGGTATGCACTTTGAATGATACAAGAAAATCAAATAAAGCTACCAAAATCTTACGAGGAATTTGTCACAGTAAAAATGATTTTGGGACGCTCACAGTAGAAACAGGTCTGCATTAGGCGTGTTACGTAATAAATCAACTATCTGCATGCATTGACAGCGCAGCAATCAGATATTAAAATGCACTTTACAATCTTGAATATGCAGGTATCATGATTTAATTTTTAAGGTCAAAATGTTTTCATTAAATGATATTCATTTCAATTTTCCATGTTCCGAATGTTAAAATATAATATGTTGAAAAATCCCAGACTGGCAGAGATGTGGAACGATTTGTTTTAATAAAAAGTGATCGTTTTGTCTTTGTAAAGTTGTGTTTTTGATCAGATCAATATTAAAAAATATGGATTCCATAATAGTTTTTGCTCATTCTCACTTAGTAGGAGAAAGAGGTTGATTTCACAGAAAACAAAGTATGTGATGTATCCAGCCTTGACACAAATTAAGTACATGCACAACTATTTTTGAAAACAATTTCACCCAAAAACGAATTTTGACTCTGATTATTAGTTACATTTTTGTTTTAATTAACAATCGTCGAGAAAGAAAACGAAACCGTATATACCGTACATGACCTTTAAACGCCAATTAAAATAGATATTCAATAACACCACATGGTTAGTTTATGTCTCCTATATTAACTAGAATTCGTTTCAGTGTCCTGATAATTGAAAGGTCAAGGTAATGATGAAAAACATATGTATGTATAACAAACTAATATAAAGTTAGCCTTACGGAAACATATCTTTAATAGCTTAGAAAAAGTAATCAAAAAGACGTTCTGTAAATACAATTATGTAAGGTATCGTTTGACCAACAGTAGCTTCAGTGGAAAGTGCATGATGTTTTTGACTACAAAATCTTGCCTCTAGTCTTATTCAATAAACTTAGATGAAATATATATGTTATACGGTCTCAGATTAAAGTATCGATTTTATACAATACTGATTATATAGCCAAGTGGGTTCCATGCGAATCTTAGACAAGTGGAAATGTCTTATCGAGTTATATGTTACAGACCTGTAAAGCTTGACCAATCATTGCATTAAAAGGCCTACTGTAATTGTTGCTTTAATTTTTCTCTTTATTTTTATCAATGCGATTTAGAGAAAAGCAACTGTTACTAGTATTAAATACAACTGTGAATTTATGATTAGATTGACTTTTTGATAGTATGAATTTTAAGTGAGTAGTTTAGAAATGTAAGAAAATAAAGTTGTCTCATGAATATGTATTGTAGATAAAATTCTTAATACATTTTGTGACTTGAATCCTCACAAATTCAGTTCGTATCATACAATAAGAAAATACAATTCCGTTACATAAGTTATATGTTGACAATTAGAATTAACATGTTTATATTTTGTTGATTTTTAAACAAAAAAGCAATACTTTCATTTTTTGTATTCAGGTAGATTTTGTAAAAGTTATCAGATGGAGAAACAACTCATCAACACTAACCATCTTAAAACACCAGTCCTTTTAAATCAAAATCAATTCTTTTCTGCATTTACTTAATTTCTGCAGTCGGCTTCGATATCGTTATGGAAGAGCAATCCTCATTTTTAACCATTTCGTAAATAAATAACTTTTAATGACGTCTTACTTCGTGACGTTAATCTATCAGACGAAATTTTATAAACGAAACGTTTTTCAATTAAAACTGCGTCATCAAATATTTAGTTGATTAAAGTAATGTTAATGTTAAAGTTAAATAAATCAAACAAACCGTGTGTAATACATCATGGCTTTTAATCAGACTTGAATTCTGCAGTTGACGTCAAAGTCGTAAGAACAGAGGGAAACAATTTCATGTTCACCTTTATTGTAGGACAGCAACTTTTTGATACTGAACCTGTCGATAATTTGTGTGACGTAAATTTATCAGACGAATATTTACAAGTTAATCGTGTCTTTGCACGTGACAGGTTACAGTTATTCCTTAAAGCCTCGGTCACACCTTACCGGATAGCTCGAACTGACGCCTAACGGATAACCTTTTTTTCAATCCGTTCATGTCCGTTAGACGTCCGTTCTTATCCGTTAGACGTCCGTCCATATCCGTTGCATGTCCGTTAAGCGTACGTTTTATCCGTCGACGTCCGTTCTGTCCGGTGGAAAATTTTGAGCATGTTCAAAACTTTGAACGGACGTCCAACGGATAAAATGTCCGTTGAACGTCCGTTAGGCGTCCGTTTTGTACGGTACTCGCCCGTTTCGTTTCCGTTTTGTATCCGTTACGTGTCCGTTATACATCCGTTGGAGGTCTGGAAAATTCACCAACGGACTTTTACCGGACGTTTAACTGATAAAACGGGTGTTGAAAGGACGAGAAACGGACTTTTACCGGACGTATAACGGATAAAACGGATGATGAACGGATGTGAAACGGATAAATGCTAATTGAAAATTTCGCGTCAGAAATGCCAATTATTGGTATGTCAGATTTCTTAAGGTTCATGAATTCTTATTATTCATAATCGATCTTAGAGTATAGGCACGTCAACACAATCAAGCAGTTCTTATTCAGGCCAGACACTGCCCTTTGGCGGAATTTTGAAGAACAAACCAAAACCAGTTACACAGAAACATTTTGGATATTTATGCGATTTACATGTATTATTATTGTCGCCTTTGATTTTTCCGTATATCTTGTTCATCCGTTTTATCCGGTACGCTTCCGATATGTGTCCGTTTTATGCCGTACTCGTCCGTTGGATGTACGTTCGACATCCGTTCTGTCCGGTACGTGTCCGTTTCTCGTACGTTACATATCCGGTGTGTGTCCGTTATGCATCCGTTACACGTCAGTTTTATTCGGTCAGTACATCAACGGACTCCCAACGGATAACAATTTTGTCAACGGACAACTTTTATTTTCATCCGTTAGGCGGCCGTTCGTGCTATCCGGTAAGGTGTGACCGAGGCTTTAAAGTTGAACCCAGATTTGTTTTCTCAATATATAGATCAACGAATTTCGAACAGTGGTACTGTTCTTATTTTTGATAAAAATAGATTGTGGAAACTTCAAAAACAAAATATGCAAAAAATAATACGTAGAACTTTCTTGAAGGGCATATATAAATAGGATTTATTTAATTATTTGTCAATTTGTTTAGGTTATTAATCTTTTAGATAACAGTTAAACTCCCTAATTGAACCAACAAGTCGCCCACTGACATCATAATGAGCGTACAATTATCACCTTGAGAAAGGACAAGTGCTGTTTCTGAGTTTTTCATATTCGGATTGATTGGCAAAGAACATGACAAAACCTGTATGAATTGAGACATTTATATATACTAAATTTAGTCCTGGTATCTATGATGAGTTTATTTGCAATTACCATAAGCAAGTAATATTCTTTGCAGATAGTCTATTGTTTCATTAAATTTAAATGAAATTGAGTTTCAGTTTTGTGGAAAAAAAATCATAATATGAAGCAAATAAACTCATCATAGATACCAGGTTTAAAATTTTATATTTACGCCAGACGCGCGTTCGTCTACATACGACCCATCAGTGACGCTCGAATCGAAAAATGTTTTAAAGGCCAAATAAATGCTTATTGATAATCACCCGACAAATGTGTTTTTTATTAAATGGAGTTTGGTTGTGTTTCTCCCCTGGCAACGAAATGTTCACGCGAGATTCAAAATGAGTACCTCCTACTTCAAGTGTTTAAGTATGGTGTCATAGATTCATAAAGATAGAGCGATGTGTAATTAAACTCTGTCTGCAAAAATTAGAACATCGCATACTAAATAGAGTTGAACAAACATCGCCACCATGTTGTGGATTGTTTTTGTCAGGGCCATGCTAAAAAGACATAAGTCGACATATTTCATCTGATTCGGGAGCGTATGATTTATAATTTTCAAGGTTCGGATACTGAAAAATAAGCAGTTTAGGATCTACTTGTTTGCACATGACCGATAAAAATCGGATGTAATGTAGCATTTGCTTACACTCGATGAAACAAATTGATTTACATCAGGTAACCATTTATTTTATAAATTTCATTAAAAAATTTGTGGCGTTTGTTAATCTTTCAATAAATTACTTTCAAAGCATCGTTGTATATCAATAACTTAAAAGCTTACTGTACGAACAACTTTATATTGGATGATGCCTTAGTTTTGTTACATAAGTTTAGACAGTTCACGATCTGAAAAGTAGTCTTTTTTGTACACAAATAGGCCGTTAACGTTTATATGTCACTAACAGTCGATTAGAAGCGATAGATTTTTTTTTAAATTAAAACTATCGGTCCACTCAACTTATAGTTTAAGTTAAAAACAAAACCTACGAAACCTTTTACCGACCTTGGAAACGTTTTCTTTAAACTGAATATTTTTTTATTCGTAACCATAGAGCAAAGCAATAATGTTTCACCTATGTTGTAGAGCAACAACTTTTATACACTCTTATCATATATATAATGTATACCACTATCAAACAAACTCTGTTAAATTATCAAGCTGTTTCCGTGTCAGGAGCATTTATTACTTGAAAGTTTAATTACTATTTAGCCTGAGAAATTGAAGAAATTTGATATTGGGAATGATTGAAAAGAAGTATATACAAAAAACACAAAACCTTCTTTCAGGGCATATACAAACACGAGTTATCTAATTATAAGTTCTATGTATTAGAGATTTCATTACGAATATAATATCTTCGTGTTCGAAACAACATTTCGCAGACTGCCGATCCTTTTTATATCTGAGTTTGTCATATTTGAATTGATTGCACACGATAATGACAAAACGGGTCTGAAATTTTGATGAAACATCGGATACAAATTATCAAATATTATATTTTGAACCCCTTTCGACAGGTGTTGCATTTTGACACTTGCATTTTTTCTGTTCGTTGATCATTCACTTTCAAATGTGTTTGTTTTACCAAGATGTTATATTAGTTACCGAAGGATGTTGGTTTTGTAAAATGTATATTTTGCAGTACATTTATTTGTCAGCAAGCGCTTGAATACCACATGATTTGCAAAATATATTGGTTGCATATTGTGATGCTGGCGAGTTGCTACATTATTTTAGATAATAATTTTTCGGAAATCTTAAGTAGACAAACTCATCATAGATACCAGGACTCAATTTTGCACATTTGTGCTGACAAGAATTATCATTGATATGGTTATATTTATAAATTAACTGTTTACAGAATTTTGATTTTTTGAAATACTAAGGTTTTTCTACCTCAGGCATAGATTACCTTAACTGTATTTGGCAAAACTTTTAGGAATTTTGGTCCTCAATGCTCTTCAACTTCGTACTTTATTTGGCCGTTTTAACTTTTTTGGATTCGAGCGTCATTCATGAGTATATTGTAGACGAAACGTGCGTCTGGCGTATATAGAAAATTTAGTCCTGATATCTATAATGAGTTTATTCACATGCAAACATGCTAATTTAAGTAATGTTCAAGTTGAAAAAAATTATCAAACTCTTTGCCTTTTTGTATGTCTTTTTGGCATATTTGCTTGTTTGTTTTAATAATTAAGATTATAACTCAATGTTAACTGCTGTACTCCTATTTTAGGTATTTTAACCAGTTATGTCTTTTTGTCTTGTCACACATCGTTGTCAATATATTGACATTTTATGTGACTGTCATACAAGTGAGAGGTTAAGTCAGCTAGTTTTATTCACCTTTTCCTAAATACGAAGATGCCTCTACTAAGTCAGGAATATGACAGAATGATGCATTTGAATTTTTTAGATTTTGCTATTTATTTAGGGACGTTCCATTTAGAATTTTCCTCGGAGTTCGGTATTTTTGTTATTTTACTTTTTGCCGAACCTTACGTCTCTTCACATCATACTGATCTTTTTGCAATTGACGTCGATGTTGTTTGTATAGAGCAAAACAATTTTATTTGACTTATCTGATAGGACACCAACATTTTTACACTGAGACTGGCAATCAACGTTGTGACGTAAATCTATCAGACGAACCCTTACAAGGTATCAAGCTGTGTCCGTGATAAAAAAACATTTAATTCTTCAAAGCTTGATATATAGCCATTCGGATTAAAAAATATAGGAATATTATCAAGGGAATTTGATGTATTAAAAAATATACATTTAAAAAATTCGTTGAACCTGACTTTATATAGTATATAGACATGTTATATCTTATTTTTCGAATGAACAACTATTGATTTTGTGGTTTCATCAATTCAGTCAGTTTTTAAGATGTGTTATTGAAGTACACTTATGTCTGCAAAGAACGAAGTTATTTTTTTTAATAAACGAAAATACCACCATAATGTTAATTTGTATTCATACAAGTAAGAGTTTGAGCTAGCCATTTATTTGATGTTTTTGAGCTTTTGATTATGAACTTTCTGTTTTGAATTTTCAGTTCAGTATTTTTGAAATTTTACTTTTTTCATTCTGTATGTATGTGCTTGTCTTAAGTCAGGAGCTTGTAATTCAGTGGTATAATTTGTTAGTTTTCTTGTTTAAATAATGTTACATTTGTAATTATGGGGCCTATTATACATGTAGCTGACTATGCAGTATAGGATTTGCTCGCTGTTAATCATGCCACATCTTTTATTTTTATATATGAAAGAGTAAAGACCAGATTGTGGATAAATTAAACGACGACGTAACAAGTTTATGTACATCTGTGACACGCATTTGTCGTGAAGGTAAACACTGGTTTAATGGCGTCTGTAAACATTCGAAGATATTACTTCAAGAATGACGGCTTCATCAACATGACCACGTCCCTACTGATTGAAAAGACAGGCGCTTGAGCTTTAACATGTTTTGGCTCTATATGATTGTGATGGTTATATGTTGCTGCATCAATGTAGTTACCTCACTTTTTGAAAATTGAAGTAGTGTCTTTGTCGTTAATATTAGTGCACCACTTACGTTACTAACAGTCAATTTGAAATACGCTTTTCTTAAAATCTAAAACTGTGTCACAGGCAAACATGATGTTTTAAGTTGATGAAATCAATTTAAAATTACGTGAAACATGATGACTTTATATCATACTGAATTTCTCAAGTTGACGTCGATGTCGTTAGAAAAAGCAATCCATCTCGTTTTTACCTCTATCGAAGGACAGTAACATTCTCACACTTATATTGCCGATTAACTTTGTGACGTAAATCCATCAGACGAATTTTTATAAGTAATCAAATCATGTCCTTGACAAGAGAATCTATTTCTTAAAAAAAAATTAATATCTATTCAAATTAAACAATTGTGTCAATTTAGTAAAAGGAATAGAATAGATTTAAGTAAATTAAAAGAAAAAAATGCGTCAGGGCATATACAAATTTGGGTTACATATTGATAATTCAACTGACATTTTTTGGTGATCTCATATCGAATATTCACTATATCACGATTTTGCTAACTGACCATCAATATTAGTACTGGGTTTGTCATATTGAAATTGAATATAAACGTTAGTGACAAAACCAGTTTGAACCTTTGATGAAGATCGTGCACAATCACATTAAATTTTTATTTCGAAACCTTATGACAGTTAGTTTGCATTGCACTTGGCCTCTTTCCCGTTTGAAGTTCAGTGATGACTGAATGTTTATGACTGCAAGCTATTTATATGAACAGTACTTAATTTTCCGCAGTGGTGACAAAAGTCATTGGATCATCATGTTACTTGATAGAGAGTTGTTGCTCAAAAGGAAGCTATTAAATCAAGAGTTCCAAATGGTTAAGTTAAAATCATCTTTTCATAAATTTTACGGACGCCATCACGAGTTTGTTGACCGTTATGGAATAACCGTTTCACATATGATATTGGATATGTTTCTGACGTCCTAACTACAATCCCCTTCCCTTTCATAAATGTGACCTACCCAATTAGACTATTTTTCGGATTTGTTATCTCATAAGCAACACGACGGGTGCCACATGTGGAGCAAGATCTGCCTACCATTCTGGAGCAGCTGAGATCACCCCTAGTTGTTTGTTGGGTTTGTGTTGTTTATTCTTTAGTTTTCTATGTTGTGTCATGTGTAATATTGTTTGTTTGTTTGTCCTTTTTATTTTTAGCCATTGCGTTTTTAGTTTATTTTCGGTTTATGAGTTTGAGTGTCCCTCTGGTATCATTCGTCCCTCTTTTACTTACTTTCTATTTATATTGATACTGGGTTTGTCATATTCAAATTGATTGAACAAGTGATGACAAAACTAGTTTGAACTTTTGATGAAAATCGTGCACAAATAAACGAATTAAATTTCGAAACCTTATGACAGTTGATGCGTAATAATATATTGTCTCATGGCTTCTTCCCGTTTGGAGTTATACGTCTACTGAATCACTGTGATTGTAAGCCAACTATCTTAACATACTGAAGTGGCTAAATCACAAAAGTGAGCTGTTCAGACCGAAATGACAAAGTGTCTGATAAAAACAGATAAAAGGCTTCACATTGTGTATGTCAAACTTGAGTTACGTCCACAAAAAAATCATACTAGATTCTCGAATAAAAAAACAATAAAATGGTAAAAAATATAGTACGAAGACGAACAGCATTGAATGATACTGTAGGAAAATCAAAATCAGTCTGCGTTAATAGAGTTTAATGAGCTGAACCAGTTGGAAAAAAGTAAAATCACAAAAATACTGAACTCAGAGGAAAATCAAATCGGAAAGTCCCTAATCAAATGGCAAAATCAAACGACAAAACACATTAAAAACGAATGGACAAGAACTGTCATATTCCTGACTTGGTACAGGCATTTTCAAATGTAGAAAATGGTGGATTAAACCTGGCTTTATAGCGCTTAACCTCTCACTTTGTTGACAGTCTCATCAATTTCCGTTATATTTACAATATCATGCTGTCTTTTTGTTATGATGTGATTAGGTTGCTGACTCATTAATGTATAATTATCATCTCGTATTCTTACATTATGCAGTACAAATATTTGCAACTGGACTCTGATGAATTCCGTAGCTGCTTGTATATCATGTGCTTTCTTAAGCAATATGTTTACCTCTCAGCTTCTTTCATGTGTTATTTAGGTTTGTGTTAGGCTGTTGATGTGAAAAACATTTATCATCTTTTGTTTTATTTACAGGAATAAGAGCTGCGCATGAGAAAGATAATATTTTGTCTTCAATTGAAGATTTATCAATAAAAACATTTTTCTAATGATCTGATATAACGCTGGAAATGTAAACACTGTTATTGACTCGATATAAGGAGCTTAAAACAATTTTGTTATGACGCACTGTCTCAAGAAATATATTGTGACGTAAATCTACAGATTAACTGTCATTAGTGTACGTGTGGCCTTGACTGCAATATCCTATAGAACTTATACAGATACTGAATATCAAATAGTCATATACTTAAAGTTAGAATAACGAATATTATGTATATATTTTGATATAAATATGCTACAAAACCATATGATTATTTGAAAAATACTCAATATACTTTACTTTAAGCAGCTAGTACAAATACAATGCATTGTCATACATTTTGCTATAAGAGTAAAAAAAGAATGCTGATATATCTAATATTTGTCATTTGAGGTAATAATGATTTAGTATTTAACTCAATTGTTTTGTCAACGTATTGAGAAGAAAACATTTTTGTTTGCACTTACCTATTGGCCTTTGAAAATGACTTCCTTTCATTCAAGGACACTTGTCTCCTACTGTGCCAGACAAATTAAGTTGAACGGAACAAACAAAAAAGGGGAGATAGTTATTCTGTTTTCTTTTTTTTATTCAGTTACGAATGTCTGTCTTAGACATGTTCCGGAGATTGACAAAAGAATCATCGTATTGTTTGCAAGATTTGATTCATGGTAAGGGGTTACAAAGAATTTTATTAACAGAAATATATTTCCATAAAAATATTCTAAAATATTGTAAGCCAGGAATTTTTTTATGAAACATTCATTTTTATCGGTAAGCTTAACTATGAAACATATTCATAATTATCGGTAAGGTGTACAAAACAAACTTAAAACATACCATAGAAGGTGTAATATATTGTACATAGGAAAAGCTCGTAAATATACAAAAAACATTTTATTGTTTATAATGAATAATTAAACAAAACAAAACATCACAACACAAGTATTATAATATTTTTTTCATTGAACTAATTTCAAGAATATATTTTCATGTTTATTAAAAGATTTTTGTCGATTGGAGTTAATAACAATTTTGAATACCTACAACTATTTACTTTTTCATACTTTTGTCAATCTCATCTACTGCGTAACTACACATATGTCTTCATGATTGAATATCTTAAACACGAAGGTTTGTGCTATGTGTATAACTTTTCCTTTGACTTTTTCACATATTAGTTAATAATGGAATGCTACATAGAAAAAAGAAAACACTTTAAAAATTTCATGCGTCCAAAGAGATTTCCTGTATTTACTCTCACTAGGAACGCTAACAAACATTTATTATAATGTATAGAAACAAACAAAAAAAACTGTTGAAAAGGTATATTACCAAAAGAAAAACAAAACTATACTAGGTAAAAGTAATTAACTTTCTCTGAGTGGAAAGCCTTACAAAATATGAAGTTCGTTATATAAGACTTTCCATGTAAAGCTACAGTACAAAAGTTCAATGACCCAAACTCGGCGATTTTATCAGTAAAGGCATTTGCTAAGTAAAATTACATAGCATAAAAATTGCATTACTTTCGGTGATTTTCATTAGACTGAAAAGTACATTTAAATACAATGTTTCTGTATCGATGTATACAATAGCAATATCACTTGATATATATTGTTTTAGTAGTACGTTCAGATACTTAGCCGTTATATTATCTGTAAACAATTTAGATTGTCTAAACGTAGTTGCAAATAACATGTATTCACCTCAACTCATTCACACATTAATTTTTTTGTTAATTTATCATATTTTATTGAAATCGATACATTTGTTAGTTTAAACATCAAATACAATACATTATCCTGCCTCGTTAACATTAGTAAATAAAATATTTATACAGTTGTAAGTATTTGTTAGTATTAAACATTCAATTGTCAATATTTGAAGAAAAAAAAAAGAAAATTATACCATGTCAGTAGTTTCAAAAAGAACGAAGTTTACCATTAAGATTTTCAAACATAGTTATCTGTATAACAAATGCACAGGTTTTGAAAATATATATATATATTGTTTTTTATATTAAATTTCTTTTTTTCTTATTTGCACATGAACATAATAAGTTACACACATTTGTATGCAAAATAGTTATATACACTAAACAGAAGATATATAATATATTTAATAAACACAGCTGTTTTAGTTTGATACATTGAACGACAAATCTATGTGACGTATAAAATTTCCTGACGTCAGAGACACTAATCAATGAATGTGTTTGTAGATAGATGTTTTTTGTGTTCTGTAAACTTGTTCCTTTTAAAATTGTTATACGATGATGACTGATGTACCCATATTTAGACTATTTTATTGATTGTGTCTGTTTAGTTAACGCATCAATGTAAATATAACGGAATTTGATGAGACTGGCATCAAAGTGAGACGGTTAGCGCTATAAAACCAGGTTTTATCCACCATTTTCTACATTTGAAAATGCCTGTACCATGTCAGGAATATGATAGTTCTTGTCCATTCGTTTTTGATGCGTTTTGTTATTTGATTTTGCCATGTGATTACAGTCCTTGGATGGTGTAAACTTCCCACTAACACCATACACCATTACACCATACACCATACACTATTACACCATACACCATGTACCATTACACCATACACGTTACACCTTTGCACCATACACCTTACACCTTACACCATACACCATTCCCCATTCTATCTACACGATCCGAAATTACCCATAATGCAATTAAATTTCAACGACTACAAAATTATTTATTTGATTTAAAAAACGAATTTTGATCACAATATTGCAAACTAATATATAAAATTAAAACTTCCGTGATCATGGTCATATAAACAATACAGATCAAATACATATACATGTATTTGTAAATAAAGTACGCATTAAACTTTGCTTGTTCTATATATTAAGCCGCAATCTGCCTTTCTGTCACTGAGAGGCTGTGGCCTCTGTCAATAAATAACGATATAAGTTTCATTGCTTTTATTACTAAGTTTTTCGGTTTTAATATGTAGCGTACATTTTAAAAAACTTGGTTTTCAGTTAAAAACGACAAACAATGCAAGAAACGAATAGTACTTAGATCATATAAACTATTCATATATAATCATGAAAGCGATATTGGTGAACAGACTATAACCGGTCAAGGTGAACTTTGAAAATCGAGTGTAATCGGTTTTGCGAGTTAACGATCCCGTCGTGCAATAACTAATCATGCTTATGGTCAGCGTAATATAAATAACAATTATTTTTTCTGCACCAATCAACATTACAATCATACATATCCTTGTATATTCAAATAGTTGAATCATCCACAAATTAGCTTTCACATCTCATCTTCACTAAAAACTAAAACGAACGAATCTAAAAATCTACCGGTAATTTTTTACAATTTTTTTTGTTCCCTCCCTTAAAATGTCGAGATTGAAAACGCATGTTTTTCCTTCACAGTACGATATGACGTGCTAGACGTGCTAGTTTAAAATGAAACTGGATTCCCCCCCCCTCAAATTTTGAAAAAAACAATCTTTTTTTTTAAAGTTATACTCCTTATACGTTCAACGTTTTCGTTTTATGTAAATAAAATGTATGTATCTTTCACTCAGTATGAACATTGGTCAGCAGAAATTCAAGGTTGGTCAGGTTTGACTCGGTGTTCACGTTTCTCGGACCAACATATGTTTGCCAAATAATCCTTGATCACAACCCTGTTGGACCTCCTACGGCATCCATTGGTTATTAAAAAGATTAAATAAAAGAACCGCTAATAAAAGAACATATGAACCTATCAAATGCACCGTTAATGAAATAAAAGTATTGCCAGTGGACCACTCCAACTTTTTTTGGCGCTTACAATTTTCAACCCTCGAATTAAGCTTTCCAATCTAACTGAAATTAAAAAATTGCTTTCTAACCGATCTTTTCATGTACCGAACAGGCAACACTCGTTTTTTTTATAAGAAAAGTCTCGGCTTCTCCGTGTTATAAACTTGTGAAAGATATAGCCGAAATTTCGGTATTGAAGTGAATCTACATCTCACAAACAGGATGTTTAAATAACGATTTTGAGTGATCAACTACCAAAGAATAAGATGATAATGGTAGAAAGAACTATGGGCGTCATGTGGCAAATATTACATGCATATCGGACCACGAGTTGTCAATCTGTATGAAAAGATTTCCAATACAACCATATTGAGAAGGAATGTTTACATGCTATACTCTCGTACTAAAGTATGAAGGGGTTCTTGTGTCGTTAACCTTAGACACACATCTTTTTAACGATATTTAAAAAAAAAAAGACGGAACCAATTTAATGTCATTTTTCTATATTTTTAATATAACTATTAGTCTTTTATATGGCAAGAGTACCACTATTTAGCGGACAAGCATGCAGTTTATTCTTTTTTCTGTTATTGAATACCAAGAAAGAAAATAAATCCCGAACTTAATTTGAAACTTTCATACTCAATAGTTTTCCAGCAAAATATTCACATCCCTTGGGGATAAATAGTGTACGTCCAGTGGGATATATATAACATGCATGTCGGCATAAAGTGCTTTCACATTATTATACATTATACCCAACAATTGTGATGATGAATTTCTTCCTTTGTTCGAGAACAATCTTATTGAAATAGAAATCTGTGATTTTACTATGTACATAACTTCAATGAACCAAAGCCAAGTTAAATATTAGACCGTTGGTTTTCCCGTTTGAATGGTTTTACACTAGTAATTATGGGGCCCTTTATATCTTGTTGTTCGGTAGCCAAGGCTCCGTGTTGAAGGCCGTTAATTGACCTATAATTGTTTACTTTTAAAAATTGTTATTTGGATGGAGCGTTGTTTCATTGGCACTCACACCACATCTTCCTATATATATTTAATTCAAAATGGTTTTCTTTTTCTTCTTTTTGGTATACAATAGTCCATCGACATCCCATGATAACATACTGTTGTCATGCAAGGACTAGTCTATTTACAAAACTTCAGTAAACCTAAATTAAACAAAATGTATGTTTTTTTCTTATGTTCAATGAAAAAATGCCGGTATATAATTCTAAATTGCAACTATCTATAGTTCCGTAACTTTATATCCAGGCGTATAAACGAATGGTCGACAAGTGCGTATATTTTTGTTAAATTAATATTTCATTTATGTTTCAAACTGTCCTTCACTTTTATCAACGAGACGATTACTTACATTTTCCCAAATTTACGCTTTGAAAAAATGTGTAAACAAATTTTTATTTTATCAAATCTTTTTTTTAAATTATTTTGATTTTTATAATTCATATTCTTTACACCAGAAATGTTATTTTTAAACAAGCGTTAGAGTTTTAGTAATATTGACTAGTATATATCACTATCGGACACGCAAGACAGAGATGTATATTATACACCCGACAGGAAATCGCTTAAATACCTGGACGTGTCACCTTACAATACCTTTGGGAGTAATACCTTTAGCCATGCAGGTGATCAGACACCGGAAGGTCCGAATTTATTAAAATAAGTTTATTACTTAAAAGAATTATGAACAATTTAGATTTTCGAAAACAATTTTCACGGTACACTTATTTATGATCATTTATGACTTTGAACTATGACTTTTTAACCAATTCCCATAAAAACAGTTGAAAACGACAAACAGACCTTGGTTACTTAAAAAAAAAAGATCCGTATCAAATTAGTAAAACCGTGCAATTGACAAGAATGATATCCACTCGCAATTACGACTACATTTATTTTAGGTTACTGTCGTATGGTCTTATGTGATTCATAGACATATCATGGCAAATGAACAAGATATAAAAGCACATCGATTATCCAGCCGGGTGCGTCTCAATACTCGGCTGCTAAGGAGTCCAAGTCTCTGTCTTAAAAGTTCACAAACGTTTTCTTGCAATAAATACTAAGGAGCACGTTTCAGTTGAACTATTTTTGTACGCCGGGTTTCATTCTATCCACATAGGCAAAGTTGACTTTAGATATTTTACCAAATGATACGAAACATTTAAATGTGTCACAAGTATTATTCCACAAGAGACTGGCCAAAATGACACAGACATTAACAACTGTAGGTCATCGTACGGCCTTCAACAATGAGCAAAGCCCATACCGCATAGTCAGCCATAAAATGTCCTGATATGACAATGTAAAACAATTCAAACGAGAAAACTCACGGCCTTATTTGTATAAAAAAAAATGAACAAAAAACAAATATGTAACACATAAACAAACGACAACGACTGAATTACAGGCTCCTGACTGAGAACAGGCACATCCAAATAATGTGGCGGGGTTAAACATGTTAGCGGGATCCCAACCCTCCCATATTTTTTTAAATGATATTTCGTCCTGAATATGCATGAAATGTTTGCCACTGGACGTTAGACAATCAACAATCAATCGATTACATTTTGCACTATAATATGACAAAAAATTTATAAGTTAACTTTCTGAATTCGTTTTTGTGCAGAAATAAATTCCATAGAATAGATTAAGTATGTAAATATATGCAAAGAGTATCCTGTGGTCTTGTGGTATAGTTGATATTATCAAATTGTGGTTCCATTGTTATCAATTTACTGTTCGTCGCCTCCCGACTTGGATTGAAACCAATCATTTGGCTGTTGTCTGCTCTTTAGGGAGCTACCATTTGATTTTTATGGAGGGGGGGGGGGGGGGGGGGGGGGCTAGGATGAAATTTGAAAAAAATAGGCAGGCCAGGAGTTTTGAGTAAAAAAAAAGGCAGGATGAGCAACTTGGTAAAAAAAAAAAAGGCAGGATGACAATTTGTGTAAAAAAAGTCAGAATAAACTAGTAAAAAAAAAAGGCAGGACCGAATAGAGTAAAAAATAAAAAGGCAGGACAGAGATTACAACTAAAAAAAAAAGCAGGAAATTTTTTTTCATCCTAGCCCCCCCCCCCCCCCATAAAAATCAAATGGTAGCTCCCTTAGTTGTTTTGTTGTCTCTTTTACACATTAACCGTTTCCATTCTCAATTGTGTGTTTTCGGCTTATAAGTTTGAAATTCCCATTGCACATTATATGTTGCCTCCCTTATTGTGCAGCAGCAAATATTCCAGAAGTACGTACTAATAAATACTTAGGATCTTGTATCATGACTAAAAAATTAATAAAAGAAATGAATTCTTTTTTTCAGACAGGATAATATGCTCATCTCGGGGACTTTAATAGCTGACTTACTTTGGTCTCTTGTTGAGAGTGGTCTCATTAGCAATCATAATACTTTAGTACCACATATCCTTTTAACGGGCGCACTATGTTTGTACGCATTTGGGAATTAAAATGTTTTACTTTACACTCAGCTTTTGATTACATTTGCGAGCATTTATTTAACAGGTTTATTCCAATCAATCTAGATTGCCACCATGTTCTCTTTTATTAAAATAAGTGTCTCGCAACAAAATTTCAGTGATTTGATAGCTCAAGCTGACTTGTATAATAAAATTATTTCAATCCATCAACCAAAACTGAACATATTAACATTTTATTATGTAAACCTATATATATAAGCAATATTTTGATGTCAGAATGCATTGCAATATACAAATAGCAGCAACATTGTAACACAATGTCAACACAAATTTATTCCAATCATTTAAATTGCCAGCATATCCTCTTTTTATTCTAAATAGTGTCATGCAACAAAATTTCAGTGACATGATACCTCAAGCTGTCTCATATAATAAAATTATTTTAACGCGTCAACAAAATTTCAGTGATTTGATACCTCAACAATGCTCAAGCTGACTCCATATAATAAAATTATTTTAACACGTCAACCAAATTTCAGTGATTTGATACCTCAACAATGCTCAAGCTGACTCCATATAACAAAATTATTATAACGCATCAACAAAATTTCAGTGATTGGACACCTCAAGCTGACTCATATAATAAAATCATTTTAATGCGTCAACAACATTTCAGTGATTTGATCCATCAAGCCGACTCATATAATAAAATTATTTTAACTCGTCAACAAAATTTCAGTAATTTGATACCCCAAAAATTACTCATTTAATCATGATAATAAAATTATTTTAACGTTTCAACCAAATTTCAGTGATTTGATACCTTAAGCTGACTCATATAATAAAATTATTTTACCGCTTCAACAAAATTTCAGTGATATGATACCTCAAGCTGACTCATATAATAAAATTATTTTAATGTGTCAACAAAATTTCAGTGATTTGATACCTCAAGCTGACTCTTATAATAAAATTGTTTTAAAGTGTCAACAAATTTCAGTGATTTGATACCTCAAGCTGACTCGTATAGCATGTATAGTAAAATTATTTTAAGGCGTCAACAAAATATCAGCAATTTGATACCTTAAGCTGACTCTTATAATGAAATTATTTTAAGGCGTCAAAAAATTTTCAGTGATTTGATACTTCAAGCTGACTCATATAATAAAATTATTTTAATGCATCAACCAAACTGACCATATTTGCACTTTTTTGTAAATCAACATAGCAGCACAGTAAATGAGCAATATTTTGATGTCAGAATGAATTGCATTATATAAATTTTGTAGATTGTTGGCATGTCTTATTTTTATTCAAAATATTGTCTCGCAACAAAATTTCAGTGATTTGAAACCTCAGGCTGACCATTCTGACTAATATAATAAAATTATTTGAACATGTCAACCAAAATTGACCATATAAGCACTTAATCATGTCTATCATGTAAATCTATATAGCAGCATAGCAAATCAGCAATATTGTGATTCTTTTCTGTTTAAGTAATATAAAACTGTCACTGAAGTCAGTATCTGTATCTGTATTTCCCACTTCTGAATTTGGACAGGTATGTCATGTATGTCACTGATTCATTTGGGCTATTGTGTGATTGGTTGTTCTGCGCATAAATAAGTCGTGCTTGCTGGGGTGTGCTCATTTAAACCCAGTGGTTCAGGATGTTTTGTAAGATACACCTTATAGCTAATCCTGGCTGAGTCAGCTGCTTGAACTTTTGATGCATATATATATATAACAATCATTTTTCCATGGTGGCATCAGATATTTTGTTTTATGACGTCAAAATCTTACGGGAACCTGTGTGATAAATATTAATGGCAGACAAATAGCTATAAGGTTTATAAAACTAATCCAGTAGTACTGTACATCACCAAACAATGTGACTCACATGAGAGAATTCCTTTGAACTAACTACTTTCATGACTTTATAATGAAAATTATGAGAAGTTCTCTGCTTGGAAAACGTAGTATGTCGGTTGGTTGATTTTGTTGGTAGCTAAATTTCAAGTGGCAAATATTTCACTCCTGTTCGCATATTAAAGTATTTTTTCAAACGTTCACGATACCATTTATAATCCATAAACACAAATCTAGTACAATTGACGAGATTGTTCATAATTATACAACACCTTATGTGCAATACATGTAAAACTGTACAGTGTGCAATTTTCTTTTGAACATTTTCTGGAAAACAGAATCGTAAATCCAAGGCAAACACACGTGAATTACGAAGGAATATGTACGAAGAGCCTGTCAAAAATGGGGAACGAAGCAACGTTAAAAATTATGTTTATAACCCATGATATAAAGATAATGTTCCTATGCGTGGATAACCTCTTTATACGGCTTTTAGTTAAAACAAAATCATTTCACTAAATTTATGATAGCTGCAAACAATCTTATAGCCCGTGTTCACTATAAATAAGAATATGAGAAAATAAAATAATTACTTTAATATACACTGGCTACGGTTACATGGAAATGTAACAATAATAAAAATATTATTGTTACATTGGAGACTAAATGCCGGAATGCATGGTTGGGTAAGGACCTGTTTATTAACGAATGTAACAATAATTATTGAGGCTACGGTTACATTGCATTATTTTTACACGAAAAACAGCAATGTACGATGGGACTAGTAATATGTACTAAATAATAAAAGTTGAAGACATTTATTTTATATTTACAATACATACATTTATTACATACAATTTCTTTGCTGTAATTTTTTATTTACACTGACAGTTTCTACAAATCCAGTCGTGGTTTTTAAAGCATGTTTAAGTCCGACACATTTTTGATGAACGAAATTACGTCCTCCATTGATACATGTACATACAGAAGTTCCCAGTATTTACAGTTAGCAAACTTTGCTTTTTTTTTAGAACTGCGTTTGTATAGCTGTAAGAAGTTTGTGTCTTGATATTGATTCAGTTTCGTTTAAAACGCATCTCAAGATTTAAATTTTTCACTCTAAACAAAATTGGTAATAGGAATCTCTTCATCCATTGTTCAAAGTATAATGACAGTAATAAGAGTAGGTGTGCAGTTACATACTTAAAAGTGAAACCATTGGCCTATTATATTTTTCGCCGATGACACTCCTAATCTGGAGTAGTATCTTTAAGAACATCAAAACCATTAATACGTAAAACTATTTAAACACCATTTGTTGAATAATAATATTATTATTTATATTTATATAAAAATCGATTTAGACCCGCGAGCCCCCCCTTTTTTTTAGAAGTTTAATATTAAATCTAGCGTACATTGCTGTTTTTTTCTTGTAACAATAACGTCATGTAACCGTAGTCTCAATAATTATTGTTACATTTTAATTAATCGGTTCCTTACCCAGCTTTGCATTCCGCCAATTAGTCTCCAATGTAACAATAATATTTTTATTATTGTTACATTTCCATGTAACCGTAGCCAGTGCCTTTTTTTTTTCGTATTCTTATTTATAATATATATAGTCTACCGGGTAAAGTAATTTGCTATTCTGGAAAAATAATAATTACGATCGATTATTATTATTGTTTATGTTTACAATCCGAAAAAATAAAATAAAAAGAACTTCGATTTTAACCAATGAAATATCGTACACCATTCATTCACACCATTCCCGATTGCACGTTACACGATCACACCATTCCTCATACACCATTACACCATTCCCCTTACACCATACACCATAGCACCATACACCTTACACCATTGCACCATACACCATACACCATTACACCATACACGTTTTTTTGGGAAGTTTACACCATCCAAGGGCTGTATGGACTTTCCGAAATGATTTTCCTCTAAGTTCAGTATTTTTGTGATTTTACTTTTTGCAGATAATGATTTTAAGACAGAGGCTGTTTGGATATGAAATATATACATTATTTGTGGAGTCTATTTAGTTTTTGCTTTTGGTTTTTATGATAGTAAAGGAGTCCAGGGGTTCCAGTAGTTTTCTGCCCTACTGAGATTTTTATTTTTTTCTGGAATATATTTTTTTCTATTAACAAGTTTTCCTTTAAATAATTTTTAAGTGCTATTATAATGGTTTGTTCCATAGATAATTTGCTTCTATAGATTTAGAATTTTGTTAACAGAAGTATTAAGTTTCTTATATCATTTTTATCGTTTTTTGTTAAAATACCAAATAAAACCAAATCAATATATAAAGTTAGTTCTATTTATGTCTTCTCAAATATCCAGGAGTTAAGGTTTTCTCATAATTTTGATAGATATGGACACCTCCAGAATATATGTTGTATTGTTTTCACCCCTCCGCACCAAAAACTACAAATATTTGTATCTTTAATTTTTATTTTAAGGAGAAGTTCATTCGTGTCTAAAATTCGATGTATTATTCTGTATTGAAACCACTGCAATTTTGATTTTTTTGTAATACATGGATATTTTTCCAATTGAAGTTTGCATTGAGAATTAATGACCATTTTTCTTAACATTTTTTTATAGGATTTGACTTTTTACCATTCAAAATATTATACATACCGTTTGAACCTTTCTAGGATTTAAAAAAACCTTTAACACTCAGGGCAAAACTGGACCATTTTCTCTCTTTAAGTCATTTGGACATATTTGAAATTCTTTTAAATACTTTTTTATTGCCGAAATTAGGTTTGATACGTGAGAAAATTAGTTGTTTTAATATTGTATACATTATTAAAATAATCAAAGTCATAAAATTTCCATCTTCCTGTAACAAGTCATTGATAAGCCAAACGATTATTCCATTTTTAGAAGGACCAAAAAATTGCATTTCTAAAAAATTCAAATTTTCTAAAAAGAGGAATAGTTTTACTAGTTTTAAATTATTTCTATTAATTCTTCTTATCCAGGTTAATTTAAGACCTTTTATGTAGTTTTCAATATTTATCATTTTTAGTCCTCCTAAACAGTGCGGTTTGGATAAGGTGTCTCTATTGACTTTATCTGGTTTGTTATCCCAAATAAAGGAAAATATTTTTTCAGTAAAATGTTTAGGCTTTGTGCTATTTGGAATAGATATGGACAGGAATTGATGGTTTAATTTTGTATGTTTTGATAGTATAAGTGTTTTGATCACTGTTTTTTTTTCCAATTGGTGGGGGTATTTGATAAGTCTAAGTTTTTATTATGTTGTCAATTTCTTTCAACCTGGGGGTTATAGTTTAAATTTTCAATTTCACTAATATCCACTGAGAAATTTATCCCAAGAAGTGTAAATCTGCTGGAACCCCATTCCAATTTCCACTTAACACACATAGTTTCTTGGCTAAAGTTTTTCTTCCCAATCCAAACAACCTTGGTCTTGTCTAAGTTTATATTAAAACCTGATAAATCTGCATATTATTCTAGATTACGGAGAGATGCATCCAAAGATTCAGATGATCCATCAAGTATAAGAGAGGTATCATCTGCATACTGTGAGATGAGATACTCTGAGTGATCTGTAGTGATTCTTTTAACTTTGTCATTATTTCGTATAAGTATACCAAGTATTTCTTCACATAGTAAAAGTAAATAAGTTGATAGGGGATCCCCTTGTCGGCAGCCCCTCTGAATCTCAAAAAATCAAAAAAGTCTAATATACCTTCAATAAAACTCCAAGAAATTGAATCAAACGTCTTTTCAAAATCAATAAGGAGGAGATTCACACATTAATAGTGATCAATGTGGTACTTGAATTTTTAATTACATGCCACAATTTATATAATGGGTCAATATTTCCTTTTTTTTGTTTTTTTCTTTTGTTGATATTTTTTTGTTTTCGTTGGTTTATGTTTGTTTTCTTTGACCATATGTGTCACTGGCTCTGCCCTAAGGAGTGCACATTTATTTGTTATTCATAAGGATTTGCTTACAGAAATGTCTGGTTTAATGTTACTTATTTTAATCTAAAATTTGAAGATTAAAAGTGGAAATTTGATTTAAGTCAGAATTATGAAGGTTTTGTGCATCCAGACTGTCATCGCAATATTAACTTAAATTTCAACAAATTAGAAAAAACGTCTCTTAAGTTTAACATACTTAACTTGGTTCCACTGAAACAATTTATAGGAGTAATTTGCGCTCTGCCGAAAGCTAAGCTTTTATATTATTATTGGCATTGATAACAAAAATCATCGCTAGTCTAGTTGGAAGAAGGACGCATAAAGTGTATTGATGTATAACATAAAAGCCAAACGCGTGTATGACAAAAATAAGATGTACCAGTTTTTTTTCTAAAAACCCATTTGTAACAAGCGTCCATTATGATGAGGATATCTTTTTTTAGGTTTCTATTTTTCTTATACTTTGGACATTTTCTCAACAATCAGACAAAATAAAACTGGTACGTGCACACATATTTTAATTCAAATATGATTTAGGTTAAAAAATTACATGAGATAGTCGACAAAAAATGAATTTCACTTTAAGAAAGTTTGACAAATACAATCACAGCAATGAAGCATTCCAATAATTCAATTTCCGATGCAAAGTCTCAAACACTTCACCAGAAGACTCCATCTCCAATCAAACACATCTATAATAATGACTTCCTTGTAAAAGGATAATTGACTGCTTCAAGAAAACTGTTCCAGTTAAGGACTCTTGGATTTATTCATTTAAATCACACACAAGTTTTAAGTCATTCCGTTATGCCATAATTGTGTTTACCAATTACAATTTTATATTTTGATTGTACTGCTGTACGTTTTTATCAATTTTTAGTAAATTTAATCTCATAGTTATTCATGTTATTGTAAAAAGAAAATCGACAAACAGGATTATGTTTATAGGAATATAAATGTTATCACAACATTCTTTAACATGTAAAAATGTGATTTGTTTTTAAATAATGCAGATGAATATTAAAAAGAAGATGTGATATGATTGCCAATGAGACAATTCTCCACAGAGACCAAAATGACACAGAAATTAACAACTATAGGTCACCGTGCGGCCTTCAACAATGATCAATGCTCATACCACAAAGTCAGCTATAAAAGGGCCCAAAATGAGAATGTAAAACAATTCAAAGTAAACACTAACGGCTTTATTCATATAAAAAAATAAACGAATAACAAATATGTAACACATAAAGAAACAACAACCACCGAATTATAGGATCCTGACTTGGGACAGACACATACATACAGAAGACTAGATTAATTTATAAAATCAAACTCATAGTAATAGTTTTTTTGGTCTATTGTTTTAAACGGGCACTAGCTATGAGATATTTAAAAATCTGAAGTAAGATTTGTTTGTTCAATTAATAATGAAAGTGAAATAGTGAAATAATAATTCGCTTTTAGCAGCCAAAATGGTTCAACTTTGTAAAATTAAGCTAAGAAACATTGATAATTGCAAGTGAATAATTCGACCCCATTAAACCGTATTCATGTGAACTTCAATTTAACCCCCGTGCTATAGGTTGACATCGCATGCCTTGTACGTGTACTGTTTATTTAAAGAATAAAGAATGTCAGCAATGAAAATGAAACTACAGTAAAGCATTTGATTACTGATTCGATCCACATAAAATCATTCTTATACAGTTAAAAACAATATTCTATAAAATAAAATCAAACAGGCCTATAAAAATCTAAGCGCACGTGTTGGTTTAATCTATGCATATCTTTATTTATGTTAACAGCGCTTATATGGTCATCTGAGGTCAAATCGATAGTGAATAAGAAGGTGTCTGGACTAAAATACACACGAAACGAACATACATATTATCTGCCCCATGCTCTGTAAACTGTTTATTTTAGACTTTTGATAGTTTGGATAAATGTTTTACACTGTTATAAATCAAATATGAGAATTTGAGTCAAATCGGTGACCATGAATTTGACAGCTAGTGTCCCTTTACACTTTTACAGCCTATTTATGAATATAAGGGAATACGGAGAAAGAATTTATCATGCATTAAGTTATATATAATGAATATATATATACACTAGTTCCAAAATACAATTAATATGTTGATATAAAGTTGTTTAAATATTTATAACAGAAAGAAAAAAAATGTGATATGAGGAGCCCATTCAGTTTACATATGAATTTGGTTGGTTCCTTAAACATTTATAATTTACAACCAAATCATATCAAAAACAAGTAACCAAATACCAGTTAAGATGTTAAATTCATTGAAAATTGAACAGGTTATATTCTGATATATGCCATAATCAGATATATAAATCTTGGTTTGCTTTTTAAAGAATACTGCAATGTTCGGTGGTTGTATTTGTGCGTGCTTGCACAGAATGAGATACATGTAAGTGACAATACAAATCATAATGTGTACCTAAATGCATAATATGTCTGCCTTTTTTCTTAAAACAATTTAATTTCCAAATATCTCCAGGTCAGCTTTTTATTTTAATTAAGGAATGACTGTAATATTTTTTCTGTCTATGAAGAAATAACATAAAAAAATTGATGCACACTGAATAACGCGTGTAGCGGGTTATTCAACAGTGAGCACCACATTTTTTATGTTATTTCGAATAGACAGAAAAAAAATTACAGTCATTTCTTATAATTTAATTCTAAACTCCATTTTAAACCGTAAAAAACCATGAAAAAACGTTGATGACGTCACGGTCACATGACTAAATTATGTATATGGGCTGATAACAAAATAACGTCAGCCAATCAGAAGACGCGTTACATCCAAAATTAAATTATTGTGGATGACTAATTTTATCGTAGACGTGTCACGAGACACCAATATCACTCATATTAGAAAGGTTAGGTTTATCTGGCCATTGAATACTTCTACTTAATACACATGATAAAAGAAGTGAAAGCAAAAAAATTTGATTTAGAAAAGTCAATAAGAGTATCGTTGATATCGATTTAAACTTTCTGGTTTCTTTTGTTACTTACAATATGTGGTGCAAACAACTTAAACAAATGCCTTTTGACGTACATAAGATTAATATCATTTTAGACACATTTCATTATAAATAATCATGATAATATAAATGTTAACATGCAAACCACATAAAATTATATTGACTGACTGTAGAAAAACAACATAGTTCTATTTCATGTCTATTGCATAATTCTCAAAATATAGATGTTACTTTGTCATTAACGCACAGCGTATTCTATAAAGGCAACAGTAGTATACCGCTGTTCAAACTCATAAATCCATGGACAAAAAAAAATCGGGGTAACAAACTAAAACTGACGGAAACGCATAAATATAAGAGAACAACGACACAACACTACAATGTAACTAACACACACAGAAACGGACCAAGCATCAGACAAAATCCCACGAGAATAACAAATATAACATCAAAACCAAATACATGAATTTGGGATAGACAAGTACCGTGACACGTCTTATCGCAATGTCAATTTACACTCAAAATAAGAGAAAACAAACGACGCAACGTTAAATTGTAACACACACAGAAACAAACTATAATATAATAATGGCCATTGCTATTGGCTATGCGCTTAATGAATATTAAGACTGTCGTATTTGAGCCAGATAGGTCAATTCGTGACACGGGACAGTTAATGGCAGACTATTTCTAAACTGGTTTCCTTGTCTTTAACAAGTATTTAAATGCATGACCTATATAATGAATAAAACTGATTTGATATTGATAAACCGCGAATCGGTGGTACAAATCGCAATCAAACCATTGGTTTGTTAAAGACATGAATGTCAGTCAAAGTGCTGTTGTAAACCGTATAAAAACAAATTATCTAACAATAAGAGGTAAATTATAAACAGGAACTTCAAAAAATCTAACTAGACCCGACAGTCAACAAAATTACATCAGACTTTTCATCACGGTTTGGTAACAGTTTGAAGGACATTGGGGAAAATACCGTCTCGCAGCAACCTATATATAGCTATACATTTGAACGAGACATATTCATTTAGGGAAGCATATTGTTTGAGTGTGTTATATACATAGTTATGAGGTTATGGTTGGTGTTTTCAATCTGAAGTTGTGTGATGACATTTTCCAGCCAGTTGGCATACTAAAGCTACGATATCACGTACAATTGAATAAATGACAATCCCGCATTGTATATAATGAGCGAGTACACAACGCTAATAACTGAAATATTGAATTTTGATGGTTACATGATGAGACAGGCTTGAATGCAGCGCTCTTTCTCCAGACCTTAATTCCATGTTGAGTGATCATGGACAGACCCGTTCATTTTCACCATAATCGGACGACTACCCGATCAATCAGATGCGCACTGCAGATAGAAATGCATTGATAACCATCCGCGCAGAACAGTCAGAAATCTGAGTCAAACAATATCTTTAAAATGAGAAGCCGTCCTTAGGAACAACACCGGTCATACTCATAATATTACTTCAGTAAAAAATAGTTATTAGTTTCTTTATTAACACCAGAAATATATAACCCTATTTATATCCAATTAATTTTGAGAGATGGGATTTGCAGTGTTATAATCACTTTCTATATTCGATGCGACATCATATAACTTACAACTGAATATTGAATGATTGATTGTTGGTTGAATAAATAATTCAATCAATTTTCAGGATATTGTTAACAAATTTCGAGTTTCAAGGAAGAGAGCTTAAGAAAATGTAACATAAACAATAAGAATAATTGAAAAATTACAATGATTACTGATATTCATTGACGAAGAACACGTAAATAAATATATCAAAAATATATTTATAACCCCGCCTCATTTTTGCGCTGATGCAAGTGAGGAGCCTCTGGCCTTTGTTAGTCTTCTTCGCTTTTTTAATTATAGTTTATTTGTATGTTTTGGGGTTTAATGTGACGTCCATTTTCTTTGAACTAGTACAGATTTTGTTTTGGGGCGACCAGCTGAAACTGCTGCCTCCGGTTGCAAATGTTCTTGTTTGGTGAACATCCATGATTGCCTCATTCCTAATTTCTATTCTCAGTTATATTCGTGTTAAACACCTGATTTCATATATGTCATCAAAGATACAAGTTTCTTATAAAAAAGACATTGTCACAGTTAAATCACTTGTGATACCAAACAATTAGTTGCACAAATTCATGACACAAAGTCATTACATGCACTAAAAAAAACCCAGAAACCAACAAAACAAACACAACCACACACACAAAAAACAACAACAAATGAACAATGCTTGTATTGCTGTTCTTCATCTCTATATCACATACTTGTTTGATCGTCATGGATCATCTGTGTCAGAACTAACCAACACTTTTTTGTTTAAGTAAAATCACTGATCAGGACTGTTTTATTGAACATGTATCACCAAGTTCTGTTGATTCATGATTGTTACCTGCAATGAACAAACAGCAGAAATTCCGAGTTAGTTACCAAAGACTTGCAATTTTATATCCCTAACGATTTTGCGGAAAGACTGTCGACTGGTTTGGTGTTTTGTCCTATTTCGTTTAAAATTGTATTGATAAAAGAACTTGAATTTTCATCGCTAGGCATCTTTATATTTATCATTTATACGTTAGTTGCATTTCTGATGCATCTTAGGTAAAAAAAAACTCATCAAAGATGCCAGGGTGCCGCGCATTTCATTAACATCAGTGACGTTAGCAAAAAAGAGTAAAAAGGCTAAATAAAGTACAAAGATGAAGAGCATGTAGGATCAACGGTTACGAAATAGTGTTTAAATACAACTATATTGTTGTTTGTCCCGGGAAAAATATCACTTTGTATTGCGATAGTGTTTTCAAACAGTTAATTTATTTGTCAACACTAATCAGTTTTGGACTTGGAGAAAAAAAAACACAGAATCAAAGAGTCTCAAAACAAATAAGACACAAAGAACATAAACAGATCTGAGAGTTATCTATCGAGTTCAAAGCCAGAATCAACGAATGAAGAATCATGCATTAAAGGCTAAAATATCAATCAGTAAAATAATAGTTAGTTTGCTCAACAATTGAAGATGAAACGAGTTTATTTTGTTTATTATCTTGGTGACGTTTGTACAAACAGTGTATATAAAAAAAATGATATAATTTCTAAAAGTTTTATGTCACTGCCGAAACGTAAGATAAGTGAATGTTAAAAAAACAAGATGAAAAGCAAGAACAAAAGCTGACACGGACAAGCGTTCATGCCAAAAATATGGATTTTCTTACAATGACAAAGTTGTAAACTGAGACAAAATTAATTTTATGAGTCTTCAGTTTTGAATGTTATGTTATGCGTACTTTTGTGTGTCGTTTCGTCGTTTTTATTTGCCATGACATTGGCAGATCATTTTTGACGTATAAGTATTAATGTTCCTTTGGTACCTTTCTTATCTCTTGTCCAAAGTCACAGTTGAATCCTCATGATTTTCAGTACTTGTAATTGTATGAGTAGCCTTTAGTGTCAAATGAAATTCTAAAACTCATACTGTTATATGGTTCTTTGTTTCAAGTAAAGTGATTTGACATGTAATTAAAGCATCAATTTCGTTATTTAATTCGTTTATTATTAACTCTCCGTACAGGCTCCTTATTTTTGTTAAATTGTTTACCTTAGCTTAATTGAATAGTTGTTTTGACCTGTTAAGTCATTAAGCTCAACCTATATTCGGTGTTTTTTTATAAATCTCTAGCTTTTTTGTTGGTTTGAGCGTACCTAATCTTGAGTTTATTAACATGGGATTTTGAGGCACAATATTCATTATGCGTTATTCATTATAGAATACTAAAGTAGAGTATACATTTTCATATTTCAGTACCCAGTTGATTACTTTTTATAAGATACAAGCAAAATTTAATTTTTTGATATAACAATGCAGTTAAATAAATAGAAAACTATTGACTAGATTTTCAGTCTGACAAATAGCACTTATGTGATGCCATCATTAAATTATAAAAAAATAATCTTTGGCTAATAAAAAAAATCTTTTTTCACCAAATATGTTTTAAATGCTATTGCAGCAAGTTTCCTAGTTTGTTTAAAGTTATTATACGACTTTAACAAGAGGTTTTTCAAAGTAATGTGTTCTGGATTTAATGTTAAAATTTACGGACTAGTCTTTCGGTAATAGTTTTGAATAAAGTAGGTCACGCAAATGTTAGATTGTTTATTGCAATATGATTTGCATGTTGGCTGCATTGAGCGATGATTCAGGTATAAAGATGACTTTGTTGGCTCCTTTACTTTGTCAGTAATAATGATCAATTCTTAAAAGCGACAAACAAATAATTGGATTGTCAATTCGGCTTATGTTATACGAAATAGAAAATTCATGATAAAATAAAATAATCAGTATCTGAAGTTAAATATAATACTTCGTCTTTTTCGAATTCAATTTAAAATATGACAGTAAAAAAGAATTTGGTTTGATTGCCAGTTAGATAACTCTCTACCAGAGATCAAATATCGTAGAGGTAAACAACTGTAGGTCAACGCACGTCCTTCAAGAATTAGCAAAACCCATACAACATGTTAGCTGTAAAATGCAATTCGAAAGAATGTTTTTTTTTAAAAGGCCTGTTTTTCGTTCATTACAATACACATGGGTCAATTATGATAGACCGCAACATCAGTGGGGCAGCTTAGTACCGACATTTTACAAAATCATGCAAATGGTGATACAAGCAAAGGATTTAGCACATGTGTTCTTTAGGTGTACTTTAACATATTACAGGGGTAGCCAACATATTTTTGATTTTTTTTTAGGGCGGCCATCTTGATTTTAAAAATGACATCATTTTGCTAAATATTTGAAATTTGAAAACAGATTCACACCTTGTTTTATGGTATGTAGGCTATGACAACTACTGTAAATACAACAAAACGACATGAAAATATGTCAAACAGACAGTCATTGTAAACATAAATCACCTCTTCCGGTTAGGGTTGTAAACGTTCATACAATCGAGGTAAATAAGAATGGTAAGCATATGGTGTAAAATGTCGGTTTGGTATATCGTTAATTATTTGAGACATGCAAAAAGGTATTAATCTCCAATATTTTCTGATGTATTTCATTCGAAATAGCTACAGGAACATAATGTTCTACATGTCAAACCAGGTCTGTATGACTTGCCTCTACAAGAACAAGTTGTCTTGCATCCACATTTTTTTAACTCATGACAAGCTGCTGCAATAGCTGCTTGTAGTGCCTAATTTTGAATCCACAAACCATCTGCGGTCTCATAAAACCATCCTCAATCGCATGGCGATGTTCATGTGTGACTGCCTGTCCCCATTCATGAACATGATCACCTTGATATGCATCTCGGTTGATGTTGTCAAGCAGTGCAGCTCTGGAAGCGGAATTGTGCCATACTGTCTTTGTCGTGCAAAAAAAAAAAAAAAACAAGCCTGGATTCAAGGATGTCAAATGTTGTTGTATGTCTGTCGTACATAACTACATCACACGCATCTATCAACTCCATATCAGCTTCACTGACTAATGAAGGTTTTCCGTGTCTACAATGCCGAATTCTTTACCTTTTTGCGAAAAGAAGAGAGAGTGTCACATCCAGTTAAAGCGTTGAAAATGGCAAAACCTCTTCAAGATCAATTTCAAGAAACGGAAAACATATCGCGGGTATTTTTTTCCTTTTCCAGATGAAAGTTTTAGTTTGTGAACTTAAATAGTCCTTCAAAATACTGGGCTGAACTGATTATCAGTGTCAACTAACACCACTTTCAGTTACCATTTACATGAACAATTATCCTTGTATCTGCGTCCTCGTGATTAAAAGTACCACTCATACTTATTCTGTAAACTCATGAATGGGTAGTAGTAGTTATGAATGGAAGTAAAATCCTTTGGCAGAATAAGTGTTTCTGGTTTTGTTTTTTTGGTTTCATATTCATGTAAGCATCAGCTAGTTCAGTACCTTTTTATATTTTGGTTTACTTGTACATGTTGTATGTAATATTATCTGATTCCTTTCTAACGCCAACATTTTCTGTCATAGGGTGTTAAAAAATAGAAAATCTGGTCCCATGAAAAATGATTTTGATGTTGTTGAAGCGGGGTTGGTGTCTTTTGTGTGTGTGCTTCAAGTTCTGGCATCTTCTGCAAAAACTGGTCATTCATATTAAGTGGGATAGAGTGTACATGTGCACAAGATGAACCAAATTGTGTCAATCTTTCTCGTATAGGTGTGCTAATCGAAACACCACTGACTCTTCTGAATTTCGTTGAGTTTCAAAGATGTATGTAACCAGCCCAACCAAAGATTAGTTTTACCAACAGCTGTTTATTTTGTGTAAATGTTCCACAATTCACTAATAGTTGGTTCAGTTTCATTGTAATTGCCTTTTTAAAGCGAATAAAGGCAAAACTTTTTTACAAATGAAACATGGATGCAAATAATTAACGGGATCTGGTTGTTGATATTCAAACGAAGAGTACTTCAATATTAAACAAAAGGGTACTTGCATTCTCCCAAAGTTTTAGATTGCTCTGTTGACGTTTCTGGTGTCTCTCAAGTTTAGTATTTTTAACATTATTCTGCACAATTATGATTTTTGTGATTTTTTTGTTTTCCATTGCGCTGTCGATTTTCTCTCTGTTGTGTAAACGCCGAATATTTGGTGGTTAGGGAGTGAATTTACTTCATTAAAAAAAGGATAAGTTTGCCCTTTATTGTATATCCTTCAGCTGAGGATTACAGTAGGTCAGTTGTGTCTTCCTGAAAATAACAACATTGTGTCTATAGTTATCAAAGATACCAGGATTTTAATGAAATACGCCAGAAAAGAAAAGATTTGACATTTAGAAATGAGTTATTACTAAGATTAAAAGACCGACATCAATTGACGATTCGAATTAATCACTATCAAAGCTATACTATTTGATCATTGGCTTGTGATAGTATGGAACAAATGTAAGATATTTATTAAACCGGAAGTGAGGTATCGACCAATATTTGACCGGAAGTGATGTTTCATCTATACAATAAGAAAAATACACTTTCATTTACCCTATCTAGTAACATTTTGAATAAATCAAGCAAAATATATGCAGGAGGGAACCCTTCTTCGCTAGCCAAGGGTTAAGATCCACTCCCGTTCTCTTCCCCCTTGGCGGATTGAGATAAAATTTGTGAAAACAATGTTGCGCCATATGCATTCATCGGAAGATGAAAGTCACGCCCATTCCGAATACATTATTCTTGACCAATGGTAGCACTTGAACTCTTCATTTTGGAAAAATACACGGTAGCGCCTGATTTTTACACTGTTGATAAAGCCGGAAACGAAAATATACGTCAACATTCATGCATTTGTGCATGAAACATACACAGGAATATCTACTAATTGATTAAAAACATTCAAGTTGTCACTAAAAATAGTTGTATGTTTAAAGAATATAAAGACTTGTTGCACAATAAACACGTGGCAATTGTTTACAAACACTTTCTACATTTACACGTGATCATGTTATAGGCGCTTTTTGATTGGATGCAGCGAGTTTCGACCGCAACCAATAAAAATCCTAACCTTGTGTGTCCGAAATTTTATCTCAATCCACCAAGGGTTAAGAGAACGGGAGTGGATTGCAACCCTTGGCTAGCGAAGATGAAGGGGACCTACATTTGATGTTTTACCTGGTTAGACGTCATTTTGAAAAATAAAGATGGCCGCCATGATGGGATGAATTGTATTCGTGGCTACCATCTCAAAATGATTAAATACAAACAAAAAATTATCGTTATTATACACATAGTTCACCTCTATTGAACGGATATAAGGTTTTTCATTCGACTTTTTCTCACCTAATCTTTTGAAAAAATTTAAAACAAAACAATAAAAGGAAAAAAAATCTATCTTTACAGCCAAAAAACATTAAAGATGTGAGTTTTAAAAATAAAAATATTTACTCCACTTATGTCTGTGATAAATTCAAAACAATAGTCGACTGAGAACACTCTATATTTTCCAGTATACATCTTTGCACCGATTTGTCTTTATGATGTGCGTTCTCAATATACGTTTTTTGATTCTTTCAACGTTCAATTGTAATATAACAGACATTCTATTTAAATTGAATGATTGAAGTGTTTTTCTTGACTTTATTTTCATTGTCAGTTGTAATGAATAGTTTTGTAATCGGTGTAAAAGTTTCGATTGAAATGTCTATTCTGATACTGTAGTTACGTGATGTAAAATGGATGAACGAAGTAGCTCACCGAAGTACATCTGTACGACAATTGAAGATGATAAAAAATATTTTCTGCGTAAATTATCATGTATGCATCTATTTAATATTCAAGAAGGAAAAAAGAGAGCAGTTATTAAGGCAATAAGTCTTACACGAATAAACATTTAACAATGTGACAGAAAACAAAAACCGAAAACGCAAAAAAACCACAATCATCAGTATTTAAAACATTTTACAGAAACAATAAGAACCACACAATAATTGAGAGATGACATGAACTCACATGATCCAAAATTTCAGCCGTTCAGGCTCGGCTAGTGATAGCCGCCGTTTTACGACGTTGAGTATGCATTATATAATAGCTGGCGGCTATATAAGTATATATTATGGTTTGTATAGCAGATCTGCAGATAAATTCCTTCCATTATCATGATTATATCCATTTAACTATGTTGTAATGACTATTTGTTCAATTTTATTGTCTAGGTGACCTACCAGTCACCTCACTTACAATGCAAAATTTGAAAACGAAATCTAAAGAAATCGTTTCCGGACTGCAATAGCTTGTTCTAGTATGATGTATGTCTTCAAAAGGAAAGTACACCCTGCAAAGAAAACTTATCATAAGACATTTATTTCACAAGAGAATCGTTGAACTCATTACACCTAATAATAGAAAATAGAAATATTTTTCTTGGAAAACTTATACGCCAATCACAATGAATAAATGATGAAAGAGATACTAAGACGTATTTGTTTACAACAATATTATATTGTCTTTATTATTTATTGCAATTATAATTGGGTGCTATGGGTTTGACTGAGAATAAGAGAGTTTCATTTTGCCTATTTTTTGAAATATGATAATTATTACTACGAGATTTAGAAAAATAGAATATCTTAATCCATTATAAACATGAAAGATGAGCTATCATATGTTACAAGTTATTACAAAATTATTAAAAAATCAAACGCAAGTATTCATAACAGACCATTTACTGACCTTTAAGCGACAACGATCAAATAACAATCAAAAATGATCATTTGAGGCATGAACACAAAGAGATTATGGGAAACTAAAACAACAATAATAAACATATTTTCGAACGATTTTTTACTCTGTATGAAAGCTGCCTGTAGACGCTTGCCTAAACATGCCTTCAATAGTTAAATGTGGAAAAGGACATTTGTGATATTTGTCATGTAGCTTTGCAGAATTTATGCATTATCACACAACAACTTGAGATAAAGCTTCTTATAAAAGTGCAATGAGTCACATGCTACATTAATGATTGTTTATCTTTCTAAGTAAGATTTAATTTTGAAACACTGTCATAACATGTTTGTTTTGTAGTTTTGAAACTGAAGCGTAGTTTTTTTGTGGAGAAAAGCATAATGATTACTTTAAGAGGAAATGTTTTCTTTAACAAAAGTAGTTCCTGTTTATCACCTCTAGACATTCGAAGATTGAAAGTACAATAAACGTTATTTTGAATTAAAATGAATTAATTTGCTTAACCTATTTTACACACAAACATGATATGACAACAAACCAATATAAGGTTTATTTTTTAGTATGCAAGATAACGTGAACATTTAATTGAGATGAGAGTGCTTTCATCCAACCACAAGGCTTTGCAACAATCTTTCAGACCATGTGCTTATTACAACGATAACATAGATATAAGATTATTTAGCTTTGGGTTTGTAAAATATCACGACAAAAAAATATGTTAAGACTTACAGCACTTAGGAAAACATAGTTTTTCACAAAAGATAGGTGAAAACATAACAAAGGGCTGATTATACTCATATTCCGAAACAAAATGCATATGGTACATCAAATAGAAAATATCAAAAGACATACACTCTACAGACCACAAAAAAACTTTATACCTGGTATGATTTTATTAAGTTTTTTAAGTCAATAAAGTGGCCTAAGGTGGCTTATGTCTATAAAATTTTATCTCTGGTCTAAAATTTGCTAAATGGCAAGCATACTATATAGCTATTGTCCATACAACACAGAACACTAAATACAGGGCAATAAATACCCCAATAAGACCGTGGTGATCTCAGTAAAGATAAGCAGATCATGCTCCACAGGAGCACACATCATTGTGCTCGACTATAAACAATTGTCAAAAACATTTGTTTCCCTAACAAAATTTCTTGTGGAGACATTGTAGTACACAACGCCATAATATATATTCCTTTTGGAACACATATTGTATAATCTTTATTATATTAAAAACAAGAATTTAATATTTCATGCAGGAACTTCTATTTCATGACAATACAAGTGGGAGATTTAGCTAGCTACAAAAGCTCACCATATATTCGGAAAATTCATGTACGTATATCAAGTTAGGTTAGGAATAGGGATTTTTTTCTCACCAGTCCTTTGGTGTTTAATGATTTGTCAGTTTGTATCTATTCCCCTTTTTGAATTGCATTGAGTTCGGTATCATTATTGTACAGATTGTTGCCAATCTTTAATTTAAAAACAATATCTTTGGTTTCTGGATATTAAATAATGACTAAACAACTTTTAAAAGTATCAGAGATTATTATTATCAATAATAATAAATACAGGTAAATGAAATACAATATGTTAAAACGTTTGATTGCGTTTTTCGTGTATGCGTTATTACCTCTTGGATTCTTTCAAGCTCAGTTCAAATTCGTTTCGTTATAAGAAAAGTCCGGTTTTTATAGTTCTTAGCACGCCTTATCCCAAATATCGTGAGCCTAAATCCATCAATTGGAAATACAACTTTAAAATTTTGATGGATTCAGTCGAGGATTATGCCAGGCAATGGGCTAAGCGCGAGAAGGAAGACGTAGACACTCTTTCCGAATGGATTAAGGCAGTGAGGTCGTTGATATAAATCAGAATTAAGAAACTGAATGGGTCCATCAATGCCCATGCTACGTCAATCTTTAAAGACCCAAATGTTGCAAAACACCTATCCGACCTCCATGAAAAATATGTTGTTGTCCCCGCAGATAAAGCCCCAAATAACATCGTTTTTGTGTGTAAAAGTTATTACATCAACTGCTTGGTAAACGAATTAGGTATTGACAATTCACTTGGAAACTCAACATATACCCTCACGACCCTTACCAAAGAGGAAATCCTGCATAATCATAGGTCTGTTCTATGTTCCTTTGGAATTTCAACCAAAGATGAAGAACTGGATCTTCCATTACTGTATTGGATACCTAAACTACATAAGTGTCCTTACAAACAACGGTATATTGCTGGTTCTTCCAAGTGCTCCACGAAACCTCTTTCTAAATTATTAACATCTATTTTCTCAGCAATCAAAGACGGGCTTCAATGTTATTGTGAAACTGCCTATTCTAGAGGTGGCGTGAATCAGATGTGGATACTTAAAAATTCAAAAGATCTTTTAGAGTACATACAATCTAACTCTCTTTCATCTTGTAACAGTATTAAAACATTTGACTTTTCTACTCTTTACACAAGTATCTAAAAGACAAATTGAAAGAGTTGGTATTACTTTGCTTCATAAAAAAGAATGGCCAACGTAGATACAAGTATCTTGTCTTAGGGAGGGATAAATCCTACTTTGTAAAGAATCACTCTGATTCAAACAAAAAATTCTCTGAAACTGATATTATCAACTGAAGATGCTTGGTTTCTTGATTGACAACATATTTGTTACGTTCGGAGGATGTGTTTTTCAATAGAATGTCGGCATTCCAATGGGAACAAACTGTGCCCCTCTACTCGCCGACTTATTTCTTTATTATTATGAGGCTGACTTCATGCAGGAACTTCTTATAGATGATGTTCTTTCACTAAACAATTCAAAATTTGGTGACTATGTGGAACGCATCTATCCAATCGAACTAGAGATAAAGGATACTACAGATACAGTTAAGTCCGCTTCATATCTTGACTTACATCTAGAAATTGACAATGAGGGTCGGTTGAAAACAAAACTTTACGACAAAAGAGATGATTTCAGCTTTCCAATTCTAAGTAGCTACATTCCAGCAGCACCTGCATACGGGGTATATATCTCCCAATTGATACGATATTCCCGTGCTTGCATTTCCTATCATGATTTTTTGGATAGAGGTTTGCTGCTCACAAGGAAGCTATTGAACCAAGAGTTCCAAATGGTGAAGTTGAAATCATCCCTTCGTAAATTTTACGGACGCCATCACGAGTTGGTTGACCGTTATGGAATAACCGTTTCACAAATGATATCGGATATTTTCCTTACGTCGTAACTACAATCCCCTTCCCTTTCATGAATATGACCTACCGAATTAGACTATTTACCGGATTTGTAATCACATAAGCAACACGACGGGTGCCACATGTGGAGCAGATCTGCTTACCCTTCCGGAGCACCTGAGATCACCCCTAGTTTTTGGTGGGGTTCGTGTTGTTTATTCTTTAGTTTTCTATGTTGTGTCGTGTGTACTATTGTTTTTCTGTTTGTCTTTTTCATTTTTAGCCATGGCGTTGTCAGTTTGATTTAGATTTATGAGTTTGACTGTCCCTTTGGTATCTTTCGTCCCTCTTTTATCTTTGCGTGTACGAATATAGTTCGTTGCCGGTCAAGGTCTATCATGTAAATAACTGTCAGTGCGTAAATAGATATGAATTATAAAGAAAGCAAGCACGATGTCATAAGTCTCGACACCCATTCAACAATATAAAGCATGTAAATACAAGTAACTAAAGAAATGTAGGATTCATAACAAGCTAGAAAACAAAGATGTTATTCGAACGCCACATGTTGGCGGAATTTCGTAACGTTAAATCGGCAACTGTCAAATTTGACGGGAACGACGTTACGTTTATAAAAAGGTACTGCCGCGATATTTAACGTTCACAACACTGCCCTCCGTCAAATAGAATTTCGTCTCGAAATTTAAATAACTACGAAAGATTAAATAATTATATACAATCAAACAAAATTTAAACAAGCACCTGCTGTCTCAATAGAATATTCAAATTAAGAAAATTTGTTTTTGCCAGTCAACTTCGACTAGATCACGAATAAAATTGAGAATGGAAATGGGGAATGTGTCAAAGAGACAACAACCCGACCAAATAAAAAACAACAGCAGAGGGTCACCAACAGGTCTTCAATGTAGCGAGAAATTCCCGCACCCGGAGGCGTCCCTCAGCTGGCCCCTAAACAAATATATACTAGTTCAGTGATAATGAACGCCATACTAATTTCCAAATTGTACACAAGAAACTAAAATTAAAATAATACAAGACTAACAAAGGCCAGAGGCTCCTGACTTGGGACAGGCGCAAAAATGCGGCGGGGTTAAACATGTTTGTGAGATCTCAACCCTCCCCCTATACCTCTAACCAATGTAGTAACCTGTTATCACGATTCATGACACGTGTAATGGTAAAATTGTACCAACGGCATACAAAACAAAATACATATAAATAATGTCAACAAATTTCTGAATTTGTGTCTTTGCAGTATAATAAAATGTTTTTAAAATTTCAACGTCTTCTTTTTCCACAGCTTCACTGTATTATTGGTTCGTCTCTTTTGGTCTGTCTGTGTATCTTGTGTTCTTTCTCCTTCTGCATCCTCTACTGCTCTTTTCTTCCTTTTTCTCCAATCTTTTTGTGTGTCTTGAGTTACATGTTTTTCATTCTCAAGTTCATTCTTAGTTTGGTTTAAGTCTGCTTCACGAAAATATTCTTTCAGTTGAATAATTTTTTCCTCCTGACAGAACAGGTTTCGGTCTTCTTCTGTAACTGAAACATTTTCATTTTCTCCTGTTCCTAGAACATTCACAATTTCATCTGCATCTTTTACGGTATCTTCTGCAACATATACATCTTCTTCTGCAACATTTACGGTTTCTTTTGCAACATTTACGGTTTCTTTTGCAACATTTACGGTTTCTTTTGCAACATTTACGGTTTCTTCTGTAATATAATGCAACAGTTCAGGCAACATTTGGACGTCGACCTTGTCCGTCTGTGTACCCTTACAACTTATAACATTTTCTATATATTCTTGCATTTCCTGCGTACTTGCTACCATGGGTTTCGTGTCATCTGCCATTACCGACTCTACCATTGAATCTCTGGTTCACAGGAACTCACTTCTTTCTGCTTCTTTGTCAATGATAAGCCCAGAATTGGTGTCCTTTTCTCTGACTCTGGCTACTTTCATTTCATCAATTAGGTCACAGCCTAATAACATATTGTCTCCAATAGGCGCTACATAAACTGGCCATTTGAAGGTATCACTTCCGAGATGAACTTCCACCTCTGTAATCCCTTCTGTTGTCAAGTTCTCTCCGGCCCCAGCAACTTCCAAATTTCTTGCTGCTCTCCTTAGTTTTGGCCGTTTACTTTCAGGGATCTGATTATACAACTTCTCACTTAGAACCGTCACTTCTGCTCCAGTGTCAATAACTGCGTTCGTCGCAATCTTGTTTATGACCACTGGAACTGCAATGCTAGCTGCTGTCACCCGATCAATGATAATACTCTCTTCTATCCTGCTGATCGTTTCTGCACTACCCATTACCTCCTCTGGTGTGTTCTCTGGTGTTATCTGTTGTATCTCTTTAGACTCCTCAAACAACATCTCTAGGCTTAAATCTATGTTCTGTATATCTAGGCTATATTCTTCAAATGATCTCTTTATACAAACTGTACCCACTGATTTTTTAGTTCCACTAGATGCTCTTCCATTTGGCAAGGTTTCTCTTTATTTTTCAAATTATTCTCTTTAGCTATTTTTTCTTCACCATGTTTAGGGGCTGAAACTTGGTCGATAGTTTTAACCCTTAGCAGTTTAAAGAATCCTCTTGTGCCTCATTGCTGTTGGTAAAATCTCTGTTTTCTGTACTGCATTTACTTTTTCTTTGTTTTTTACAGTCTTTGATGTAATGCTCTTCTTCACTGCAGTTAAAACATCTTGTGATTCTTGTTTTTCTTCTGTTGTCTTTGTTGTACTGTTGGTTTTGCCTATAACCTTGGTTAACATTAGTTTTGTTAAATTTTGTCATTTCTTTCTGAATTATCTCCCCTACTGACTGAGTGATCCCTCTTTCAAATTGTGTAAGCCTCTCCTCAGTAACATATCTTTCCTTATTACAATATCATCTTCTCTTTCCTCTACATCAACAGTTTCTTGCGTATTAAGTTGACGGATGTTTCTGTCTCTATTCCCTCTTTTATACGTTTCATATAAAGTGACCTGGTGAATAGATTCAGTCATACTGGTAATCCTCTTTGTCAGTAATTCTATGGCAATGCTCTGGTCAGGTAATCCTCTTAACATGTACTCTACACTCAATGTACTATGAGTGGCTGCGTCAATAGTAGGAAATGACCTTCTGACTAGCATTTCTACTCTGGATGCATATTCATGAATGTTTTCTTTGCCCTGTTTTCTTAATGTGTGCAACTCTTGTCTATACGTCTCTGGATATCCATGGTCACCAAATCTATTCGACATAGCTGCACATAACCAAAAGAAAGATCTTTTGGTCTCTGGTGTGAGGTAGGAAGCATAAACCATTGCCTCATCTTTAAGTGCTTTACTAATTCAATGGCTTTAGTATCAGTATCCCATCTGTTGATCTCTGCAATAAACTCGAATTGCATAAAATAGGCATTCCAAGGATCTCTGCCGTTGTAGAATGGCACTCTGTTTCTTCTCCCATTGTCTATCTTGGAGTTTTCATAATTATGGTTCTGTTGCTGTGGTCTGCCATACTGTTGCCTAGGTAACCAGTTTGGTACTGAGGAATTATCTGGATGTTGCTGGATTTCAGGTATGATTGTACTCGTACAAGAATAGTTTGGACGATGCTGGATCTCAGGTATTGTCGTATTTGCATAGGCATATGATAGATGTTGCTTGGTCTCTGACAATGTTGTATCCATATATGTATGTGTAGAACGTTGCTGGGTGTCTGGCAATGTTGTGTTATTATAGTAGGTTGGACGTTGCTGGGTTTCTGGCAATGTTATACTATTGCAGGAGTTTGTTGAACGTTGCTGGGTCTCTGCATAACTATTTTGACTACTGATAACAGGGTCAGATTTAATCTGAGTGAAATGCTGAGTATTCATGTTCTTCATCTGAAGCTTTTCATTTCTTAATGCCTTTTGCTCTTGTCTCATCTTTACCATTTCCTCACTCTCATATGATTTCTGAAGTTTTTTCATTATTTTTTTTTTAAACGTAATAATATCTTTATTGCATATTTGCTGTAACAATTTACTTAGTTTACAGCTTGTAACTTAGTATCCCTCATGCTAGTTTACCTAATAGTTTAGGGAAGCACTATTTGGTAAGATATAACTTATTCATAATATTAGTATCTATAGTACAACTGATTTCACAATTATATAAAATAAATATTGTGAATACACATACAGATCTTTGTTCAGGAATTTCTTTCCTTTTTCTTATACATTAACTTTTCCGGAATCTTTTCCGTTATCGATTTTATCAAATGATCCGTATTCCATTGAAAGAAATTGGGCATAGTTAGTGTTGTTTCAGCAAGCATGTGCGTTATCGCATTATCGATTGTGTCTAAATATTCTTATATAAACAGGATTTAACTTATTTTATAAAACTTGGTAAGTATGCAATTTTTGTTTAAGTTTCTCATTTCTTAATGCCTCTAACTCTTGTCTCATCTTTACCATTTCATCACTCTAATATGATTTCTGAAGGTTTTCATTTTTTAATGCCTCTTATTCTTGTCTCATCTTCATTATTTCATCCCTCTCACATGGTTTTTCTCTTGTTATAGTCGCTATAGCACTATCACTCTTACTTTGAGTGGGAAAAAGAAATGGGTTTGTGCTTACTTCCCTTTGAATATTATTCACAGTACTACTAAATGGCCTGGGGCTTGTATTTATTTCCCCTGGTTTAAACTAATAGCCTGGTTTGAGGCTAAATAATTATGAGACGTGACATCCCCAAATGAGCAGGTATCAATATTTGTAGATGCAACAGACCAAGTGGGAATGATTGGACTATCTAATGTGGTAATTCCCCTACTAAGTGAATTGGACCCCTGTGGCATACGAGATCTGTCTCTTAAATTATACATTTTACTTTTAATTGCCAAATGGAATCAAGAGTTTCAATTTACTAATCAACTTGGATTAAACTTTATCTTTCTTAATCTTGTACTTTTTAGAATTATTCAACTTGGAATACTTTTGATCCTTGTTGAAATTGAAAAATAATTTCCTATGTATTACTTGTAAACACCTTTTGAATTATGAATATATCCTTATTTTATGAAATAGACTATATAAATAACAAATTTGAAATAGTCAACTTTGACCTTATCCAAAAACTTAGATTTATATTTATCCTTGTAAAAAAAAACTTTTGAAATAGACTTTAATTTACAACTTTGAAATAGACTATAGTTTTTACAACTGGACCCTTTTGAAAAATTATAGTCTAATACTTAACTTGGATTCAGATTTATCCTTGTTAAAAATAGACTCCTAAATTTAAACTCAACTTGGATTAAAATTTATCCTGGTTGAATATGGTATTTACTTTTATTGTATTGAAACTTTCAACTTAGATTAAAATTTATCTTTGTTGAATTGTACCCTTAACTATTTTCAACTTGGATTTATATTTATCTTTGTTGATATATTTTATAACTAACTATATTATCACTTTTCAACTTGGATTATAATTTATCCTTGTTGAATTTTAAATTATAACCTTTTCAACTTGGATTAGAATTTATCCTCGTTGATATAGATTTTGACTAACTAATATATTTTTCCTTTTCAACTTGGATTAGAATTTATCCTTGTTGATATAGAATTTAACTAACTATATAATTACTTTTCAACTTGGATTAAAATTTATCCTTGTTGATATCTTTTAAACTCAATAAATATTTTATTTCAACTTGGATTAGAATTTATCCTTGTTGAATTTAAAATTACTTAACTATATACGTTTCGTTATAAGAAAAGTCCGGTTTTTATAGTTCTTAGCACGCCTTATCCTTGCGTGTACGAATATAGTTCGTTGCCGGTCAAGGTCTATCATGTAAATAACTGTCAGTGCGTAAATAAATATGAATTATAAAGAAAGCAAGCACGATGTCATAAGTTTCGACACCGATTCAACAATATAAAGCATGTAAATACAAGTAACTAAAGAAATGTAGGATTCATAACAAGCTAGAAAACAAAGCTGTTATTCGAACGCCACATGTTGGCGGAATTTCGTAACGTTAAATCGGCAACTGTCAAATTTGACGGGAACGACGTTACGTTTATAAAAAGGTACTGCCGCGATATTTAACGTTCACAACAATTATTATGCTTTTTATTACATTGATTTTTCAGATTACTGCATTTAATTCCTAACGGTTTTTGGTATTTAAATCTTTTCTTTGAAAGGTTTCTTATTCATATTACAACATTTTAATAAAATCTATAACATGCTGTTTTCATAGCATTGGAAGTAAATATTAAAATAAGAACACTCCACATTTGTAAATCACTAATGTCATATGATGAACTGAAGCTAAATTTATATCACGAAAATCGTGATGATGAATGTCTTTGTCATTTTGAACCTTAATTATTTCTCCATGTTATCTGATAACATCTATTTAGGAAACTATGATAGAAGAAGCAATTTCTGGAACATCGCATCAACTGAGAGATATCTAGTTTATACTTAGGCATTGCTAGAATGTTTGTAAACAGAGTGACGCTAGTTCGTTTGTTTTCAACCGACTATCAATGTCAACTTCAAGATGTAAGTTAAAATATGAGAAAGAATGATCTGTATTTGTTCTATGCTTTTTTTCAAGTTCGATTAGATATGTTCAACGTAGTCACCGAAATTTGAATAATTCAGTGAAAGGACATAATGTAAATAGCAAAAACAAGAAGTTAGAAGAAAGTTCTAGTTTTTTTCTCATTCCCTCTAAGAGACTTTTGCACAAAGTAAATGTCGTTTGAATAAAGAAACACATCTCCAAGAAGAGATGCACGGTTTGTTTAGATAAAGAAAAAAATCGCCAAGAAGAGATGCACGGTTTGTTTAGATAAGAATGCAGACTGGTTGTTGAAAAGTATATTGTTGCATTTCAGTGTTTCTGTCGTGTCGTTGTTTTTCTCTTATAGTCGATGTTTTTATCTCAGTTTTAGTTTGTAACCCGGATTTTTTTTTTCAATCGATTTGTGACTTTCGAACAGCGGTATGATACTGTTGCATTTATTTAGTTAGCAACCTTAGATATTTCGTTTGTTGTTATTTCAAGAAGTTTTTGATTTTTATTTCGCTGCAATTGATTCTATTTCAAAGTTTCTTTGTACTAGAGATGTTCATTTCAACGAAGTTAATATTGACGAAAATGATTGTAGAAGTCACCAGAAATACTGGAACCAATCACCCTTAAGAACGAAAATAGCTTTCCAATAATACAGCTAATTAATTAAATAAGTACTGTTCTAAAATAACTGCAAATGGTTCGCTAACGCATACCCTAACATTGTAAATTATGTTTCGACTTGTTCTGTTCATACATTTCCCCGTTTAGATATTTTTTTTAAAAATTCACAAGAACTGGTGTTTCAAATCCCTGTAAAACAATATATATAAAACAATGGTTATGAAACACAAAATTGACTCAATGTAGGTGATACTTTCCTGCATATCTAATCAATTGTCGTCACATGCCCGTATGATATATAATCTTGTTGTTTTTTGTCCTGAAATGCGAACAAACATTCCGTAAACATTGTGTCCTTCTTCATAAACAAAATTATCAGCTTTTTACGGTTATAAGATATAAGATATAAACATCAATATATGTTACGTATGTAATTGTTATCTCTATGATGATGTATTGACTTTGTCTCGTTCTCTTAAATGTCCTTAAAAGTACAGTATTCAGTAATCATATTTTCCCTGTTCGATTAAGTTATCTGCTGTCTGTTTTCATTTTATTCAGGAGAAAATAGTAAACAATATTTCTATATAAAACATTCGTCAGAATGAAATTGTCAATAGCTGTTTCCCCGTTTATTAACTATCATTTGGCATATAGACAAACAGAATCATAAACAAAAGAGAGTGATTTACATACACAGCTACTTTTGCATTGATACTATTTCTGTACCAAAAATCTATAGTACTTGGAATGTACTTTAAATATTTAGTACTATTTTGTTACTTTTAAATTCTTCTAATATTTAGGTGTCTGTATTTTACAGAACTTGATTTGTATTTTTAAATCAAGCGCTACAGACTTTTTTTCAACATTTTGAAGGTTTGTCTATTTTATATCTCTTAACATTATGATTTTCAAACATTGAGTATTGTGATCATTGTTGGTATTATGTCTGTTCCAAATTTAGGAGTATAAATCAGCACTGTAAAAGGTACCTAAATATTACAATAATTGTAAGGTAAAAAAATTGTACAAAATAATAAAAGTACATTTTTAGTACTACAGATTTTTAGTACAGATATAGTACCTATGCAAAAGCAGCAGTGTAGATAAACTAACATGAGAACAGTTTATTTTATACAGTCGTAAAAAATGTTCACTTTTTTTACTAAGAATATTAATCTGTCATCTGGTTTGTGTTAGATGACATGTGTTCAGCAAATATTTGCTTATAAGGTCACCAACAGTGAGATTTGTAGAACAATCTGACATTCAAGTTTGAATGCATATAAAAATTTGCCATGCATTAGATTAATGATGTTGACCTTATACAATAAAAGACGATAACAATTTGATTTTACAAGTTAAAAAATATGTAACTGATACAATTTATAAATTATTTCCTTCTGTCACACGATCAAATGAAATATTAATAAAAGTATTAACTTCACAAAAGCAATGACAATGTAGGTTTGACAACAACGCCTACTAAGGAAGATGCAATGTTGTTTTTGTAATTGAAGGAAATACAAAATAAACATATCAGATATGGTTCTTATAGCATGTCTAGTTTCTTTTATACAAAAATAAAATACAATTAACCGTTTCATGTTGTATTTGTTATTCTCATCGGATTTTGTCTAAATTAAATGCTTAGTTCGTGTGTGTTACCTTTTAATGTTGTGTCGTCGTTCTCCTCTCTCATTTAATGCGTTTCCCTCGGTTTTGGTTTGAGACCTGGATTTATTTTTGTATCGATTTATGAGTTTTGAACATCGGTATACTACTATTTCTTTTGTTCCGTTTCTGTGTGTGTTAGTTACATTGTAATGTTGTGTCGTTGTTCTCTTATATTTATGCGTTTCCCTCAGTTTTAGTTTGTTACCCCGATTTTGTTTTTTGTCCATGGATTTATGAGTTTGAACCGCGGTATACTACTGTTGCCTTTATTTATTCATAATCTGATGCATCATGGGAACTATTTTCAAAAGCGTACGGCAAAATGTTGTGATTGGCTTCTTACAACCTGCACACTTGAAATTCAACTAATGATGTGATGTTATTTTCATTCAAGGACACAGCCAATGACATTACCCATGGTTCCTTAGACTCTCTATCACCATACTAGAACTGCATAGACGTTGTGCGAACGATGGCATGATAAAAAAGCTATAAAAACCCCAGATTTATGATGAAAATGTGTTTGTCTTGTATGAACGAAAGTATTACTTTTGATAAAGTACTTACAATATAAAAATACGAAGATGTGATATGATCAGCAACGAGACGAAGCTTGGAAACGATACATGTCTGAATAAAAAAAAGTCTGAATAAAAAAAGTTTTACTTGTATTCGTATATGGCAGAGGAATGCATTTTTTATCGGATGTATTAAAATAGAAGTTTCTAAATGGAGTTATGTACTTGAGCTGAAATTTGTTTCCCACGTTATAATGAATGTTAAGAAACTCGTAATGGCTGCCAACTAGACAAAACTTCTGATTAATATTACTATCCACCAGATACTAAATAATAAGAATTGATATACAATATTTTATATTGTATATCAGGATGTTAGGGTAATTTTGTTTTCTGCTTGTAATACATGTAGTTAACCCAAACTTCCATCAACCCGAAAACAGAAGGATAGAAAAACAATCATCCCCAGCCCCAATCCCCAAAAGATAAAAAAAAAAATCATTAGGATCATGACAACAATTTTAAACACTGAACAACCAAGAAATTATTTCGAAATGCCGTCTAAAGGCAGAAAGATCTTAAAAATCTAGATAGGTGACCAAAAATCGAATATGAAAAATATCGGGATACACTAGACAAAAAACATAAAAAAATTTCATTCAATAGGGACAGGACAAGAATGAAAACGCTTTCCTTGTCCCTAATCAGAGCAATACATTATCAAACAGCCAGATATATACTTGATTTTATCAAAGATCAAATCAAGACAACAAGGCAGAACAATCAATATAAGGAGATCTAGAAACATGATGGTTTCTTCCTCGTGTCAAAAAAGGCTGGAAAAGCTTACCACAACATCACTATGAGATAAAATGATGCGGAGCATCCCTCTTCTTTTAAAGATTAGTCACGCAAGCATTTCTTTTTAAATCAACACACGTTAATATGCTTGTACTGAATACCATATCGAATGACTGATTAAGTACTTGCGTGAAGGGTCGTAGAACTTTGACATTTCACGGATGTTGAAGCATTAAACTAGGTTAGTGTAGCTGCCTTCATAGACACTAGGTAATCGGTATACGACGGGTTTGTTTTAATGTGTTTAATTTACGCGGATGTCTTACATTCCTAAATGATTTATACATCAGGTTAATATCCAATATATTAATATACATGTTATGTATCTTTTGACACCTGTAAACCTCTCCCCCTCTCCATCAAGTACTCATATATGGTGTCACTCACATGCGGGCATTTTCCAGTTCACAAATTTTTCGTATATTTCATCGTGAACCTTTCACAAAAACGTTGACAAATTTAAAGCGGTACATTATCTTATACAATTTTTGTCAACATATACTAAATGAAATGATAAATGAATATATATTTATATATGGAGACATATACTACCTTCAAAACATATTGCAACCAACTTTATAATGAATGTTGAACACAATATAACTCTATAATGAATGTTGAAACACAGGCATGCAGGGATGCATGATCTGCATACCCCTCAGAGCAAATACAATCATTCAATTTTTTGGTGACGTACGTGTTACTCTGTTTTCTTTGATGAAATTTGGTCGTTACGTTCGTGTTTTGACATTGCGTTGTCAGAATTTAATCAACTTATAAATTTGTTTGTGTGAGTGTGATGTCTCCATTAATGGAAATTCGACATTTGCTCCACATCAGTGATAAAGAAGTTCTTATCACAGATATTTTCAAATAGGTTGGAAGAGATTTTTCTCATAACACAGAAATGATGAATATTTATCATATTTTGCTAGAGTCTGCTGCTTTAATATACATAGAAAAACACATATACTTTTCATTGTGATATAGATATCTCTATTAGATAAGATGCGACAAACACAGATTGATTATTTTTTTTTTTCTATGATTGAATAATGATAATCTTGTCAATGCAGCATATTTTGTTTTTGTATGAATAGTATTTTTTTTAAATCAAAAACCATTTAAGGCATATCTCTATGGAATTATAGTTCAACATTAAAATGATCTAACATGTTTTGTGGTCAATCAAAATGACAGTTTAAATGACAGTATTACAACACAGAGATACATTTCCATACTCAAATTAAAGTATAATAGAGTCAACATAAAGTCTTTTGAGAGACTACCTGTCAATGTGGTCTTGTAAAATGAATACATCATGTACATGTATGATATAAAGACGTCTACAAGCTTTTAACATAATTATATAATTATATCCTGTTAAAAGTTATATCACAAAAAAATACCGAACCCCGAGGAAAATTCAAAACCGAAAGTCCCTAATCAAATGGTAAAATAAAAAGCTATAACACACCAAACAAATACAGCTGTCATATTCCTGACTTGGTACAAGCATTTTTGTAAGGAATTTATCCATCTGTCATTATATGATAGAATTCAACCAGATACCCATGTTTTCCCCTAGGGGTGTATAATTCAAATACAATGCGTGGAATTCAACTTTCTCGTAAAGGACATATACCTTGCTTGGTTTACATTAAAGGTTACACTCAATTATGTTTTGCCCACAGGTCTTATTAATATCGATCTTGCTATAAGGATTCAGCTGCCGATTTCTCATTACTTACATCACTTTCCAACTAAGTTTTGTGAGTCATTTACAAACTGCTTAACAATACTATTGTTGCAGCATCTTACTGACACACACAGAACATATTGTGTCTTTCAGTAAAATCACAAGAAATTGCAGAGACGATTTTTACCAATGTCAATAAAATAAGGAATTTGTGTTCGCACAACTACAACAATTGTATGTTCCATGCTTATGATTTTTTGAAGTGTAAAAGAGGGACGAAAGATACCAGAAGACAATCAACTCATAAATCGGAAATAAAACTGACAATGCTATGGCTAAGGAAAAAGACAAATAAAAGTACTCAAGACACATTATAGAAAACTGGGAGTGATCTCAGGTGCTTAGGAAGGGTAAGCTGATCCTGTTCCACATGTGGCACCAATCGTAAGAGAGGATCTGCATTTATATCAGATTGTGCAAATGCATCCCCTATTTCAGTTTAACAAGGTTTGTATGCCTGTGACTAAATACATTTCAACTTTGTCCCAATTAAAAAATGACATGCTTTCTTTAAGATTAATGGCTTAATTTATAAATGTATACAGTATAAATAGTATGAAAAGCATTAATGTCAATTGCGTATACCAGTTGACAGTCACCTCCTTAAACATTCTACTTGGACCAAGAACAGGGACACTACATGTTTCGCTTTGTAAATACAATTGTTTCTCATACCACGCCTCTTTTTGTGAGATATATAAGATATAGATAATTTAATTTGATTACGTACTGGTTCCAAGCTATGATCTCTATATTTAATTTCATAGAGTGACAACCTTGTACTGCTACCAGTTTAAAACACATAGTGTTGCGGTGAAAATTAAATTCTCAAGTAGGCACAAATACGAGGTACAAAAAAAAAGGGGTAGTGCAGAATTTTAGTATAAGTTTAAACTGTAACAAGTTCGGGGCATATACATGTTTAAAAAATACTGCGCAATCCTATATTTTGACCTTTGAATATAATGGTAGTGCATATCGACTTTCCATTCTATAATATACTTTTGTTTCGAAACTTCATGTACGAATTGATCTTGCAATTGATATACATATTCGGTTGTTATTACACCGAACGAATCGAAATAATAATTTACTAATATGGTGGTAATTCAACAGAACGAAATGAAATTTCGTGTACGTTTCATTATCATTAACGAACGTTAGCACATTCATTACACTATAACTGTAATTTACAGCGCTGGAGATCTAGACCAATTAACAAGTATATCTATGATGGAAGACCGCAAAACTATCGCCTACGCCGTAAATATATCATTTGTTTAGGGTTATCAGAATGCACATTACACTTTTATAATCAACTGTGGTTGAGTTAATTATTATTTCTGTTAAAATTAATCAAAACTGATAGTCAATTTAAAACAAAACCAAAATTCAGCTATAAAACTATTTGAATCTACGCTCAATGAAACATATGCTACGATGCTTATTTCATCAGAAAAGTGCAAAGAAAACTTATGTTAAAACTGGTTAGAATCTGCAATTAAATACTCAAAAGTTGTATGGCATATCCAAATTTACAGCTAATGTTACACAGTTGAACCTACAACCTTTACCTATCGTAAACACTTTTTATAATAACATATATTTTGACAGTTTAAATTTTATCCGGATAATTTGGAATAGAATGCATGTATTTATTTCGAATGTATTTAATCAAACGTATATATCAGGATTGGAATTGATAGTATATCGAAGTATTCGAAGTGTTTGTTAACAGATGATAACGTGCAAGGATAAAGAGTGGTTGTTAAAGCTTTCTTTTGATAAAAATAAAAAAAAACACATATTTAATATCACCCCTAGTGAATAATTCAAGGCAACCGTAATTTACCGTCGTTCAAATCGTGAAAAAAGCATATGAAAATCGAAGGATAAATTTCAAAAGGAGGACGATCTGTTGCGTCAACATGATAAGCAAATGCTTGGTGTACATTCATCATCCACCATGCGAGTTCATTTTTTTTAAGTGACACAATTAGGGACATAAGAAATATGACACAAACCGTGAAACCATAGATCCCATCGATTACTATATACTGATTTTAATAGTATGATAGGTACACAAGTATACAACGAACACATGTTTCTAGTGATCGAGACACCAAGACGTCGTATCGTTCAACCAATGGAGAATAGTAAATGTAAAACGACTGATGTGTCGATTTCAGTCGTTCTTTGCAATTACAATGTATTGATAATTCTTTAGGTTTTATAAACACAGTCCTTTATTTTTATCAAGTTCGTAAAGTGTGGACCTGCACGAACGTAACGTATCAATTGATATCTGCAAACGCCATACACCACAGCAAAGGTTTTTTTTCACTCCTGAGTAATGGAATGTTGACAATTTGAAAGTGGTCATTCAATATGTTTAGCATATACTCAAGTTTTAGGCCGTTCATCTGTGCCAAACCTTTTGCTTTAGATAGTCTCATTTAGATATTGAAATGGAAGCACTTATTAAAATCTCGGTTATTAACCACGGAAAATAATCACCAAACCTGAAGTCTTATAGAACTTCACAAGGCGCTTTTTCTTTCATTGTCTTCTATCCGTTTTTGTATGAATTCTGCTGCATTTGACTACAAGAAACAAGTGGGCCAGTAGTGGTGCACGGTTAGTATACTTGTGTACCTATCATAATAGAGAACGTATGCTATTGTTAACGAACAGCCTTACATGTGCATAGGTACGTAGGAGGTAAAGTAGGTTCAACACAACCACATGATGTCACAATATTCACATAAGTGGAGCTAATGTCAGGTTGTATCTTTTTAATTTAAACCCTAAACGAATAAATTTAAAATAAAAATGTCTAATCGTCAATTTATGATATAAAACAAATTTAAATCTAATAATTATTATCACATTCTACTTATGATTTTCATTCAATGCGAAAGTAGTTTAACAGGAAATTACAAGTCGCAGTCACGATAAAAACAACGTGCAGTGTTCAAGTGTTTTTTTGTTATCAATTTTAAAGTATGTTTGATTCGACATCACATTAAATCAATGATCAAATTAACAATAACACCATCAAAACATAATAAAATAATGTATTGTATGCGACTGTTGGTGGTTGAGCTGGCTACTAAACTAGGATAAATTCAATGTTTTAGTACATCATTTCGGATTAAATAAACTAACAATTTTACAACGTTACCAAATTGTTTTATCTATGCCATTTCGTTTTTTTTAAGCAATCAATGTGGTAAGATTTTTCGTGTAGTTGAAGACAGAACGATGAAATATTATTGTTAAATCTCCGCGTAATTTTATCCTTTGTGGGGAGTTGCCTCATTTGGTATCATACCATATGTTCTTTTTTTTTAGACCTAGATCCTTGATATAAACATAGGACTACAGTTCACAATTTTGCCCCTCGGAGAATTGTTTTTAGATTGTTACGCAATGGGTCAATATCTCTGCTAGTGGACAATCCATCCTCGATGATATTGTGACAAATCTGGACTTATAATTGTTATTATTTAACGTATTATTTATTGTATATGACATATATTTATTTGAATATTGCCGGGTGTTCAACTTCTCGGGTGTGCACAAACACTGATAAATGCATTGACTTTCATACTCATGATTTAAACTATTTGTACTTTGCAAGCGATAAGGGTCAGTTTTATATGTATATCTTGGCAATGTTTACCTATGTAATACTTTGATTATCCCGTCATATAGTGATTTATTTTGACAAATATCGTCGTGAGATTCAACTTGTTTACATCTGCCATGACACCGTTTTGGACTTTCACTTTGCGATCTCATTTTATTATTTGTTTAAGTTAACACTTTATCAATGCAGGTAAATTGCGTATTTATTATGTTTGTGCCTCCCTTTTCATTAACATTGTCTTTATTTATGATAGAACAGGGTTTTCATTGATCTCATTTAAGCATTATATCTAATGCGTAAGGTTATGTAAATTACACCCAAGTTCATACGCCGTATCGAGAAAGGAATTTACTGTCCGTTTAAAAATAGCATTATGTAGAAATGTCCTTTTAGTTTTAATTGCTTTTAAACATAATTCGGACAAGAAGGACAAAGTGAGGACAACTTAATATTGTTTCTTTATTTAAGAATAACGAAATCTGTGTGTCTTTCTAAATGTTACTAGCCAAAAGACGTAAGAAACGTTGCTTTTGATTGGACGATTAGATGTTTACTCTAACGTCATAGTAAGTGCCAAAAGACATAAATAGGAGCCTGTAGACAAACATGTCATTCTGAATCAATCTCTTGAACCGTCAACTACCTTTTATATTGACCACCCGATTTATTGCTTTATCTGTTGACTGATGAATGTGTATTTAATGTTTATTATATTGAAAGAAGAAGTCAAAATACTACTAAAATAAATATCATTGTTATGTTTATTACAAATCTGTTTCTCCACAATGCCGTTGATTCCACTCCTCCTGAATGATGAGTTAAACAGTTTTATAGTAACCCTAGGTTTGTTACAATATCATCAGCTAAGTTGTCAGAACTGCAGTACCGACATGGTTTATATTCACCCTCCCAAAATTGTCTGTTGATTAAAATACTATAACATGTTTGCAACTCTACCAAGCAAAGTTGACCCTAGATGGATTTGAGTATTTTCTCATATTTAATTTTTTTTTGTCATATTGTTCCTTATCTGTTTTCATTTTGTAAATTATTGGTCTTCAGATAGTCGGCTTTGAGCGTTCTTGTTCAAGGTTAATATAGAACAGAGATACAACAGATTGTTTAAATTTTATAACAAATATCACTACATGCTGTTTCAAATATGTGCGGTGGCTGCACTTTTTAGATTTCAATGTGATCAGGAATTCTCCAAACTAAATATTTGAAAGCCTTGAATGGTTAAGTAAAACAAAGAAGATTTTTAATGTAAATATGGTTATTTGACATGACGGGGTCTGATAATTTTCCTTGACCTTTTCTTAAAACTCATTAGGAATCATGATTGAGAATAATGAATTTGGTTCATCAAGTCATTTTTTTATATGGTAACAGATGTGAAATATGTCAAACGTGGCACAAAATCAATTGCTATATAATCAGCTTTGGAGAAACCTTGACTTGTCTTATCTGTATTGAATAGATCACAAAAATGAAATATCCAGTGTCACTGTCCTTTGCACTTAATAGATTAAATATTATTTTTATGCCTTACTGTTTTGGATATATATAGTGAACCAAACAGAAATGCAAGTAGAATACAGTAAAAACTATATGTTTATCAGTATTTGCTGTAATAAAATTGTTCATGGGGCAATCAGCGGCAATAGAAGTGTACACGTACATATTCTTAAAATCCCATTGGTCAATTAAAGTTTTTACACTCTTGGTATTGTACTCAAAATGACATTAGATCTGACCCCACGTAAACTTTTGACGTCGAGCAACAATCACTTTTTAAGTATGACGTTTTTAGGGCTAAATTGAGCGTCGAATTTAACTGGTATAGTAGTGGCAATTAAATTTTCATTCAAGTGTAAATACGTCTCTAAAAATGCAAGTAAACATATTCACTGGTGAATCGCATTTGATAAATAGAATGCGTCTTCCGTTTTAAATTTCTTCGGAGTTCGTTTTTTTTGTTATTTTACTTTTTTCTGTCTTCTGCTAAGCGCAAATTGAATTGATACACAGTTAAAGTGTCACGTTGGAAATAGAACAGAACCGGTTAAGGGTTGGATCTGATTTCTTGTTTCTTTGGTGAAGTCATTCACAACGCATTTATAGTTCTTTCACTAAATAATTCAAAATTTGGTGACTATGTGGAACGCATCTATCCCATCAAACAAGAGATAAAGGATACTACGGATACAGTTAAGTCGGCCTCATATCTTGACTTACATCTAGAAATTGACAATGAGGGTCGGTTGAAAACAAAACTTTACGACAAAAGAGATTATTTCAGCTTTCAAATTGTGAACTACCATTTCTAAGTAGCTACATTCCAGCAGTACCTGCATGCGGTGTAAATATCTCCCAATTGATACGATATTTCCGTGCTTGCATTTCCTATCATGATTTTCTTGATAGAGGGTTGCTGTTCACAATGAAGCTATTAAACCAAGAGTTCCAAATGGTGAAGTTGAAATCATCCTTTCGTAAATTTTACGGACGACATCCCGAGTTGGTTGACCGTTATGGAATAACCCTTTCACAAATGATATCGGATATGTTCCTTACGTCGTAACTACAATCTCCTTCCCTTTCATGAATGTGACCTACCGAATTAGACAATTTACCGAATTTGTTATCACAAAAGCAATATGATGGGTGCCACATGTGGAGCAGGATCTGCTTACCCTTCCGGAGCACATGAGATCACCCCTAGTTTTTGGTGGGGTTTTAGTTGTTTATTCTTTAGTTTACTATGTTGTGTCATGTGTACTATTGTTTGTCTGTTTGTCTTTTTCATTTTTAGCCATGGCGTTGTAAGTTTGTTTTAGATTTATGAATTTGACTGTCCCTTTGGTATCTTTCGTCCCTCTTTTACACTTGATTAGGCTAAATAGTCTATGACTGTCTTTGAAAAATAACTTTCATAATTTTCAAAATAAACTAATCATCGAGGATTAAAATCTTGTAATTGCGTAAGACGCGCTTTTCATATTCTGGATTTTTTATCGTTCGTTGGGAAAGGCCCTATATTTAATTCTGTACTGACTCAGGCATAACATGTACTAATAAAAGATTGACAAGATCACTTGACATATGTAGACATCCTTTCATAATATATATATAGCTTTAAGTAAAAATTATTCATAATTTAGATATTTTTAGATCATTATATTGCTGTATTGACAATCCAATAAGACATAGTGCGAATAGACAGGTCTTCAGTTCGGAAAGTTCATATTTGCTATCAAATACAATGTACTCACAAGATTGAAAAATGAAGAAGTGGTTTTCCTTGGCTCGTGTTTTTTTTTTAAATTGTATTGTTATTAATATGGCTCGTTTGAATTGGTTCATATTTATCATGTAATGGCCTTACTATAAGTTGTGGGCTTTCTTATGGCTGACGACAGTAAGATGGCCTATATCCATGTAATTTTACCTCTTGGGGATTTTATATTGACCGTGAGGAACACATCTTATGATGGTGATGTGTAGATAGTGTGTTTTTTTTTTTTACAAATTTACAACTACAAGGATACATTTTTTTGTCAATTTAAAGTGTTAGTGTTCACTTAAGCTGTATATAGTTAATGTTTTAAAACATACTGCTTTATAAGCCTTTATTCTGAATTGTCGTGTGTTGTTCTTTTGTTATTCTTTTGAGTACTAGTTTTCAGTACATCTCATGGCGTTGATGTTAAAATATTTCTGATTTCTACTCAGATGAGGTTTATTTAAAAAGTCTGACATATGGTATTTTAATTTTAATTTTTTTAAATCGCGTGTTTACGTATTGCATATTTTTCAATTAAATGTATACATGTAAGATGACATCAGAAAAGTTGTATGGCTGTAAAAGAGGGACGAAAGATACCAAAGGGACAGTCAAACTCATAAATCTAAAACAAACTGACAACGCCATGGCTAAAAATGAAAAAGACAAACAAACAACAGCACACACGACACAACATAGAAAACTAAAGAATAAACAACACGAACCCCACCAAATAACTAGGGGTGATCTCATGTGCTCCGGAAGGGTAAGCAGATCCTGCTCCACATGCGCCACCCGTCGTGTTGCTTATGTGATAACAAATCCGGTAAATAGTCTAATTCGGTAGGTCACATTCAGGAAAGGGAAGGAGATTGTAGTTACGACGTAAGGAACATATCCGATATCATTTGTGATACGGTTATTCCATAACGGTCAACCAACTCGTGATGGCGTCCGTAAAATTTACGAAGGGATGATTTCAGCTTCACCATTTGGAACTCTTGGTTTAATAGCTTCTTTGTGAGCAGCAACCCTCTATCAAGAAAATCATGATAGGAAATGCAAGCACGGAAATATCGTATCAATTGGGAGATATATACCCCGTATGCAGGTGCTGCTGGAATGTTGCTACTTAGAAATGGAAAGTCCACAATTGGAAAGCTGAAATCATCTCTTTTGTCGTAAAGTTTTGTTTTTAACCGACCCTCATTGTCAATTTCTAGATGTAAGTCAAGATATGAGGCCGACTTAACTGTATCTGTAGTATCCTTTATCTCTAGCTCGATTGGATTGATGCGTTCCACATAGTCACCAAATTTTGAATTATTTAGTGAAAGAACATCATCTATATAGCGAAAAGTAGAGTTAAAGGATAGTGCTAACTTCTTATCTTTCTTCCTAAGAAGTTCCTGCATGAAGTCAGCCTCATAATAATAAAGAAACAAGTCGGCAAGAAGAGGGGCACAGTTTGTATCAGTGACTAGCTTCGATGTTTAAACCTAATATAATGACCAAAAAAAAACTGCATTAAAGACACATAAGTTAAAACACTAATGATATTGCAAACAAAATTATGACGGCAATTGATAACAAATACATTCAAATACACATGGATACTTTTCAAAATATGTTGTCATATTTTATTTTAGAAATCATCAGTTATATTCCTCTTGATATACATTTAGAGGACAGACTTTTAAAAAAAAGAACCTTAAGGCCACTTTTTGATAAAAAAAAAAAAAAAAATTCTGGCAAATAACTTGAATTAAAGAGATTTCTTATATTAAGTAAAATGTTGGTAAAGGTTATGGCAAAATTCTAAGATCAAACAGATAAAAAAAAAGAGATTCCACATTCAAGGAAGATTTCATTGCGCCTTGAGATATTTGGAATCTTGACATTTTGAATGTAAATTTCACTGATAAAAATGTACACAAATGTTCTGATAAGAAGCGTCTAACCTATCTATTATACAGGCATTCGATATAGAAAGTGAGACAACTCCAACGCTTCTCAAGCTGCATAAAACAGGAATAGATTACCTTAACTATAATTCCACTTCGTAATTTATTAGGCCTTTTTTTTTTTTTTTTTACTTTTTTTGGATTTGAGCGTCACTGATGAGTCTTTTGTAGACGAAAGGCGCGTCTGGCGTAAAAACAAAATTCAATCCTGATATATATGATAAGTTTATTTATCAAGTTCAGTACTTAGCGATAATAATTGACGATGTCTTTAAAAAAATGAGGATGATACAAAAGTAAGATCATTCTTGTAGCGCATTTGTAGTATATCAAATAAAATATAAATGAAGAGTTACATATCTGTACAACATAATTCGATTAATTGAAAATCAAACTGCATTATAAATGGTTCCAATAGCCCGAATAACTATGTGTTGCACAGAAACTCTTTACCATATTAAATAAAACAGAATGTATACTTTGTTCGTTGATGCCTTTGATTTTTAAAAAAAAATAATCCTGGTGTTTATGGTGAATTTATGTATCATGTCAAAACATTTGGTAAATATGGTGTTATATATGATACTTGTAAGCCTAACATAGTAAATTAGCAAATGTACTTTTTCAATAAAGGTTAAACGCATGGCAAAATTTTTCCATGAAGAGAAATTTAAAGCTTTTCAATGAAAACAGATAACGTGTGTTGTTTGTGTATGAACGTTCCTGGTGAGAGTAAATCAATAGCAGCGCTTTGAATACACGAACTTTATTAAGCGTTATTTTCATATTCTTTAATGTTTTTTTCAATTTATCGATAGAGAAGAAAATTTCATTAAATATCACCATGCTAAGCCCGAAAAAAATACTCAAAGCTTATAGAATGTTCTTTGTAAATACAGCGGATCCTAAATTACGCCTCTTTTTTGGAGATATATAATATTCTGAGATAATTAATTTTGTTTACGTACTGGTTCGCAGTTATGATCTCCATTATTTTTTATCTCGTAGAGACATAACTTGGGAATTTCCTAGCAAATAAACATATGCACATTGGTCATATTGAAATCTGTTGAAATCCTTAAGGTAGGGGTAGTTCAGAACTTTAGGGTAGGTTTAAAATTCTAGAAATTCGGGGAATATATAGTTAAACAAATGTCGAACTGCCCTATATTTTCTTTGACTTAAAATTAGTGCATATGAATTTTCCATCCTAAAATATGATTTTTGTTAAAAACTTCATATGGTTTATTTCCAAGCGGACGATTCAGTGTTTGAAGGAGCCATTTTTGATAGATATAGGAAGATTTTAACCACATTTCAGATTAAATCAACACGTGCATGCTAATTTATAGTTTCAATCAAGAAATTGTTCGTTGTAAATTGCTTTCTGTATGTCATGTTCTTGACGTTCCATAGAATTACATCTTCGTATTCTGTTCACAACGTTGCTCTATGAAATAATGCAACCGATATCGAGTGTAGTGCTGCATGATTTTTTTTAGGCAGCTTCAGTATTTTGTGCTTTGTTTCAGTTATTGCGATATGTTTTGATACGGTATGTTCTGGTACTTCTGTTAATTATAGCATCTTGTTTTATCTTTCACTGATTTAACTATACCGAATGTATAGTATGATATACCAAATACAGGAATCACAAATAAATATTAACCTCATGTTATTTCTATGTATGTTTTGATTATCTTCTGAGACAGTAACACGCGCCTAGCGGAGGCAAGATACCTCTTAAATTTGTCTTCAGTGATTTTGTATGTTATATTTTTTTTTTCTTTTGTTATTTTGTAAATAATGTGACTTCCCAGAACGTTCCTGTATACTTAATTTACATTTTGGTAGGAGCAGGATGATTTTTTTACACACATCGTTGCCAATATAATTGAAATGTTACGACAATGTTAAAAAGAGGGGTTCCTAACCCAGGACAAAGGGGGGGGGGGGGTGTTCCAATTACATGTCCCCATTCAAATGCATTGAACGTCCAAAAAAAGGGGGGGTTCCAACCCCCGGAACCCCCCCTCTGGATCCGCGCCTGAACTAGACTGTCATACAAGTGAGAGGTTAATGTAGCTATACACCCAGGTTTAGTCCACTATGTTCTACAACAGCAAATTCATGTGCAAAGTCAGAATTACAAAATCCAAGTTGTTATCAATACGTTTGATGTGTTTGAGCTTTTGATTTAGCCATTTGCGTGAGGAATTTCCGTTTTGTAATTTCTCGGAGTTCGGTATATGTGTTATTTTATTTTTAAAAGTTTTATATTTTGTAGATAAAGACAAACATTCTTTCCTAGGAGACTGCGTTTTGCCGTGTATATATCTTGTAGGTGATTATTTTTTTTCTCATAAAATTGCTGCCTTACTTAGGCATACCCTTTACCTTCGTATTTCTTTATTTGTATTATGTATAAGTACTGTTTATAAGAAAAACTTGTTACGAAGTCAATAGAATAAAGCTACCAATTATGCTGTGCATATACGGTATTTTTGAAGGTCGAAAAGTGCATTCCATGATAAGAACTATAAAAATAAATTGCATTCTATATATAGAATAAATCCTATCTAAATCAATAGCTATGAAGACAATTTACAGTACGAAGTACTTTTATATCTGATGAACTGTCACCTCTTGTGACATAAACTGCAGATAAATCCCCATTTGCATATAACAATAGAAAATTATCTTCTACTAAACGAAATGTAATGATCATTGTTTTCCACTTAGATGCAGTTATCAAAGAAACTTGGTGCAACGTTAATTTCGTTACTAAAAGAAGATATGAAAGTTCATATATTTCTTTATAGTACAAATATTTATATTCTGTTTTTTTTTCTAGAGAACATCAGATAAAATCGTATATATGGTCGTAAACATGTAAACGTTGTATAGAGTTGGCATTTCCACACACAAACCCCTTTTTTCTTTTATTCGCGCGTCACTGATGAGTCGTTTGTATACGAAACGTGCGTCTCGAGTAAATACAAAATGTCAATCATTGTATCTTTATGAGTTTATCTAACAATTGCATCAAAACGAGTAATCCGAATCATATATGAGGAAACGTGTAGATATATATGCATGCTTCACATACATATATTTATATATATTTGCATTCAGAACTGATTATAAAAAATGATGACACAAATAAAGGATGAAATCGTGTGTGAAAAAAATAAATGATATTTTCATAAATAATTATGGTATCACTAACACAATGTTACAGTTGTTTCTTATTCTAATATGAGTCAATTCTTTTGCTTTGTTAAAAGTATAATAACGATACCGAATTCCAAGGTAAATTGTGAAATTAGAAGTACATGTTTATAAACTATCAAAACGAAACGTTATTAATCTATGTATCGACTGAAAAGCAGCTGTGATATTCTTGACTAGTTAAAAGCAACTATTGTAAGAAAATCGTTGCTGTTAAAGCTAGCTTATTACTCCTACTTGTATGTCGAAATTTGGCGAGCAATTCAAACAGATTTAATAGGAAAATATGTCATTAACTTGGATCCAGCAGCAAGACATATGTTGTTGATTACTTGTTCTTCGGTGTAGCACATTTTATTTTTATTAACAAAATATGCAGACTTATATAATTAAATGCACAACAGAAAGAGTTGAAAATAATAGAATTAACGTAACAACAATGTCCTGGCATCCAAATTTGGGTGATATAGTATTAAAATTGAGTTTCAGAAATCGTTTATTTTCATTTTCTATTCTATTGCATTATTTTCACTTTTTTGGGATATCACCAGGTCAGCATTGCGACTCGAATTTTCTTGTAGAAAACTATGACCAAATGTCAAATTAACTGTCAGTTATAATGATATTTCAGACGTCAGCTAAGAATAACGTTTGTTCCAAATTAGGATATGCGTGTCTATCAAATCCCATTAGGAGGACAAAAAGGCAGTTAACATTATAAATCTGAAGTTCTGCTTAGTATATGTCGATGTAATTAAAAGAAAGGCATTTGCAGCGCTCAAAATACATTTTTATGCAAAAAATTATTTTTTTATTTCCTACATTTGGTCGTTGAGTATCAAATAACATAAAACTGGATAATACAGTTTTAAAATAAAGTAGTTATCAGTTCAATCATGAAACAAACTGTGCACAATAAATTAATAATATATACGCCTAAAAGTGTACATAATAATAAAACAATATATATTTGATATACGGACCAGTGAAACATCAGTTCTTATTTGACGTTTGAAGAGCAGACTACACAGGCAAATTTCACTCACATCAATTTCACGTGAATTTAAATTCATGTGAATCTCACGTGAAATTCACATCAATTTCACCTCAAACGAGCTTATACGTGAAACTCACGTGAAAACAATTTTTGTGAGTTTCATGTGATTCTCATGTGAAACTCATGTGAATTTCACATGAAAATCACGTAAAAAATTTTCATGTGAAATTCACATGAATTTTTAAAATAGAGTAATTCAAATAACATCTAAATTTTCAAATTTAATTAAAATGATGAAAAATATCAAATTTTTGTGTTGTAAATTTCACGTGAAATTCATGTGAAAAATTTCACATCAGATTCATGTGAATCTCAATTCACGTGAAATTCACATGAAAATTTTCACGTGAGTTTCATGTATAAGCTCGATTGAGGTGAATCTCACGTGAAATTTTTCATGTGAATTTCACGTGAGATTGATGTGAAATTCATGTGAGCAAATTTTGCCTGTGTATAGCGTGGTCCTGTTATGTATGCTAACTGGTTTTTTTTCAATTATCAGGATTTCGAACTTCAATAAGTTGCAAAATTTATGCACGAGTTTAGAAGGCAAGGGTTAGGAAATAGCACATATTTTTTCGAACATTTTTTTTAAATCACCCACATATTTATTAACCTTTTCAAAATTATTACAATCGAAATACATTTAAAGATGAGACACATAGGATTTTGTATTTTCAAATTTTACTACAAAAGCATTAATGAATAAAATTGAATAATATTCACGTAGTTTAATGAAGAAATACACGCTCTATGTATTGTTGGAATACCAAAAAAGTAATAATAGTATAGTCGAAATGTGATTAAAAAACAAAAAATAATATTAATTACAAACTTAAACTTGGTGTTTATTATGCTCGATAAACGTATATCAGATATACTTCAGCTAAAAATATTCCCAGTCATTTTTCTATTATAATACTAGTATAAGAAAGGTTTTTTAATCGAGACTTTTCATTGTCCTTGAATTGCAACAAATTTCATATAAACATAGAAATGCTTAAATAGTAAATACTCAAATATTTAGATATTCAAATAAAATAAACAGATCATTATAAAGTAGGTGTATGTAATACTTACTGACATTGTACTAAAAGAAAGTGTAAAAATTTCAAAACCTACCAGCTGAATTCGTCCGAGGTCCAACTCACTTAATAGAGTATGAAAGGCAGTTTTTAAATTTCATAAATGTAAAAACTAAATATTTAACAATTTGATATATTATACTTAGTGAATGCATAAATGTAACACATATGGGTATTACATCTATGGTGAAGTGTACTCTGTATATTGAAAGTACGTACGGATTGAATTACAACAACAAATATGTACATTAAAGAAGTAAAATACAAATATATCAAACATTTTTTGGTGAGGGAAACGTTGTTTATAAACAATAATACACACTGTTGATGTCTTACGAAGATTGTTTAGTCAGTTTTAAAACTAAATTGATTAAAAAATCAATATCAGAAAAAAGCGTAATGATATTTGTTTTTTTTCAAATTTTGCCGGTAAAATCGCAATTAGTCTGTTAAAAGTCAACAAACACATTTTGATCAAAGTATATAGTAATTACTTCCTTGTTTTTGGTTCTCCGGGCTTTCTTTGGATTGAAATTGACATTAGTAAAAGGTCATTATTTTATCTTTTACTTTTCAATGGCTATACACACGGAAAACTCTATAGCAGGAAACGTTAGAGTGTTCGTAATGATTTATTACCACGTTATATAACAAATAATCACCATATGATTTTCTAAAGATAATTTGACTATACTGAGATTTGAACAAACTATTGCAAATTTGATAAAAATAGTTCCCTCCCCAAAAATCGTATATATATGCACATGCACAAGGGTTGTGAAAAATGATATATCATGAACAAATGAAAAAGACACAGCCTATCACCACACATGAAAAGGAGTTAAACAATGTAAAATTGTGGCCTGTCAACTAGTAAAATACTGAAAATGACTATAATTCTCGGTGAATAAAGCTACCTACTCGTCCGATGACGAATGTTAGAGCAACTATTGCGTCTTATTATGTCGCTTCTAGGAGGTCTAGTATATTATAACTATACCGAACTAGAAGTGAAAGGGCATTTTGAACCATTAAAAAGCAGTTACCTAACAGGCACAAGTTAATGTTTGAAAATAAATGTGTGTCTTAGATTTTCTCTTATATACTTAACAAAGTCAGATTTTTGTAAGCTATTGAAGGTCACGAAAAGGACCATTGATAAGAGATATAATGGGCATAAGATGCATAAGACATAAGGCATAAGGCATAACATACATATCAGGTCATGCACACATACAATTAATCAGAAGCATTTAGAGTTCAGATCAATATAATAACTTGCAACACAAAAGTTTTTTGTCCAAAGTATTTTTTCTTCACACCCAACGGACTTTCTGTTACTTGAACATTGCCATTGTTTTTAAACTTAAGTCTGACACGTCATATTCATCGAATATAAATCGTGGGCAAATGTAGAATAAAATGTCAAACAAATGAAGTGTTTTCTATAACTACTGCTTGCACTTCGGCTTGTCTGACGTAGTTTATCGTCTAAGATCCACAAGCGAATTATCTTAAAAGTTCTAAAAAGCTAGTGGTTTGGTGATAAAGAAACAGACGTGAATACAGTACTGAGAGGTTGATTAAAAGTTCCTATATGCAATAATCAGTAAACATAATATTTCACAAAAAGTGCAGACCTTTCTAAGATATAGTCTTCCTTTTTATTGCTTTTTTTATGATAATTATGTCATCTATCTGTCTTTGGTTCGCTATTTGTTCTTGCCCTCAAAGTCAACTCTTCCTTTTTAAAAACATGTGATCCACTAAACTATGCTGTGATCAATTACAACAAGGTTAAAACAGTACATCTTAAAATAGTTTTCCTTCACAAATACGTAAGTTATTCATACTTATTTTCACTTATAGGGTTCCTTATCTTGATGTGATCAATGGCAAGCCTTGCAAAAATAAATGAGATCCCCTAAATATACAGACAATCTTTAAGCGAAAAATGACCACAACACAGGAAACTTGATCAATTATTGACTTAATTTAAAGAAGCTAGACATTTTTTATTCCATTTATTTTCTCTTATTGACAAAAATAACATAATGCAGACAATATTGACATTTACAACTTAAGGTGGTAGACCTTGGTTCAGGGAGATAACTCTTTAAATCATCAGTACGTTTGTAAAAGTCAAGTTCATCAATGTATTTTAAGCATTTACCTGAAACAGATTGAAAATAATCTATGTAACCTAGAAGCTTAGAATAAATTTTTAAAAATGGTTGACACAAACGTACTGATGATTTTAAGAGTTATTTCCCTTAACCTAGGTCTACCTCCTTAAATAGGATCCTTCATCAGTACGGTAAATCAGAAAATCGTAGCAATTAACACGTCTGCAATACCTTATTATGTTTGATAGTATATGACTGTAATTTGACCTGATAATCTGATGAAAGAAAACCATCTACATAATATATACAGTTCTTTCATACCTGTTTGAATCTGCATGTTTAAGTACTATTAAGAAAAAAAAACTAGTGTATTCATCTAGTTTATATGTTAATCAAACTCAATTTCACAACTGAATGTTACATGATAGTTGGATTAACATTAAAATGAAAACATTACATGACAGGACTACAGTCAATACAAATAAATCAAAGGATTCCGAAAATCTGACAAAAAATCTAAAACATGACAAGCCAGATTCCTTAAGCGAAAAATGAGAACAACGCAGGAAACTTGATCAATTATTGACCTAATTTAAGGAAGCTGGACATTTTTATTCCATTTATTTTCTCTTATAGACAAAAATAACATAATGCAGACAATATTGCCATTAACAACTGAAATAGGATCCTTCATCAGTACGGTAAGTCAGAAAATCGTAGCAATCAACACGTCTGCAATACCTTATTATGTTTGAAAGTATATGACTGTAATTTGACCTGATAATCTGATGAAAGAAAACCGTCTACATAATATATACAGTACTTTTCAACCTGTTTAAATATGCATGTTTAAGTACTGTTAAGAAAAAAAACTATTGCATTCATCTAGTTTATATGTTAATCAAACTCAATTTCAATACTGAATGTTACATGATAGTTGGATTAACATCTTAAGACTATTTAATAAACTATAATTTGAGTTTTAGATTGAACGAATATTTATAGAATTAAACCAAAACCCTATTTTTTCAATAGCGAAACAAACAGAGAACAACAAGTTTGTTGCAAAATATTCAAAAGTACAAGAATAAATTTGGACCTTTTCCTAATTTTGCTTTTTTTCAATGTTATTGTTAGCTTTTTTCCGATTCATAAGTTTGAATATCTCTTAACTATCCGTCGCCTCTCTGATAATATGCTTAGCGTTAAAACATGAAGTAGATTATCTTTCCGAGTAAGGTTTAAGGACATGGGGTCGTTAAAGTAAATCATACTTAATAAAAGGCATGGATATTTGAACAATCTTGCTACATCTTTCTTCAAAGACCAACATTGTTGCTTGGGCCTTTCTTACGCCAATTATAAATTTAGTTTTTTCTCCCCAGATAAAATCCAAACAATTTCTGTTTTTTTGTTTTATTTTTAGATATACACTGCTTGAACTAAGCATAGTCATAACGATATTATAAGTTACACTGACCTCTTGTGTCAATCTGTGATCGTTGAAATGTGATTCTTATAAAAAAATATATTGTCGTTTAAGAAAAAGGTACATTTCCTCTTTCATATTATAAATATATAGGAAGAAAATTGTGGATACTAGCATGCACCAATGAGACAAAAACAAATAGACAAATAGATATAAGAAGATGTAGTATGAGTGCCATTGAGACAACTCTCCATCCAAGTCACATTTTATAAAAATAAACCATGCACAGATTGAGAATGATAAATTTTATACAAAAGAGAAACAGTTTTGACAATGAGACAGGTGTCATAATATATTCAACAATTGATACATCACCTTTTGGCTTTCAACTTTCAATAAAATAACACCTTTAATTGAGCATAAAAAGCAGGGATAGCAAAATTACATACAAAAGAAATGTAATAAACTAACGATTTGATATAAGCTTAAACCAATTGTCGATTGACATGTACGATAAATGACAAGCAGTGACAATATTGGGACTTCTGAGTGATGAATTTGGACAGCATTTTCACATGGATTTGCATATTTTCAAATATCCAATCATGTGAATCAATAAATCAGTTGCAATAGGCTTCACTCGTCGAATTAAAGAATTTAAAACTATCGAAAAATAAGTGCCGTTAAGTGTATTAATGGTATTCAGAAAACATCCGTTTGAAATCAAGGGCAGATATTAATATTGAATTCTTTCCTACTATATAAGTTAAAAAATTTAACTATGATTACATTAAATTCAATGTAATTGCGATTGTTAATTGTGATCTGTGCTCCCCCTTCTCCACCCCAGTTTTTACTGTGAATCTTTATATATTGACCCACAAGTCTTTCACAGAAGGTTTAGAAAATGTATCGTCGAACATTAAGCAACCCCTAGCTAACTTGACAACATGCAAGTTTGTTTCAGAATGTTAAATAAAGGCAACAGTGATATAACGCTGTTTGAAATTCATAAATCGATTAAGAAAAATACAAATCCAGGTAACAAACTAAAACTGAGGGAAACGCATCAAATATAGGAGGAGAACTACGACAAAACAGTAACACAACATTAAAATGTAACACACACAGAAACGAACAATAAAATAACAATGGTCATTTTTCTTACTTGGTACAGGACATTTTAAGAAAATGATGGGTTGAACCTGGTTTTGTGGCATGTCAAACCTCACGCTTTTATGGCAATGTTTAGTATAACATTAAAATGAAAACTTTACATGACAGGACTACAACACAAATAAATAGGAGGACATATCGGACAGAGAAAGACAGGAATAATAGCTAACAAACGGTACCAGGTTTAAAATTTAATACGCCAGGCGCGCGTTTCGTCCACAAAAGACTTACCAAAGACGCTCTGATGAAAAAAAAATCGAAAGCCAAAACAAGTACAAATTGGAGGAGCAATAAGGACCAAAAGTTCCAAAATGTTGTTCCCAATACGGTTAGGGTTTACTGCCTGGGATAAGCACTTCCTTATTATTTAGAATAATTCATACTTTTGCAAACAGTAAATTTTATTAAAAAAAACCCTATATAATAGATATACATGATAAAATCAAAGTGGTAACTACAGAATAAAAACGGATACATGACACAAACAACCTAAACCAGCACATAAAAACACACAGCCGAGTTAGCCAAAGCCATCAACGCACAAAGTGCCTTTTAATTTGAATTTCTAAAAAACAATTCCCCAAAACAAGATAGAATTAGGATAGCATTCAAGATTAGATTTGTAAAACTGATATAACATTTATTAAAAGCAATGAAAAATACAATACTAATTGATATGAAATTGTAATTAGATAATTAATTGTATTATCTAGCTACATGTCGGTGTTTCTTCTGAATCAAACTGTAAACCAAATATATCGTATAAATTTCGTTGACCCAAATTAAAATCTAATAAATGAACTTGGTGATTAATTATCTTTACCATAACACAAAAAAAAAAAAACAGAAAAAAGTAAGATATGCAACTACAAACGTTAAGAAATTTGACAAAATTGAATGAAAATAACAAATATAACATCAAAACTTAATATGAATTTGGGAAAGAAAAGTACAGTGACACGTCTTATAGCCATGCGAATTCACAATCAACAAAACAGTCACAATCGGGAATAAGTCACGTTCGGTAATTAAAAAATCAGACGACGTAATGACACACCACAATCTAACACGTTGTAAAAATGGCTTAAGTTAGTTTGGTAAAGACACATCGTATAGATCAACCAATTCGTGATGGTGTCCGTAAAATTTACGGAGTGTCATTTGTTATCTGTCCTCCTAGTAACTTTGTTGGAGCAGTTTCTGCGTTAGGAGCACACTCCTGTATATGAAGTATGTATAGTGTGAACATGTGCGAGAATAACTGATAATAATCAACTGAGATATGTAAACACCATACGAAGGGGCAGATGGTATGTTACTGCTGAGAAATGGGAAATTGATAATTGGAAAGTTGAATTTGGCCAATTTATCATAGATTTTCGTCAATCTGCGTCAATATTTTTCCATAAAAGTAAATTCACGAAATTACCGCACTTCAAGGAATATTCACAATGGAAAGTCCCCGATTAAATGTAAGTCTCAAACACATCAAACGAATGGATAATACATGTAACTGTCATTATTTCATTTGTTATTTTTAAATATTACATTTACCGTTTAGTATACTTTTTGTTATGTTATAGATAATGCATATTTTAAGGTTTTTCTTGTCATAGAACACACCGAGGGGTGTCAGGATTGTTCAAATGAAATTCTTTCTTTGGATAATCCTGTCAGGTCAGACACCACGAGGTATGTTCTACGACAAGAGAAACCTTAAAATATGCATTATCTTACTTATATACAGTAAAATAATAAAGATTTGCAAAATTTGCATCCTATTTAACCGACCACACTAAAGTGGGATATTCCTTTCTAATGCGTTCAGATTTTGATACGCCCTACGGCTCATTTAGAATGTGAAATAAAACTCACTAATTAATCTAGATATGAACTTTAGAAATTATTATCCATACACAATACAAATATTATTGTAACTGCATGAAGGAAGACACAAATGAATTGCTACCATCTGATAACGTTGTATAAAAAATACAAGACGCTTTATAAGTAGTTTGTTGTACCAACTTAGTTTATGGAGAGTGGGGTGCTATGTTGTTGTTTCTTTATTTTCTATATGTAATGACATTTTTATAACGGAAAAGTGTTTTTTCAACAATTTTAATTGAATCGAATGAAATATTAAGAATACTTTTGAAGAGCAATATATTTTGAACAGATAATCAGGATCTGACTCTATACCCCCTCCAAACCCCCATCCCCCGACCCATTATGAGTTATGTGAATGTTGTTCAATAGAATATAAGATTATTTCATTAGTTGTTCATTTAATAGAGTAAAAAGTATACATAAATGTTAAAAATTCTCAAAATCTTATACACGATAATGTTAAATCTGGTTTTTTTTAAAAAGTTATATGGAAAGTTTCACATATAAAATTCATCTCACATATATGATAATGTATCTGTATAATATTGTAGCGATACATTACCATAACTTCACATTATTTGTTTCTAAAATTAAAAAGCGGACAATGACGAATTTTTTTTACACCTATCAAAGATTGAACTTTAAAAAATATGTTCCCCAATCGATCATATGGCATGTCACCTTTGGGGTGATACTGATAACTAAATATTATTCAAATGTTAAAAGTATCAAATAATGTTTTAACTAGTGTATCACGTTTTATGTTAAAATCTCGTACAACACGAAAGCGGTTGGTATTTTTTTTCTAATATCAATAAATCTACAGAGTAAAAGGTATGTTATCTATTACAATTCTTATTTAAACAAATGAATGAAAATGCAAATAAATAAACTGTAATTGGTTAAACAATATTTTTTCTCAATTGTAAAACGAAAAGAAAAAAAGACAAAACAATACACCAATGTTGTTGCGTTCAAATAACTTTTTCTAAATTTACCTTTCATTAGGTAACTAGGAAGCTCAATTCAAAAAAGTAAAAGCCAATAACTAGTTTCTATTGAAACACTTAATGAGCTATAAGATCAAAACTCACAAAAAGACCAGAATCAATCTAGAACAACATATGGTTAAATTATTAGTGAATAAAAGTTAATCAGCTGCAGATAATCAAATTGTTGGAAGTTCTTTTTTAGCTCACCTGCCCGAAGGGCCAAGTAAACCTTTCTCATCACTGTCGTCCGTCGTCGTCTGTCGTCTGTCGTCTGTCGTCGTCCGTCGTCTGTCGTCGTCCGTCGTCTGTCGTCCGTCGTCGTCGTTAACTTTTACAAGAATCTTCTCCTCTGAAACTACTGGGCCATATTCAACCAAACTTGGCCACAATCATCATTTGGGAATCTAGTTTAAAATATGTGTCCGGTGACCCAGCAAACCAATTAGGATGGCTGCCATGGCTATTAATAGAACATAGAGGTAAACTGTAGATGTTGGCTTATATCTCTGAAACCAAAGCATTGAGAGCAAATCTGCCATTGAGTAAATTGTTATTCAGGTCAAGATCTATCGGCCCTGAAATTTTTTATGAATCAGACAACCCGTTGTTAGGTTGCTGCCCCTGAAGGAGGTAAATTTTAAGGAAGTTTTTGGTTGTCATCTTGAATATTATAATATATACAGATAAACTGTAAACAGCAGTAATGTTCAGCAAAGTAAGATTTACAAATAAGTCAAATAACCAAAATGGTCCTTTATAGTAAATTTTTAACAATTTTTCATAAATATTTGTAATCTTTAACAAAAATCTTCTCATCTGAAACTACTAAGACAAATTTAACCAAACTCGTCCACAATCATTAAATAGGGGTATCTAGTTTTTAAAATGTGTCCGATGACCCCGCCTGTAAACTAAGATGTCCTACATGACTAAAAAAAAGTACATATGGTAAAATGCAGTATTTTGCCCATATCTCTGAAACCAAATAAATGACAGAATAAAATTGTTCCTAAGGTGAAGATCTATCTACCCTGAAATTTTCAGACCATTCAGATAAACTGTTGTTGGGTTGCTGCCCCTGAATTGGTAATTTTAAGAAACTTTGCAGCTTTTGGTTATTAATCTTGAATATTATTTTAGATAAAGATAAACTGTAAACATCAATAATGTACAGCAAAGTAATTCCTAAAAATAAGTCAACGTAACAAAATGATCAATTGACCCTTAAGGAGTTATTGCCCTTTAAAGTCATTTTAAACGATTTTCATAAATTTTGTAAATTTTTTAAAATATTTTCTACTGTAACTACTGGGTCAAGTTCTTTATAAATAGAGATAATTATAAGCAGCAAGAATGCTCAGTAAAAAAAGATCATCACCATGCATCACCAAAACACAATTTTTTCATGAATCCATCTGTGTCCTTCGTTTAATATGCACATAGACCAAGGTTAACAACACACGCTCTTTAGAGCTTCTAGTTTTGTCCTGCGAACACTTTGTGGAAGGCGTTTTCAATGAACAATACCGTTAAATATACCATTTATAATGTACATATATTTTGAACCAATTGTTTCACATCAGAAGATGTTTTACATTCATTCATTAATTTCTTTATTTACTTTTTTAAGAGATTCAATGAGAAACTATTTGCAAACATATTATTTTTTTTTATACAAACGTTTGCAAAAAATAATAACACAATGTTACATGTATATATAACAATATGTACAATATCTATAATTATGTAATTATATCTTACAAAAGCAGATTTCAAGAAAACTGCACTCACTAACCATGGTTCATGCAATGATACGTTAACGCATTGTCGTTTTCGTTCATCTGATATCAGCAGAGACACAGTGTGCAACGTGAAAATTTTTGTATGTTGCACACTTTTAAAAATATAGAATAGCAATTTAGTAATAAAAATAAATGTTTAAGATTTCTTTGGATTTCTTTGGATGATTCAGAACTTTTCCAGCATTCTGGAACCCTAACCGATAGTTGAATATTTGAAAATTGGGAAAAGTTATTGTCATTCAGTTTGTACTGTGTCTACGGTATTGTTCACTTAAAATTTATTTGTAAAAGCTCCCTCTCGCAAAATAGTCTAGCAAAGATTAGAAATAATTTAGTTGTACTGTATCTGAGGTTGATTAATGTGTGATTTATGTATCGGTATACATGATACATTTGTAAAATTAAGGTTTCTTAACCATACCTTGAATTCTATATCAATTGTTTGGTTCTATCGTCACTGATAAGTCTTAGATCTGGTAACTTTGGTGAGGTTTCATATTTCTGTAGGTATACTTGATTAATTGAGAAATTGCAACTGATTAAAGAATACAATTACAAACACTCAAAACCTGTTTATCTATAGAATTGTAGTTAAAGATTGTTGGGAAGTGTTTGTTATATTGCAGTGAACTTGAATTTGACGTTAGGTAAATTTTGTTTGTCTATACCAGTCAGACATGGCAGATTCGCATTATCAATAAAAATCATAATTTCTTTTATTATTTTCTTTGTAGATTATGGCTCAATGTATCATATCTTTAATTTTACTAAGCTTTGTCGCATGTAATGTCTTTGTTGGAGCCTACCAATGTTACCATCATGGTCATGCAAATGGGTGTAGCATTGAAGTGAAGGGTAAAAGCTTGCCTTATTTCTACAAGAGAAAATTTACACCATCCTGTAACAAGCATGATATTTGCTACTCATGTGTGAGTATATTTGTAGTTCGTTGATGAAAATAAGATGATGTGGTATGATAACAAATGAGCCTACATGGTACCGGAATTTAAATGACATGGATGTGAACATTTATACGTAACCATTCGCCATTCAATAACGAGAAAAGCCTGCACCGTATAGTCAGATAAAAAACGCTCCGATGTAAAAAAAAAAAAAAAAAATGAAGCAATTCGAAATAGTAGACCAACGGCTTAATTTATAGCAATGTAATTTATGAAGATAAAAAAACCAATATGACATGAATTAACAACAACCACTGAATTTCATGCTTCTGATTTGTGACAGGCACATTACAAAATGATACATGGTAACACATGTCGGTGAACGAAAAATCTTCTCATAACGTACGTGTAGGATAGGTGTAGCAATTAAAAAAAGACCTTTAAAAATCAGTTACAACAACCTTCACTGAATAGATTGGTACAAAGCACAACTACAACGTACATAAAAACAGGCACATCACGCTTATACTTTAGTATTACATGTTACATTCAGCTAATTTATAGACCGTTAGTATATAAACCATGGTCTCCAAGATCAAAGTATAAATCTTTGACAATATAACACATTATTATCATGGTGGAATTCTGAGATATTTTGAAAGAAGTGTTTGTATACTTAAACGAATATCGTGTTAATTATTATGCATCAGTATTTCCAAAAGCATGTATAGTTCGATTGTTTTTGTGGTTAGGATTAGTTCAAGAAAACACGTTATGTTATGTCCGAACGTAAAGGACTGTGCAATATTCATCTGAGGGTGGGGCCGGTGTACAGCAAATATTAAAAAAAATCTTTACGCCCCGCCAATATTTATTATAAGAAAAAATTCTTGCCCCGCTTCAATTAATGAAATAAAAAACCTTGCCCCGCTGGAAAAAATGAAACACATATATGGAAACATTATATTTTTTTAACTAAAATGCACAACATTCAATAATACATGAATATCAGAGTTGATATTTCAACTTAAATGCTTATAGTTCAATATTATACAGATTTTATTTTTGTGAAGGAAGTCAACTTAGGAGCGCTGTGATTGAATGTAAGGGTACAATATATATTGTGTATTTATCTATGAATAACTGCAGTGTGTATATTTACAATATAAATTTTAGAACCTATTGAAATATTTTCTAGAGAATTATTTGAAAAGACTTCCAAAATTTCACAAATTTGGTGTAAAATGACAGTGGGCATCAGACTTCAGTTATGTTATACTATTTTGAAGCTTTTGATTAGTACGTTTGATTTTTATCACAAAGAATAAAATATATTTACTGAAAACAATACTGTGTTGAGAAAAGGGCTGATTCATTTCATCATTATAAGTCAAATTGATGGGTACTGATATAAAACTTTATGCTAGGAGTTCTATATTAACTATATTGTATAAAATACACCAAACTATAGTTCTTTTGTATTTCTTTTCACCTTTCGCAATATAGAGTTCAATTGGAAACACCAGAATTCAAGTCGCGACAAATGTTTTTAACTGAGATATATACCTTCTTTGCTGTGTAATTCCCTAAATGTATCACTTGGGTATTTCTCTAGCTATAATCTATTAAAATGGGAAATGTTCTGTTTAAGTTTGCACTGTTCATGGAATAAGGCAATATTTAGTCATACTAGAAACATTTTCAGTGTTAAAATTGTCCATCTCAGAAAAAAGAGACCCACTTGAGGCCAAATTTAGATAGAATTTATATTCTCCTGCAGTTGTTGAGTCCATCCTCCTCAGTGATCATGATTTTTTAACAAATGGAGCAGCATACTGCATAACTGACGGACATGTAAATAAAAAAATGTTCTTTGTTATCTATTTTTTTTAGACAACAATGATGGCATAAACGTTCTTCCCTTTTATATTTTTGTATCTTACCCTTTCAATTTCGAAAATATGGTCACTTACCCTTAATTTAGTATTTTTTTCCTTATTTCAAATTTATTCCCTTTAGTTTCATATTTCTTTTTGAATTTACTATAGATAAAGAATTTATTTTTTTAAAGAACAGCTTTTTATAGTTTCTTGCATAATCTCTTTCATGTGTTAATTCATTTTATATTTTTCTTTTATAAAGTCAATATTTTGTATATCAGATATATTTAAATTATTTTCATGAGTTATGTTTTTTACAAAGGTACTTTTTGCTAAAGAAATCACAAATATATGTTTTGATAAGAATATTTAGACCTTAAAACATGTTGCATTCAGACAGTTTTATTCTGTTATACTCTGACTTAATTTTTTATACACACACGAAGGTTTTTTTTTAAAAAGTGTGCGCCCCGTCAAATGTTTGTGACAAAAAACTTTGTGTCCCGCTCATAAATTGTATGAAAAAAGTGTTTGCCCCGTCCATGTTTGCACCGGCCCCACCCTCAGATAAATAGTGCACAGTCCCTAAGTTGTTATTAATTGTGTCTTTTTTGATATTTTGTTGTTTTTGTAAATTACTGTACTTTTTCTTGTTCGGTTTTGGGGAGGAGTTTGTCTAGTAACAAATTATATATATAAAAAAAATAAGCAGGGTAATTGAAAGGATACATGTATGAATAGCTACTTAGAATTTGGAATGAAATCAATTCTTATGTATGGATATAAACACATTAATTCTCTTCTTTTCTAGGCAAACACCTACCACGTCAATCGGTTATATTGTGACAGAAAGTTTTACTATAACATGATGAAGGCATGCAAAAACAATTACGTTTGTAAACTGTTTCCTCTTGACTATTACACAGCAGTAAGAGCATTCGGAAAAAGTCATTTTCCTGCCAAATCACCTAGTTGGTGTCGTGATTACTGGGTTAAATACTGTTTGTATTAGAGAGGAGTAAAGTTATCTTTTGAGTTAATAAACAAATAAACATTACATTAGAAATATCGTTTTGTTTTTAATCTTAACGGCCTCCCTTATATTTACATCATAAGATAATACGATGTCCCTTCTTAAACTGAAAAATCAAAGAATCGAAATACTGGTTTTGCTATTTCGAGCACAAACCTTGCACACATACCGTATAATGGATCATTTTCGCGGGTGTAAAATTTGATTTATTAAGATATTTTTTGCGGTTATTATTTTGGCAGATTCAAAACTTTAATAAATACCTTTGCATGCACACTTGAAAATTGGCGGAATTTATTTTGGCGATTTTGTTCTATCAGAGAAAATAAGCGCAAATTTACACCCCGCGAACATAACCCGCTATACGGTAGTTTTAATAAACGTTTTATGACCACAAAACATGGGATAGAGAAATTATTCGTCTCTATCCATATGTCTTCGTTGAATACATTAGTGAAACTTGCATACATATAGCATGATAATGAAACAGTTGCATCAAGTTGCTAAACTTATTCAGGTGTGTAAGAGGTTTCCGGAAATTAAAGGATACAGTTGAATATAAAAAAATCCAATCATTAAATTCGAAAGTATCAGTTAGTATTCTCCCTTTTCAGCTTATTTGCGGCAGATATTAAATATATTATTTTATATTTTTCACTCAAATTTGATCATTCAATATGTAAAATGTATGATTCTGATATGTATAAACTTAAAGGAACAATAAAAAATCTTAATATAACAAAAACAGACAAAACCAGTGTCAAAAGGAAAAAAACAAAACATTTCACGAAAACTGAAGATAAGAATTTAACACCATCCTGGAAGAAAATCAAAGATTGACTGATACTACATATCCAGAGGAAAAAAAGAGTAAGGAACACTACCACAGTAATTACTCATAACGACAGCCCGAAAATAAATATTTGGAATCACCAACTAAAAATAGGCGAAATTTAAAAGTTGATACTTCAATTCGAATTTAACTGTAAACGGGTACAGTGTGACCTTTTATGTTTAGTTTTACAGCAGCTTATTTCATTATTGAAAAGAAAATGTTCACCCAGGAAAACTGTTTGATTTTTTTTATACAAAAAAAAAAGCCATTCTTTATCTTGTTTTAACACTAAATAAGTGTGTCTGTCTATCATCAATTGACTGTCTTTCTGTCCGATAAGGTTTTCACATTTTTTTTAAGACTTAAATCTTTTTTTCTTAGTTGGTATATAGTCATGAATACAATTCAGTAGATGTCATTCAGAGATTGTTTTGGTAGTTGGTCGACAGAAATTGATTAAATATGCCAGTGTTGGAATTTTGGGTCCTCATTGCTAGTCAACTTTATTTATCTTGCTTTGTTAAATACTTTGATCTAAGCGTCACTGATCAGAGTTATCAGAGGTACCAGGATTATTATTTAACAAGCCAGACGCGCATTTCATCAACATAAGACTTACCAGTTCAGACCAAAATATGTATTAGGCCAAAAAAGTACAAAGTTGAAGAGCATTGAAGACAACAAATTCTACAAAGTATTTAACTAATAGTAATATCAAAAGAGATTATTAATCAAAGTTGAGTGTTTGGAATGTTGGACAATTATTGATGGAGGTTGTGCGACAGTAAAGTTTAAGTTTTTGAAGGCGAAGCTAGAATACAACACCGTTATCACCTTAGTCTGAAAATGAAGCAAACAATATTAAAATGTCTAATGCAAACAGACTTTGCCGAAAATTAAATTGAAAACAAATGCATGTAGAAATCATAAAAATGATCACGTTGTCAATTATAGTACAAATGCATTGATTTTACCGTTAGTTTGGAACAAAACGTACAATGTTTAAAGCAGCTACACAATACGTAACACATATACACATAGATCTAATTACAGTTTTAATGGATTTCATGTTGCTCTTCCGAGTGTATATAATAAAGAAAGACCTGATTCATAAATATGAGGTCATATTTTGCCATAATGTTAATGACGATACCACCAATATTTCAACTTATGAGTTCGAATGTCCCTTTTGGTATCTTTCGCCTCTCTTCTTGTTCCGGAAGATGTTAAACCTTAGTAGCTAACCATATCGAAAGAATCAGTCTGAACTATTGTGGTTATCGTCGATCTTTAGTCATCTGATAATGTATTATGTGTTTATTAATTCGCGCAAATTTGAACAAAACTTGAACATAGTCTTTTTTTTCAATTTTAGCGCAATTAAATAAAAAAACGGCAATTCCTGCAGAATGTTGCTCTTATATCGACACACTTGTAATGAAAAAAAGGTGAAAATTTTATTTTATAAGGTCTATTCAATGTTAGAGAGCCCATCGGCGGAGGTTCCAATGCATCATTTACTATAAATTCGAGAGAGTTTTTGCAATGCAGTTACTAAGGGGAAAGAATGAAAAAAGCCATAAGAGAACTACCGCTAGTGTTTTTTATTTGCCTGATCGGGAAATCAAATCTAGCAAGTTTGGTTCAGTGTTATCCAGGTTTTTCTGTGACAAATATGATTTTTTTTATGTAATTTCAATTCGATCAAATACGGCATCTGTAACGTTCCAGATAATAAAAATTATCAAACAAACCTGTAAGAATAAAGGATTCGAAAAAGAGTTCTACAGATAATGTACTATCAGATAAACGCTTCTTTATGAACTTTATATAAACAAGAATATGTGGTATCATGAGACAACTCTCCACTTCAGACCAAATGAAACAGAAATTGATAATTACAGGTCACCGTATAGCCTTCAACACTGAACATAGTTCATATCGTATAGTCAGTTTGAAAGGCCCCGCTACACAAATGTAAAACAATTCAAACGAGAAACCCCCGGGCCTAATTTATGTACAAATAATGAGAAACAAATCTGTAACACAGAAACAAACGGCAACCACTGAATAACAGGTCATGTCTGAGGACAGACACATAAAACATATGGCGAAATTTTCTTATTGCGGGTGCCCAACTCTCACACAATTCTGGGATAGTGCTATAAAATTTAGTAGAGAAAAGCTTAACTCATCAGATGGATACAAATTAAAGTACATCTAACAAAGCATAAAGAAGACTTTGACAGGTATTTGTATATTCCAAAAGCAAAAAGACACTCTCTGTTACTGACAGTTAGTTCAAAGCCAGTAACAAATATAAAAATATTATGCATCTAGCGAGACTTAATCAATGTTAATATGCGACATGTTAACAAAAATATCCACAACAGGAGGAAACGCACTATAAGAAAAATGTTGTACACCTAAGGACTTGTTTAATATTAATAATACTTATGTGAACATGATCTTTTTTTGTGTTAGCTTTTTCTACTTGTGTGATTTTTTCTGCTTTTGTTTTTCCTAAAAGCATACTATAAGGCTACATATACATCTAAATAAAATTTGGAAACGCCTACTTTTTTTAACTGAATGTTTAAGTTGAATATGGGACACAATTACTTTTAACTTGTTTTGATTCATATTTTCTATGGACTTGCATAAGGTGAGATGACATGAAGTTATGGGTAGAGGGCGTTCTTTGACAACCGACAACGGCTTGCGGCATGCTTCAGGCAGGTCTGTCAGCACGACATGTTGTTGAATGCCCCAATGACCATTTCAAAAAGGCCCCGAAAAAGAAAAGTTCCACGTTTCCCCTTAACCAGACGTCATAAAAGGTTGGGTTTGGAGTGGTGCAAATGATTTTCCCTGAAAAGCACATCAAAGAGAAAACGTTTTCTTCTCAGATGAGTATAGATTCAATCTTAAGTTTAATGATGGTCTATCCGTGTTTATCCTGGTCTTGTACTTCACCAATGTGACATCATGTCCATTTGGCAGCGGGTCTACGATAATCAGGGCAGGTGTTAGATTCGAAAGAATAATCCAACTGTATGTGGTGAATGGTAATTTGATCGCACAAACGTAAATCGATGAGGATTTGGGACCGCATATCTTACCATTTTGAAAAATTGCCCTAAAGAAATTTAACTGGATCTTGCTGCATGTCCGATAAGCAGAAGGAATGTAGTAGTAAGAACAAAGGTTGATGCGTTTAGAGTCAGAATAAAGTTTCAAGGTAAAGTGACATAGCTTCCTGATAACTTTTAACTTTTAAAGTAGCACTTTAAACATACTATTCAGTATGTCGGTCTACTGCAATGCAGTATTGCTGTTAATTTTATATTATAAAAAAAATGCTTACGTCCTGAATATGCATATATATTTGCCCCTTAACATTAGGCAGCCATCCATCGTCATTATCTTCAGAAATTAACAAAATATCAAGGCTTTCTCCGCCTCATATTTTGACTTATACCTCGAATTTGACAATAACAGTTATCTCATTACCAGGATCTATGGCACACAAAGGGATTAGACTTTAAAATTATAAATTTCCCCTACCTTATCAGCAATATAGCAACTTGACCTGCATAGGGGATATGCATTTCCCAACGTATGCGGTATTCAAGAGCTTGCACATTCTACTTCAACTTTATCAAAGGTCACCAGTACGACTCCAATTTAACATAAGAAGGCATCTCAGGAACAGAATCTAAAATAATTTGAATGTTTAAATTGTTGATTTCCCCCACCTGTGTAGCAATATACCTACTTTGTTTGAATATGGGATACAAAAAGAACTTGCTAATACAAGCTAGAAATCTACTAAGAATTTTAGTGTTTATTCTTTCTTGTGTTGCCGGAGTAACAATCTTGCAACATATTATTAGAGTCAATTGAAACAACACAAAATGTAGTGCAAACAAATGTAGAAGAATGAAACAGTTACTTCATTCTTTACATGTACAATGTAACAAACGCATGGACTACGGGAATAATTGCAGTAAATAATTTTGTATCCTTTTCCATGCAGTTATTTCATGTTTCCATTGAAATTTTGCATAGCTTTTGATTTTTTTTTTTTAAATTGATTACTTACTTGACTATTCCATTAACTTTAAGATTTATATAATGTATGTATGATGTACATATAAGACGATGTGGCATGATTTCCAATGAGACAAATCTCCGCCAATAACAAATGACATAGAAGTTTACAACTTGTGAAAGTTGTTTCATTGGCAATCATACCACATCTTCTTTTTTATATATGTCACTACGCGGCCTTCAACAATAAGCAAAGCGTACAGACTATTTGAGATAAAGTATGTTCCGAAAGCCATAATCACTTTTTCAAGATATGAGTTTCGCCAAAGTTTTAGAACTTGTTGAGATTAAACTTATTCTGAGACATATACTTTAATTTGTTCTAAAATAATTGTTTATTTTAATATTTCAATTGCAGTATGTCCTTCTTGTTTGATCTTTATGAACTACAGTCTACTAAATCTAGAGAAGTTCATCAGACGCAGGAAATTTATAAAGTTTGGTTTCATCTTACAACATCTAACAATGATTATGTTATAGTAAAGATTCAAATACCTATAAAACCCTTTAAGAAATGAAGTTTTATATTAAAGAAGACCTGGTCGTATCCATTCTTCAAATTGGTTTACACTTTTTAAATTTCTTACCTGTCTCATATTTTCCCGACCAGTAAATTTCTTTTTCAATAACGTGTTCTCAGTTCTTTTTCATGTTTATTGGTCTAAGTCCAATTGTGATTGTTTTATTTTTTTAGTCTACAGAAAATGCTACTGTGACGTCATAACCGATGACGATATATGCCAGTGTTCTTGCAATATAATTCTTTTTGTTCAAAATCAAAAAGCTTGGCAATCTTAGCGTTGAAAATTTGACTATCTCGAATGAAGGCATTTCGTATCACATTTGTTGAAATGGTAAATTCTTTCTCTGTAATTTAATGGGAAGAACAAAAATTCTCTCTCACAAATTAGAAGATGTCAAACTGTTGTACTGTGGTAATTTACGTGAATGTATTCCGTTTACAACTCAAATATTTTCAACATTTTCAAAATTAAAAATAGATCGTTATCGCATTATGAAATTTGGACATATTTAGATTTTGTGATTTCCTTTAGATATAAAGATTCAACCCACATTGACGATAACTGACTAGATATACTTATATCAGTCTATTATATGTTGGTCAACACGATCGAGTAAACTGTAAGTTATTTATATGGGCATGAAATTTCTAAACACAATTTAACATCTAGCGTTAGTCTATTCTAATTGTAATCACAAAATACAATTTTTAATTTCGATTTTTTAATTACAAATACCAAAGGCGACATGATGGTTTGATTAGAATGATATTATTTTAATATATAGACATAGGTGTGCAAAACAAACCCGATATATCAAATAAAAAACTAGATTTTCTTTTAAGAGAACCATGGTTTATAACGAAAAAATATATATGTATATGTACGACTCTCAATCACGATGATACTCCGAACTGGAAAGGAGACGCTAAGCTTCAATGATTGGACGTTAAAATTAGTTTTGGATCACGCCGAAGGGTAATTGTGGCAATGTGACGCTATGACCTTGGTCCTCAATACTCTTCAACTTCGTACTTTATTTGGCCTTTTTAACATGTAACATCGATCGTCACTGATGAGTCTTTGTAGATGAAACGAGCGTTTGGCGTAAATATAAAATTTCAATCTAGGTATATATGATCAGTTTATTTATTAAACTGAAGTGCGTTGGTGGTTATGTCGTCGTGCAAAGGATAACATAAACCTTATTATTGTATAGCAATATAATATTTCCCACAGAAAGTAACCAAAAGTTTAACGTGCGATAAATTCCAATATTGCACTAATGCAATAAATCTTCAAAATTCATGACGTCATCAACGACAAAAACTTAGTTTAAACCAATTTTCACTTTCAAATATTATATTGCTATACAATAAAAAGGTTATTGCATGAATATTGGGGAATATTGTCCCTCGTAGAACATATATTGCACTCGCAAGCTCGTGCAATATAAAATTCTACTCGGGACAATATTTCCCAATATTCATGCAATAACCCTATATTATCAATACTTTGTATGATCAGATGTTGATGAAGAAGTCTATGTGTTTTTTGTTAAGAACCATCTGTAGTTTTAAAGTTTTTTTTTATAAAAAGTCGAGTTTTTCCAGAAAAATTAAAAAGATTGATTTCTCCTTATGACACTGTAATGAAAGACATACATGAAATAAATAATATTGTTGTATTTCATATACTGCAAACGCAGTTTAAAAAGATGCAAAATAAGAAATAATAATTAGTCAAAAACAGCATTGGTGACATAAAATTACATTCCTCTTGATTTTATTATCGAAAAAAATATTATGAAAATATCACCAGTTGATTTCTTTAAAATATGTGTGTAATGCTTTAGTCTTCCTTCTACATTACCAATTTGTTAACCAATACAAAATCAATCATAAACTTATTCATATATTAAACATTAAAAATACAGTGTTTGTCGTATATAAATCGTCCGGGACCTTGGATAAGATTATAGAAAATTTTCAATAAAAATAGATCTCTTTCACCTTACAACTTGACCCATTTATATATACGTTTGTGTATTTCAAACTTTATCATTTAATCTAAATATATCATAATATTGGGGATATTACGAATATATGGTACAGACATTTATCTATTATATAATTTTCTATAAAAGTGCAATAAATAGTCTTCATTATTATTTTTCTTGATTACAACTGCATCTTATTTAATTTTGGGTTTAATATTGTGTTTTTATATTTGTAATTGGAAATAAATAAGTTTTACCATTCTACCAATCCCATGAAGTACAAACGATAGCAAAAAATAATAAAGCATATACAACAACATATAATAAACAAATATGTTTCACCCATATGCTTTAAAAAGTGATAATAAATATTATTTATTTAATTGTATATTTGAACTTATTTCGTTCAGGAATAGCAACAGGTTCGAATGATTAATAGCGGTATATTGAAGACTTCATGTAGGAATTTCGAAGTGAAATAAGACATCAAATGTTCATAAGCTGTCTTGTTGTTATCAACCATACATGATTGTTATCAGCGTGCATGTTTTGTTTATATCTAAAACAAACTAATGTCACCATTGAAATGTGGAAATAACGACCTGGACTTTTGGCATATTCATTTTACATTTATTGTCAAGTTTTATAACCTGCAGATTGAATTGTTACCAATATTTCTAGATACGGAGGGCGAAGATGATTGGTTGATATCAGTCGATATGTGTACTTAATCAGCAAACATCAGTTTGAATATTTTTACATTTGTCATTTCGGAGCTTTTTCATCATAAATTTATTTCATAGAAGAATGAATATAAATGAGAATGTAGATTATATATTATAATTATTTTTTTTGTATAACAAAACGGTATGATAAAATAACACAATATAATGCATTGCCAGTACTGCTACAAATGATAATGAAAATTAATGCTAAAACAGTTTATATACGTCTGATATAATGGTTATGTTTACCAAATAAACAGAACCTTGTATTTCAGTGGTTGTCGTTTGCTTATGTGTTACATATTTGTTTTTGTTCATTTTTTTAATGTTAATAAGGCCATTTGTTTTCTCGTTTGAATTATTTTACGTTGTCATGTCGTTGCCTTTTATATCTGACTATGCAGTGTCTGCTTTGCTCAATGTTGAAGGCTGTACGGTGCCCTATAGTTGTTAATGTCTGTGTTGTTTGGTCTCTTGCGGACAGCTGTCTCATTGGCAGTCATACCACATCTTCTTTTCTATATTTCTATGTCGATCTGCTGTTCGTATCAACATGAAAGTATTATTGTATACTCAAATTGTTATGGATAGATAAACAATATAACTGCATGTAATTTGTATGAATTATAAATATTATTTGTTTTGCAGTTCTACTGTTAATAAAAACAAAATACAAAATATAAAAGATAATATGGGAGGATGTATTTCCAAGAACAACTATATGGTATAATATGATAATTATATACATCTATAGATGCATCATATAGTTCCGATATAATTTATTTTTTAAAACGCAAGTTTCGTAATCGTTAGAGCTTGTTTGTGTTTATCACTAACAAATGAATAAAAGATTTTTAGTTCATACAATATTGAATATGAGCATGAATAGTATTTTACAACCTGTTAAGTTCAATAAAATCATCTTTATCAACCATGAAAACTCATATGATAGACATGTATGTTTGTATAGCACACAAACAATTTCTGATCAGCACTTTATATTGAATAGTATGAAAATAAACTTTCAAATTTCAGACAGCGACTCCGACTGATCACATTACGGAAAAGTGAGACGTTCATGAACATACGCCAGAAACAAGCATTTTTTGTTTTGTTTTCCTCAATTACATTACTTGAAGTACAGAAAAAAAACATATCCAAGCGTAAATTCGAGGAGAATTACGTTATTTTATCATACATGTTCATTTATTAAAGTAGACAAAATTAACAATTTAATTATATATAAATTAAAATGTAATTACACAATCTCATCTCAACGCATTTTTGCAGTCAATGATTGCAAAATATATTTCATAGTCATGGGAAAATGGTATTACAATTGTAGAAATATTTTACTTCTTTTGTCTATGATAGGGTTGACGATAACTCAAATGAGTTTAATTTTCCCATTGTTGAGGGTATCACTAGCCCAGAAGTCAACACTTCTATCAATATCTATAACGAATATCAATTATATGTCATTTTTATAATTTCCAGTGACAAACAATGAATTTTTCAAATGCTAAGGATTTTCCTATTCAGACATAAAATACTTAGCCGTATTGGCACAATTTTGGAACTTTGATCTCAATGCTCTTCAACTTGTCTTTTTTGGCTTGAAAACTATTTGATCTGACGTCATGATGAGTCGTAGAAGACGAAACGGCGTATGGCGAATTAAATTATAAATCTCGTACCTTGATGACTATAATATTACAAATACAGGCTTACATAGAATATAATCTAGTTACAAGTCAGAATGTTTCATCTTTATTTACTAATTTTACTGGGCATTTTGTATAAACAATTCAAAGTGACTATCTGTTTTCGTGAGATATACACGTGACATATTACAATACAGTTACATTCAATAGGCAATTAACTATTCGGGTTAAGAACTGATATTAGAAAGCAGGATAAAAAAAATAGGACGCTAGATGCACTTTCGTCAACAATGATCATCAAAAACGCTTGAATTCAAACGTTAAAGACCAACATAAAAGGAAGTTTACGTTGTAACTGATAATTGTAATCATGACAATATCAATGGTTATTCAGTAACATAGAAATGCTGACTTCTTTGCTTTGCTTTCCCCTTATTATCACATCTGGACTTGAAATCATAAAACTTTGCTCAATGCTTAGAGCACAGAAATCATGCTTGCAATATGAAATCCAACATTCTGATTGGTTGATTTTGGAGTATGAGAACAAAAAACTGACTCTAAAGTTTTATGACTTGAAGGCCTGAACTGCCATATGGTTATTGGCATCGCAGTAAGTACCCTTTTATCAACTGACGAATAAGATATTTATAAATAGCCTTTGTTTATAAGTCTTATTATTTTAAAGGGAAGTAATAACGTAAAACGTCGGTCAAGGAAAAAAATTCTTCCATTACAAAGATGCATCAATGATATACACGTCTGGATAACACCAGATATAGAATTAGAGGAATTCAATGACATCGTTCGATCAGCATATAGCATGTTGTATCTTTTAGCGACAAATATAGCTCAGTTCGATAAAAGATTTCAACATGATAAAATCATAGGTGTTGGAAGTGCGTTCGATGGAACGAAAATAAAAGAGCTGAACGAAATGGACTTTGTTTTACATGTAAACGTTCCAACTGATAGTACAATACTAGTCGCTGGTGACGATCCATGCCGAGCTCACATTTCAATCAGTGAAGGTTCAAAAGAACATTGGAAAGATATGTGTGACTTTTCCGGTTATTTGAGTGATAACTTGTTGATTCCTTTTAAAGTGTTATGTGTTCTTAGGAGTTTATTGATAAAAGCTATAGAAGAAATTAATACAAATACAGATAAACAAAAGATAATCCGCGACTCCGGGGAACTAAGTTTGGCGTCAAACCAAATTGACGGATCTGGACCTAATGAAATAATCTACATGCAGTGGATGTCAGCTAATTCTAAAAAAGTCACACAAATATCTATTGATATAGTATTAGCTTTTAGGTGCGATAAAGAAATACTTCTTGACATTCGGGATAATATCCGCAAAGATGTTTGGGAGTTTATTTGGACAGAATCAGAAGGAGTCGGCTTAGTTACTCCATCACGCGGTAGTAACAAGCGTTGTAGGTTATGTTCAAAGAGGGTGTGTCCTTGTTGGATTTTCCAGTTCTCAGATATTGAATGTCAAATGGTAAATAAAACAATACAAAACAATCACTGGAAATGCTATAGGGTACTGAAATATATATGCCAATCTGATTTTGCAATAAAGAATCACACAACCCTTAAGTGTCTTAGTTCCAATATGATTAAAAACATAGTTCTTGAACATGATCACACATGCTTTGGAAAGAATACACATGAGTGTTTCATTGATATTGTAAATCGTTTATATTCAGGAGCTATTGATTGTTTTTTACCGAAGTTCATACTACCCAAAACAAACATTTGGTGTTTTGATGAGGAGACATTATGTCCTAAACCGCCAGATCAGATCATTTCCAACCTTTTTGAATTTGTTCACCGACTCAAGGCAACGGATATAAAAGACTACAGTCTAACACAAGAACTTCAGTTCATTCAACATCATTTACATATCAAGTTTGGGCAAATAGATCAGTCCTATTGACCAGAATGTACCGTACCTAATTATCATTTCTCCTTGTTTTATATTCTGGTTTACATTTTTCATATATGATGGCTATTTATACATAATGTAAAAATAAACATTTCTTACATCAATAGTTATAGAAACTTTTCAACTTTTTAAACTGGTACTGTGCAATTCAAATTCAACCACAACATAAACAATAGTTTGTTTTGAATACTAGGAATACTTTTGATGTTGATATGTATCTATTTTGTTTACTTAACTACTGTGGATTCAATTATTTCGAGGGTATCAATTTTCGTGAATTAAGGAAAACTTACCGTTATCTACGACATCCACGAAAATTGGTATCCAACGAATAATAATGAATCCACAGTAATGACATATTCTTTATTGTGTCACTGGTTGTTTTTTGTTTGTGTTTGCGTTTTTGCTTCGATTTTTTCTGTACGGTTTTTTATTATTTGTTTGTTTGTATTAGTAGTACACGTTTGCTATATTTTTTTGTCATATAATCTAAAAGTCAATATTTTGACTGCAACAAAGTAGCGTATTGTTGTCACCGGGGTATGTCGATTTTACTGTTACTACAAGGGTGAAAGCATTAGGGTCAACAATAATGTTCAGAACAATATAATGTTCATTATGATAAATGATCGAGAAAATAACACCTTTTTTATTTACCTTACCTGAACAACAAGACATTATTAATTGTGACTTGAAATCGAGTCTATAACAATATTTTTGTGAATAGAAGAGAAATTCAAATGACTAGTTTTCCGGAAGGGGACTAAGATTGAACGAACAAAAACAGTGAGAGCTTTATGGAAAGTGGATTTACAAAGATACCTGACATATCACATGCCAAATGATGTTATTCGTGACAAAAATAAAAGATATCATAAACAAAGACTTGTATTTTTATAGTATGATTATAGACTTTAATTTTGCGTTAACTATCAGTTTCGTCTAAGTTTATTTACTTCTTTCGGTTAATATCACATGCCAATCCTTGATTTTATCGCAAATCATTTCGTCGGTAATCGGCAAATACCTGAAGTTATAGAAAAAGGAGATATAGTAAAATTACCAATAAGAAAAATCTTTACAAGAGACCATATGACATAGAAATTAACAAATATAGGTCACCGTACGGCCTTCAACAGTGGTACGTTTGAAATGAAAAAGTAACAAAATTGATCGAAAAACCTCATCTCATCTATCCTCTTCGAGCCGGTCGGCATTTAAGGCTTTGGTACTTTTTTTAGCTGCTGTTCTCGCTGTACCCGAGTGATGCTCGCTCTGTCGCCACAGTCCGTCTCCAGGTGAGTTTTGGAACGTCCAACTTTTCTTTTTCCTCTGGTTTCCATGTCAATGCAACTGAGCATATATGGGTCGAGAAACGGGTATTGAAAAACAGGACAATACATAATGTTAAGCTAAATTTGTCAAAGTGTTAAAATGTCGGTGTAAATTATGAAAGTACTGCTCAATCTTAAACTATGTGATAAATAATGTTGGTCTAAAACATTTTTAATGGGTTTCTGTTGAAAAAAATTAAAACAACACGTTTAATAATTTTTTGCGTCCGAAGCGCTTTTCCAAAGCCAACTTCGCCTGAGGGAGTTGACATCTTAGTTTCTTAATAATTTCAAAATTTATAAACGGACAATTTTAGTAAGTTTGTGAAATCATGTTAGTACCGATGTACTGACTACTGGACTGTTGATACCCTCAGGGACTGATATTCCACCAACCGAGGTATCGACCCAATGATGTAAAAAATGAAAACAACACGTTTAATAATTTCTTTCGTCCGAAGCGCATTTCTGAATTTCTTTCATCAGGAACGCTCAAAGCCAAACATTTGAAATCCGAAGATGTATATGTACCGAAACCGTTGTAGAGTTATATGTCGAAAATACCTAAAATAAATAGCCAAACTCATCTAAAGCTAACTTTGCCTGAGGGAGTTGAAACCTTATTTTCTTAATAATTTCAAAATTTATAAACGGACAATTTTAGTAAAAATGTAAATCATGTCAGTAACGAATTACTGACTACTGGGCAGATTATACCCTCGGGAACAGATAGTCCACCAACAGTGGTAATATCGACCCAGTAATGTAAAAAAAGGAAAACAACAGGTTTAATAATTTATTGCGCCCGAAGCGCTTTTCTGGATTTACCTTCATCAGGAACGCTCAAAGCCAAACATTTGAAATCCGAAGATGTACAAGTACCGAAACCGTTGTAGAGCTATATGTCAAATATACCTAAAATAAATAGCCAAACTCATCTTAAGCCAACTTTGCCTGAGGCAGCTGAAATCTTAGTTTTTTAATAATTTCAAAATTCATAAACGGACAATTTTAGTTAAGTTTGTGAAATCATGCCAGTACCGAAGTACTGACTACCTGGCTCGGGGACTGATTGTCCACCAGCAGAAGTATCGACCCAGTGATGTTAAAATAAAATTGAAAACAACACATTTAATAATTTCTTGCGTCCGAACGCTTTTCTGGATCTACCTTCATCAGGAACGCTCAAAGTCAAACATAAGTGTTATATCTTAAAAAGTATCAGTAAATTTGAGTATTTCACTTATAGATATATGTGATTTATAATTGAATTCAAAATTTATTGCGAGGTTTTTATTAACGCAGATTAACACGACTGGGTGAGTATCGCATTATGATATCTGATACATATAACTATTTGCAGATTTTCCTGAAATAATAATGATAAATGGACGCAATAATTTCTGAACTTATGTTATGTTTTTACGGTAAAATTTAGTTCAGATATATTTTTGATAAGAAAAAGTGTTAGTTTTTAAAAGATATTTTCCTAAGTCGAAGTATCTGATGAACAGATATCTTAAACTAATGCCATAACAAAGAGCTTATAAAACATCTTATATACAAACTATAAGAAAACTATTCTATTAATATAGTCTATAGTAATCGAAAGAAAACGGAAAATATGAAATTTATTTTACTCATACATACTTGTTTACACTGTATTAAATCTAAATATTTCAAATATTTTTCGTTCTGCAAAAAAATCGTTCTCAAAGCCGGGAAACCTTTTTAAAATTTAAACGGATGTACTAATGGTATGAGGTTAATATCTACAGAAGTGCCTTTTGTAGAACGCCACTGATTTAGAACGACAAGAAACGATTTAGTTAATATTTCCTATCGTTTATCAATGACAACTAGAAACAATCAAACAAATTGTTTTAAGGCTCAAAATAGATTTAAATTATAGAATTATCCATTATTTTTATTTTACAGAAAGCTAAATACACTTTTAAAGTACATTAGCACAAAGTAACATGTATTTGTTAAAAATAACATTCCTTATCACAAAACCACAACCAATAAATGCATCCAAGACTTAACCTTGCATCATATATGTTTTGTAAATATCCATCTGAGAATGTAATAGTTAACACAGTTTTTTTTTGCAATAGAGAATCATTTTTTGCTTGATTAAAATAACGGAACTAGTAAATTTGTTATTGTAATGACACTTAGGTTCTATTATACAATACTACATGTACCTTTAGCAATGTTCTCTTTGTCTGCATTCTCACATCAAACAGCAGTGGTATATTCTCACAAACCAATCCCACTTTGAAAAAAGATGTGTTTTTGTGTTTCTTTAATTTGTTGACATTTTTTGTTATTGTGATTAAAAATAAAACAATGTTGACTGCTGTACCCCTATTTTCTACATTTTCCCTTTTTTTGTGTTTGTGTTGTTCACACGTTGTTGTCAATATAATAGTATGGTATGCGACTGTCATTAAATGTGAGCTATGTTATGTTCATGTATTTAGTTTATTTGTTATTCGCATCGGATTTTGTCTAATGCTATGTTCGTTTCTGTGTGTGATTACATTTCAATGTTGTGTCGTCATTTCCTTGTATTTAATGCGTTTCCCTCGGTTTTGGTTTATGACCCGGATTTGTTTTTGTCTATTGATTTATGAGTTTTGAGCATCGGTATACTACTGTTGCCTTTATTTAACCTTGCTATACAACCTGTTTAATCCACATTTTCTACAAAACAAGATGACTGTACCAAGTCAGGAATATGAAAGTGTTGTCCATTCTTTTGATGTGTTTGAGCTTTTGATTTGCCAATTGATCAAGATATTTCCGTTTTGAATTTTCCTCAGAGTTTCAGTATTTGTGATTTGACTTCTTCTTAACTTATAAGCATGTAAAAGAAAATTTAAATCCTTTTTTTTATTAACTAACTGTTCGTATGTTAAACAAGTGGATCTTTATGTTGATTGCTGTAGAATATGTATGTATCAGAATTCGATAATTTTAGTACATCCTTTTCTTGTTTCTTAATTATCACCGAATGAGACTTACCACCAACTTATCACGAGTAATATAATTAATTATTATATTACCATCAATCTTCGAGATAGCAAATGTTTAGTGAAATACCAGTTTATATCGCATTTGTTGTTGTTAAAACTGAACTACACTATTAATAACAATGGTTATGCTATACATGTATGTTGCATATTTATATATATAATTATATATAAACGAGTCTAATTTAAAACTACGTTCAAACCTATGATTGCGTTGGATTAAATCCGCAATTTTTATACATGTGCATGTAAAACAAATTTCGTTGTAGAAGGGCCTAAATACAGCACAAACAACATATTATATATATACCTTCCATTGCTTTATGCCGTTTCATATATTAAAATCGTTAGCTTTAAAAATCAAATTTAGAGCAAACCTAAATACAAAGCACACAGCAGTCGCTAACATATAAAAAAGAAGATGTGGTATGATTGCCAAAGAGAATGTCCACAAGAGACCAAAATGACACAGACATTTACAACTTTATGTCATCGTACGGCCTTCGCCAATTAGCAAAGCCCATGCCGCATAGTCAGCTATAAAAGGCCCTGATATGACCAAACGAGAAAACTAACGTCTCTTGATCTTTTTTGGTATCCTTATTTTAATTTAGACACTGAGGTGGTCCTATGTTAATACAAAATTTCTAGAATTCAAATATTTGTTCCATAATATTAATTTCAGATATTTTTCCAACAAACATTGTATGACCATCACATTGAGGATGATCAGTGAAGAAACAATAAATTGTTTTATTTTCAGTATATATTAACAATATTTATTCATCAACCACTATTATAATACATTTCATTTTGTACTTGTTTTTCTGTGAATCGAAGATAATTATAAATATTGTCATGGTAATTGTGTTCCATCTCTATTACTTCGTCGGTATCCTATTACCTTTCAATATACATTTTTTTCTGTTATATTTACAAAAGAGGGACGAAAAATACCAGAGGGACAGTCAAACTCATATATCGAAAATAACCTGAAAACGCTATGGCTAAAAATAAAAAGTACAAACAGACAAACAATAGTACACACAAAACAACATAGAAAACTTAAGAATACACAACACGAACCCCGCCAAAAACTAGGGGTGATCTCAGGTGTTCTAAATCTCAAACAATTTTATTTTTACAATATTATTGACTGGAATATGCATGCTCTGTTGACGAGAATGTCGCTTCGACTCCAGAACACTTTGACAAAAAAAAAGCAATGCGGGAAACCAAAGAGCTCAGATATTCTCATTTATTAGGTGCATGTTAAATGGCGCAGTTTTTACTTATTAGAACATAACCTGGGTATCTAGTGTCGGGATTAAAAAAACATATGTTTATTTTGTTAGATATAATGCAAGCAGTTGATTGATAATAGTACATTGAGCTTTTAAGAAATAATATCTTTTTTTTTTGTAATTGTAATATAAACTATGGCGTAGATTAAAAAAGAGAACAAAAAAGTGTAATACGTTTGTGTTTAGACAAATATAAAGTTTGCATATATAATGCATATTCTATTTTAACATCTTCCTGAAATTCATTTCTCTAGACGATTTACAAAATGTTACTTTCGAAACATTAACAATTTAAGTCAGCACTCTATATTGATATGGTTACACACATTAAACTGAGTCATTAGGTATTGCATGCATGTATAGGAAGAAGAAGTCGTATTCTTCTAACAAAGAAATATCAATAAAAAAAAACAAGGTAAATTTAGGAAAAATTGAATACTCAATTGCAAGGGAAGCTTACTAAGGATGATTTATTCTACAGCGGATTTAATTGAAGTTATTCTTTACTAATTATAGAATATGCTAGTCAATGATATTGATGTGCTGTCTTTAAAAATATAATTGTAAACTGCGGAAGATATATTTTTTTTTCAATTTAAATCTTTTGGTATGAAGTACTCCAGGGAAGTTCAGTAAATATATTACTTCCATAGTTACTCTATATTTAGTAACTGTTTACTAATTTTAGATTAGTGACCCGTCAGTTGTCAGAATTAGAAGATATCATTCCATTTCTTTAATTAAATTTCCTGATAACAGGACAAGGAACATCCTTATGAGAATTACTGATGTAATAAAACGAATTGATTGTCTCTTCAATTTGTAGATGTCCATCCTGGTTTCTATGTTGTATTATAGTAAAATGACAGACCAGTTAAGACCCTGATATTTAATTCCGTATCTGAATACGACTGAGACAAGTTCCTGTTAGCATTTGTTTAAATATGTCTAACAATGTCATCGTTTTGAATAGTTTGAAATGTTTTACATTGTCATATCGGACCCTTTTATAGCTGACTATGCGGTATGGGCTTAACTCATTGTTGAAGGCCGTGCTGTAACCTATAGTTGTTCATGTCTGTGTCATTTTGGTCTCTTTTGGACAGTTGTCGCATTGACAATCATACCATATCTTCTTTTTCATATATTAACTTTTTATGTTTTAAATATTTTATAATATTTCTTGTTATATCTTTTTCTTTTGAGACTGCTGATGGAAAATGGCAAAAGACTAGACGTTTACAAAATAGCCACTAAACCTATGTTTCCTAAATTCGTTCAAGTTAATCAAATACAAATCAATATGAAATATCACAAAATATTAATATAGATAAACGTTTAGAATATTATCGAAGAAAAAAAACTACAACAAAAACCTATGACATATACTGTATAGTCAGCACTTTTTGTGCTGACATGAATTATTATTGATATGGTTATATTTCTGAATTAGCTGTTTACAATTTTTTTTGTTGTAAATACTAAGGCTTTTCTACCTCAGGCATAGATTACCCTAGCTGCAAAACTTTTAGGAATTTTGGTCCTCAATGCTATTCAACTTCGTACTTTATTTGGACTTTTTAACTTTTTTGGGTTCGGGCGTCACTGATGAGTCTTTTGTAGTCGAAACGCGCGTCTGACGTATTTAGTCCTGGTATCTATGATCAGTTTATTTGAATATGTTCCTGAATTATTTAATAGAAATTAAAGGCAACACTGACTTTTTGATTATGAATACCGATCCAGAATAAGCACTTACATTAGGTAAATAGTTATCAAAGGTACCAGGATTATAATTGAGTATGCCAGACGCGCGTTTCGTCTACATAAGACTCATTAGTGACGTTCATATCAAAATATTTATAAAGCCAAACAAGTACAAAGTTGAAGAGCATTGAGGATCCAAAATTCCAAAAAGGTTGGACCAAATACGACTAAGGCAATCTATTGTGGGATAAGAAAATACTTATATTGTTCGAAAAATTCAAAATTTAGTAAACAGGAAATTTATAAAAATGACCACATTATTCATATTCATGTCAAGACAGAAGTATAAATCATACATCATGTGCCATTTTTTTTGGTTCTCCACGGACAATAGACTGTTAAAAAATGTTTCACAGAATTCTATGCCCTTTGTCAGTCTTGTATTATTTTAATTTTAGTTTCTTGTGTACAATTTGGAAATTAGTATGGCGTTCATTATCACTGGACTAGTACATATTTTATAGGGGCCAGCTGAAGGACGCCTCCGGGTGCGGGAATTTCTCGCTACATTGAAGACCTGTTGGTGACCCTCGGGGATTTGGTATGTTTTTATTGACAATTCCCCAATTCTATGTTGTGTAATATTTTATACAACCAATTATTCAATAACATATCTACCGTGTCAGATCAAACGAAAAACGCAAAGAAATTCAATACGGAAAGTCCCGAATTAAACGACAAAATAAAAAGCTCACAAACATCAAATGAAAGGAAAAGAACTGTTATATTCCTGACTTGGTACATGGAGTTGTGACATAAACATTTGAAAAAGTTCATTACTGTGCTAATACTTTTTTAGTTTATAAAGATTCAACGATATGATATCAATTTCCAAAATAAGTTATTTGCATTCCAATCGCCACAATATAAAAAGAAGATGTCTGCAATCAATAAAATATGAAATGAAGCAATATCATCATACAAATTTTAAGTCTCAAATTATTCATCGTCTTATTATTTCAAAAGAAGGATTGATAATAGATATTTGAAAACAGAAATATTATTATGCAAAAACCTTGATATACTAGCCTTGCAATGTCGGATACCAAATAAAATTTTCAACAAAATTACGACCGGTAATGAAATTGACAAAAGTTCTATTATTTCTGTAGTCTATTTTCAAAAAACAGTTTGTATTTGTCATGTTTTCGAAGTTCAATGTATATCCATTCAAAAGGATATTGATGGTTTTCAATATGTAAGTAAATTCAAATTATGGAAAATGAAAATAGCTTATAATTGATTCTGAATTAAAAAAAAAGTTCGAAAGGACACAAAGCTATTAAAACAAAGAGTAAATTAAAATTACCTTTAAGGGTAATATAGATACTGAAACAGTAAGACCATCACATACAGAAGGTTTTAATGAGTTATATAATAATAAATCTAAATAATTGATAATGTCAGTAAATATATCTCAGTTATGCTTCTAGTAACTATTCCAACCTGTACACACTTACTTCTGTTGTGCTTTGCTCCTATTTGTTGATATTTTTATCGTTTTATTATGTTTTCCCGGAGTGTATGTTGCTATACAGCCCGTTTGTTCACACCTCTCTTCATGTTTTAACTCTTCCTTAAAATAGTGTGTATGCATGATACATAGATAGTCGTTACGAATCATTAACACATTGTCAAAGAATCCTGTTTAACTCACTCATAGCATTGGGGTCGTTTATTTTTTGGTATTCCTTTTACTAATTTAAGCATGTTGTGCACTATTCAAATCTACCCCAAAAAAATAAAACCAACTGTATCATAATAACAAGGTGAAACGTTAAGAAAAATATTATTGGGGTTAAGTTTGGTTTTCTTTGTAATTTTTTTTTTTTATTTGGTCATCCTTTATATAATGAGCCAAAACTCACGACTGAGCTGCTGAATTCTAACACAAAATGATTGAAAATATTCATCTTGTTTTCTTACAATTTAGATTTGATTGTTTGAGAAAAAAATTCTTCACTGTACTTTTATACTAATTTTGTATAACAGCTTTAATATGAAGTTGAAAGTTTAGTACCTGATTAAAGAACAACGGACGGCACTCCATACAAATGAGAACTCGTCATTCTTTTGAAAAATTATATTACTGTGTTAAAGGCGCAGAAGTCCTGTGACTTATATTGACAATGTGTCACGTTTGATTACTAAAAGTTCATTTATAGCATATGAAACAATATATCTTCATTTAGCTTAATAGACGTTTGAAGTTACATGAACTTTTAATATATTTTACTTCAAGTCTAAATGTTTTTATTTTTTCTCAATTGAAGCATTTTCAGAATTTTAACCGTTTACAGAAAGAAAAGTACATTCTATTATTGTGGAATTAAACTACAAACCATTTATTTAGTACACATTAGATAATTTATTGTGTAAGGTGTCACAAATTGGAAACAATGATTTGTTCAGAAATTAGACTATACAAAAATGTATGAAAAAACATTGACGCAAGAATGCACTAAACTTATACAATATGATATACTCCGTTTCCGTAAAGCTTTACAAAATGAAACCAAAACATTACAAATTGCACGCGTCCTAAGCGCTTTTCTGAATTAACCTTGAACAGAAATGCTCAAAGCCAACTATTTCAAAGCCAAGGATGTAAGAGAACCTGCACTTTTGAGGAACTTAACAACTAATGCAAAAAGAACATGAAAAAAATAGTTTAATCCATCAATTTTGCCCAGGGACGTGGTTGTATATTAATTTCTTACATTCTTTCGACAAAAACACTTGACTGATTTGTTTATTTATAAACATACATTGTTTCTAGTGTTAATGAGAAAGCATTTTTAACAGACATTTTGGGAGTCAGATGCACTCTTCATTTGCTTTGATAATCGCAAATAAATAGATACATTTTGATAAGACTTTCAATTGGAAGCATACAAAATAATATTTAACAATTACACTTTTTTCGATAGTTTGATATGCAGTCTAAATGCTCAAATCCATCTTTGTCGTCTTTTGATGAGTAATTGATAAATAACAGAATACAGATTAAACCACTTAGTACGGTATTTCATAGTTTAACGTTGCCAAGATCACACGTCCAAGAAGAACATTCAATGACAAATTAGTATGCCAAAGTACGGAACATTTGTTTATTGAACTATTGACCGAGGTAATAGTCCTTGAAACTATTGACTGTTGACTGGAATATGATTAAAACATGTCTGCTTCTTTAAATACTTTTTGCAAGTTTTTACACTGGCTGATCCGTGAATATTATTCGATGTTAATTATCACGAAAATGATGCCAATCATGGATCGTAGAGTAACAACAAAAACTTTTCTGTTTATGCTTCCAAAGCTTATACAATTAATATAGGTACCTGACAATGCACACTGCTTGCTTTTGGATTGTTGCTTTTTTGTGCGTGCAGCTTACCAAAAACAACGAATTCCGAGGTAACAAAAATGAATTACTTAATTTGAAAATATTTCAGGTAAGTTCAGCTAGGAACATTACAGCCATTTAGTAATAACACATATTGTGTGAGCAATTTAACAAAAATAATCAATTCTAAGGTAAAATATACAAAAAAAAACCACATGAATTTCAATCTTATGTTCTGAAAGTATTCTATTGAAGTTCACTTAGACAATGGCTTATTTCTATTAAGTATATGGCTTACCTATATAAAATAATCATTGCCAAACATATAATATGCTTCTCAATAGTATTAATATGAAGTTTTATGGTCTTCAAATATAATTGTACACTGCAGAACATATTCATGATATTAGATGATCTACTTTTTGTAATTTAATCGTTTGATTTCATGGTACTCCAGGGAAGTTCAGTAAAGATATTTCGACCATAGTTACTCTATATTTAGTAACTGTTTACTAATTATAGATTAGTAACTCTTCAGTTGGCAATAGCAGAATATATCATTGCATATCTTTAATTAGACTTCCTGATAACAGCACATGGAACATCCTTATGAGAGTTACTGGGGTGATAAAAAATAATTATTCTCTCTTGAATTCAATAACTTTCATCCTTTTTTTCCAAATTAGTTGATTATATTGAAAGACAGACTAATAAAGAACAAGATATTTGATTATTATCAAAATACGACATAAACAACTGAGACAATTTTCTATCAGCCTGTGCTTCAAATGTCGTACAATGTTATTGTTTGGTTGGTTAAAAATACTGTTTTCGTATCTTATAACACATTGTTAAAAAAGTTTATTAATTCTAAAGAGAAAAATTGGTTTATGATTTGGTATTATTTTACTTTGCTTTGTTTTGCTTTTAATATTTTATATATGAAAACAAATAAAAACTTGTGAGGATGAAAAAGAACGATATCAACGTCTGAATAATTTTGAAGAATTTTAATTCATGTAAAACATCCCATACCAAAACCATCGATAACAAAACAAGTTATATTCAGACAATATTACCCTCTGAAAATTATGTACTAAACTAAAACACGCTTTAAATTAAGTGTTTCTAATTAAATAAAACAAACTATAACATGACTAAAGCAGCAGTCGTTAATATATCTTTACAATTCGCCGTTTAAGCATCTAATGCAATTAAGGTAAAATTCGTAAGCCAACACTGTGTAATTGGTTTAATAGTACATTTTGAACAATGTAAATTCAACCAATGACGTTTTCGGTTTGGTTTTACGAACAATGAGATTTGCTTCTAAATTAGTTACTTTGAGCTTTCTTGATGCAGGTCAATCCGAAAAATCGATAACAATGAGGTTTTTGTTCGTTTGAAACACGAAATAAAGAATTCAAAATTGTAGTTTGCAAGATCTGTGTTAAGTTTTCTCGACAGAGAAGGGACCGTTAAAAAATACGTTTGTAGTCATCTATATATAGAAATAAGAAGATGCGGTATGAGTGCCAATGAAACAAATCCCCATCAAATTCATCATTTGTAAAAGTACACCTTATAAGGTCAAAGTATGGTCTTTAACAAGGATCATATTTGGTTACAGAAAGGCAATGTAAATAAATTTCAAATACAACGAATTATTAAAGTAAGATGAACATGATGTATGTCTTAATGCCACGTTAAATTACAAGAGATAAAAATTTATTTTTGAGTGTTCCTACTTAACAATTTAAATCAAAGCAAACAGACGATAGCATTTTAAAGCTTTTTCATTTTCAAGGTATTTTTTTCATTCTTATTCATTAAACAATGTTTACTCTATTTTCGTCTAGTTCATCCACAAAATATCAAATGAGACGATGTCAATATTCATATCTGTCCTTTTTCATAATAAATTATTGAATACTTGGTCAATGATCAATAATCGATGGGGTTTACAAATAGTTCTTAAGCACTTAAAAAAAACTAATTACCATTCACAAATCTATAAAAACATAGGAAAACAATTTCTATGTCATTCAACTGCTTTTTTACATGTTTCAAACACAACTTAGCATTGACAAATTGAAGAATGCTCATAGTTACTGAAAGTAATCACAACAGCTCCTAGTATTGCTATCAATCAGTGAAACCATGTGTGTATATTTCTATTTCTAATGTTTAATTGCTATCGTATTAATATTACTTTGTAGCATGAATCAACTTTAAAACGTGCACTTGTTGCTTGAATTGATAATACGTTAACAGAATGGAGGTCTTTATCATTAAAATTATTTTTTAATTTGAAATGGAAACAAATTCATTTGAATTGAAAATCGCTTTTACAATGTTCATTTTCCTATGAATAGGTTTTTAGAAACACCAACAAAGAGTACTAATAGTGGATACAAAACACTGTTTCTAATTAGTTATCAAAGGTACCGGGATTATAATTTAGTACGCCAGACGCGTGTTTCGTTTACATAAGACTCATCAGTGACGCTTTGTATAAACTCATGTCAAGTGATCCATACATAACATGGGACGCTTTCACATTCAACAATTCATAGCTCTTGGTCATAAGAACTTACTCAATACTCTGAGTACAAATGTGTGCTTTAAACAGCAAATCCAATGTTTTGATCGATTCAATTCTGAGTATGATTGTATTTTCATCAATTCGCACGTTTTAGAGAAGGATCTGCTTACCCTTCAACATGTGGAGCATGATCTGCCTACCCTTCCGGAGCACCTGAAATAACCCCCAGTTTTTGGTGGGGTTTGTGTTGCTCAGTCTTCAGTTTTCTTTGTTGTTTCTTTTGTACTATTAGTTGTCTGTTAGTTTTTTTCATTTTTAGCCATGGCGTTGTCAGATTTTTGTTCGATTCATGAGTTTGACCGTCCCTCTGGTATGAATAGGTTCTAGGAAAATCCCAAAGAGTACTAATGTACATGGTGTATAACTTCATGTCATTTGATGCATGAATTATATGAGACGCTTTCACATTCTACAATTATAGCTTTAGTTCATAAAACTTTACTTAATACTCGAAGAACAAAACGTGTGCTTTAAACAGCAAATCCAATATTTTGATTTGTTGAATTCTTAGCATAATTTTTTTTCCATGGTCCAGACATTTTTGATCATTTTAACAGATGTTAAACGCGAAATTATTTACAACTGTTTCAAGACACGCCAGATAATTTATTAAACGTTTGAAGACCGCTGCAATACATTTTTTACACAATGCCATTTTATAACAAAAGTTCTGATATTATTCTCAGCAATGTAATAATTCATTAAGTTATCAACGTATGGCGGCATTCATGTGAAAGAACAAAGACTAAATGGTACGAACACATGCTGACTGTTAATTATGAACTAGCACGATATATATCAATTCAGTACGTGTGTTTATTGTATAATATTGTTTATTTCCATATGACATGTTCTAGAAATATGAATTAAACTAATGTTTGCCAAAAAATGAACTTGATTGCGTGGGTGTTGTTTGCATTACTCCTTGTGAAAAATATTCATGCAGATTTAGGATAAACAATTAACAGTGTACATATAAAAAGAATGATTTGTAATAAAAGTTCAATTGCATGTAGGATATCAGGAATGCTACTTAAACATATGTGTACGTTTGATGGGGAAAAGTTACCTACCGACCCTTAAAGAGTTTTTGCAAAGGTAATAAATGTTCAGTCAGCGAAGTACTCTCTCCACACAAGGTGTCTGTTTAGTTCACGCATCATTGTAAATATAACGGAATTTGATGAGACTGTCATCACTGTCGTCAACGTGAGGGGTTTAGCGCTTTAAAACTAGGTTTAATCCACCATTTTCTACATCTGAAAATGCCTGTAACAAGTCAGGAATTAGACAGTTCTTTTCCATTCGTTTTTGATGTTTTTTGTCATTTGGATTTGCCATGTGATTATGGACTTTCCGATTAGATATTCCTCTGAGTTCAATATTTTTGTGATTTTACTTTCCTCACAAGGTAGAAAATTCTAATCGTAATTAATGAATTGTAGTCCTAATTCTGACCAGTACCTGCTGAAAATGTATCAATGACGCACACCTAAACAGACGCCCTAATTTGGCCAGGGTAAAACAGCTGGCTAGAAAAAGACAAAATGATGATTATTTATCTATATCCAAGTCAACAAAGAGGTTATATAAAAAGGAAGAGATGATCATTATCATACTTCATAGTCAAAAGTGTAATATTTTTTTTATCAAAGACTACGGTTAATTTCGATTTTCCGCCCAAAAATCTAGGCATTTCTTATATAACTATCTCAAATTCACGTTCAAGCTGCTCATTTTTTACAATAACTGATGATAAATAATACCATGTCATCTTTTACAATTTGAATTTTCTTTGATATTTTTTTCTCATTTCAACTATACTATTATATCTACAGCGTACGCACGGACAATGGAAGTACCTGATAACAGAACAACGGTCGGCACTCTATACAAATGGGAAATTCTCATTCTTTTGAAAAAAATTATAGAACGGTGTTAAAGGCGCGGAAGTCCTGTGATTGTTTTTTACATTGTGTCACGTTTCATGACTAAAAAGTTCATTTATAGAATATGAAACAATATATATTTTCATTTAGCTCAATAGAAGTTTGAAGTTATATAAACTTTTAATATGTTTTACTTAAAGTCTTAATGGTTTCCATTTATTTGAAGCATTTACAGAATTTTAACCATTTACAAAAGAAAAGTACATCCAGTTATTGGGAGATTCAAATACAAACCATTTATTCAGTACATATTATATAATTTATTGTATACGTTGTCCAATACCTTGTTTAGACAGTGGAAAACATTATAAACAAAAGAACAACAAATTTGGTCGAGATAATGCACTTAATTAACTCAAGATGTTATTAACTCTTTCCGTAAAGCTTTTAAAAATGGAAACGAAACGTTATAAATGTCTTGCGCCTTAAGCGTTTCTCTGGGTGTTCCTTCAACAGGAACGTTCCAAGTCAACTATTTGAAAGCCAATCTTGTATGTTAACCTAAACATCTGAGGAACTTAACAATCATTGCGAAAAGAACCTTAACAAATAGTTTAATCCATGTTAGGGTCAACTTTGCCCGAGGAAGTTGTTGTATATTAGTTTATTATATTCTTTGGACTACAAATTCCACTTACTTATTTAAAAACATATATTGTATATAATAATGAGAAAGCATTATTATCAGACATTGTGGGAATGAGATGCACAAAACATGTTATTTGATAATTGCGTAAAGGTAAATGAATTTTGATAAGCCTTTCAATTCGAACCATAAAAAATAAAATCTAACAATTGCATCTTTTTCGATAGTTTTATATGCAGTCTAAATACTCAAATCTATCTTTATCGCTAGGGTTTTTGTCCTCACCTTATCTTAAAAGTCATAAAATTCAAAATCTCAAATCCATTTGGAAATGCATGATTTGTTTTAGTTTTAAAATATTCGGACACAAAATCAAGCTAGAAACCACTGACTAAAATAGAACCTCAATCTGTAAAATTAGTCAAACATTTTTATCATCCCTAAAATGTATATTGGCACGAAAATTGAAAGTGTTTCGAAATGCATTATATTGCGTAGCATTTGTGATGAATTTCCATACAATATTGGAAAAATCAGATTTTCAAGATACAAACTTCATCTTATCTTTATGTATCGAATCAGAATATTATTTCAAAATGCGGATCGTCGCACCAACTCACGACAAAACGCAACATTTTGAAGACTAAGTGATTTGCAAGCATAAATGATATGTAAATAAACTCATCATAGATACCAGGACTAAATTTTATATATACGCCAGACACGCGTTTCGTCTACAAAAGACTCATCAGTGACGCTCGAATAAAAAAAAAGTTAAAAAAAAAATTAAAAAAAATGCCGAATTAAGTACGAAGTTGAAGAGTAATTGTGTATGTCTTAGAGCAATAACTTATAAAGCAGTTCTAAACTGGAGTTAAATATTTTACTAAATATGGTATTACATATCTAATTAATTTGTTAATTGAATAAAGTGCGAAAAAGAGTCATTTCCCCGAATTTTTTTTAAATCATTGGTTCAAAATTTATATGAATAACTCAAAAATAATGAAAATTCAAGAAATATGTTTCAATAGTCGTAACATCAATCCCGCTCTCTTTAACTCGATTGTGGAAGCAAGGAATTATTGTATTGTCGGATTTCTACTTAAACTGAGCAACATATAGGGTTGTAGCAGGCAATATATACACTTATTAATCGGTTATGAAAGAGGGACGAAAGATACCAAAGGGACAGTCAAACTCATAAATCTAAAACAAACTGACAACGCCATGGCTAAAAATAAAAAAGACAAACAGAAAAACAATAGTACACACGACACAACATAGAAAACTAAAGAATAAACAACACGAACCCCACCAAAAACTAGGGGTGATCTCAGGTGCTCCGGAAGGGTAAGCAGATCCTGCTCCACATGTGGCACCCGTCGTGTTGCTTAAGTGATTACAAATCCGGTAAATAGTCTAATTCGGTAGGTCATATTCATGAAAGGGAAGGGGATTGTAGTTACGACGTAAGGAACATATCCGATATCATTTGTGAAACGGTTATTCCATAACGGTCAACCAACTCGTGATGGCGTCCGTAAAATTTACGAAGGGATGATTTCAACTTCACCATTTGGAACTCTTGGTTTAATAGCTTCCTTGTGAGCAGCAAACCTCTATCAAGAAAATCATAATAGGAAATGCAAGCACGGGAATATCGTATCAATTGGGAGATATATACCCCGTATGCAGGTGCTGCTGGAATGTTGCTACTTAGAAATGGAAAGTTCACAATTGGAAAGCTGAAATCATCTCTTTTGTCGTAAAGTTTTGTTTTCAACCGACCCTCATTGTCAATTTCTAGATGTAAGTCAAGATATGAAGCCGACTTAACTGTATCTGTAGTATCCTTTATCTCTAGTTCGATTGGATAGATGCGTTCCACATAGTCACCAAATTTTGAATTGTTTAGTGAAAGAACATCATCTATATAGCGGAAAGTAGAGTTAAAGGATATTGCTAACTTCTTATCTTTCTTCCTAAGAAGTTCCTGCATGAAGTCAGCCTCATAATAATAAAGAAACAAGTCGGCGAGTAGAGGGGCACAGTTTGTTCCCATTATGAATGTAATACCACTTTACGTTGTCTATGGGGTACCAACTATTGTTTAAGGCAAAGTCGATAACAATATTTGGTATCAAAGGACAAAAAACTTGCAATTATATTCATAATCAGCCATTAAGTGTTTTATTAAATCGAACAAAAACTCTCATAAATGACTATATACAGCACCTGAAAAAAAATAGTTACATACACATGCACAAGATGAACTATCGTGTGTTTTATTTGCCCGTGTAGTATTTTTCAATATTTTATTTACCATGTTTACTTTTATCAAGATCAAGAATATTGATGTAGAAATCCATGTGCATATAATATATATGATTTAAAATATACTGTCATCATACACCAACGCAATACCAGATAATGAAGACGAAAAAAAAATACTACGATAAATGTATTATATTTGTTATTCTCGTGGGATTTTGTCTATGTGTGTTACATTTTAGTGTTATGTCGTTGTTCTCCTCTTATATTTAATGCGTTTCCCTCGGTTTTAGTTCGTTATCCCGATTTTGTTTTTTGTCCATGGATTTATGAGTTTTGAACAGCGGTATACTACTGTTGCCTTTATTTATGTATTTAATAAAATTGACGGTACTAATTTTCTTGCAACAGATGCGCATTTTGACAATACATGTCTCTTCAGTGATGCTCGTGGCCAAAATATTTGAAATCCAAAGCTTATATAAAAGATGAAGAGCTATAATCCAAAAGGTCCAAAAAGAATAGCCAAATCCGTGAAAGGAATCAGAGCTTTGCATGAGGGAGATTCATTCCTTTATTTATAATAATTTCTAATATTTTGTAACAGGAAATTATAATAACACAAAAAATCCGTATTTTCATGCCAGTACCGAAGTACTGGCTACTGGGCTGGTGATACCCTCGGGGACTAATAGTCCACCAACAGAGGCATCGACCCATTGTATTTCATGTAGATTTTCTTCTTCTTTTTAATTGTTTTTGATAAGAAATTGATAAATTACAGAATACAGATTATACCACTTACGATATTTCAGAGTTTAACACAGCGAACACATCCACGTAGAACATTCAATGACAAATCAGTATGCCAAAGTACGGGAAATTTGTTTATTGAACTATTGACCGAGGTAATAGTCCTTGAAACCATTGACTGTTGACTGGATTTGATTAAAAAGTTGTGTTTTTTAAAATACTTTTTGCAAGTCATTACACTGGCTGATCCATGCATATTATTCGATTTAAATTATCACGAAAATGATGCCAATCATGGATCCAGGAGTAACAACATAACCTTCTCTGTTTCTGCTTCCAAAGCTTATACAAATAATATAGGTGCCTGACAATGCACACTGCTTGATTTTTGGTGACTGCTTTTTAGTGAGGGCAGCTTACTAAACACAAAAAGTTGCGAGGTAAAATTTAAAAAAATGAATTATTTGATTTGAAAGTATTTCAGGCAAGTTCAGGAAGGGACATTACCATGATTACAGCCATTTAGTAATAAAACATATTGTGTGTGAAATCTAACAAAAAATAACCAATTATAAGGTAAAGTAAAAACAAGTCATGAACTTCAACCTTATATTTTGAAAGTATTCTATTCACTTAAAGACAATTACTTCTATGGCTTATCTATATTAAGTAATAATAGCCAATTATATAACATGCTTCTCAATAGTATTAAAACGAAATTTAATGCGCTTCAAATATAATTGTACACTGCAGAACTCACTCATGATATTAGATGATTTCCTTTTTGCAATTTAATCGTTTGATTTGAAGGTACTCCAGGGGTGTTTAGTAAAGATATTTCTTCCATATTTACTCTATATTTAGTAACTGTTTTCTAATTATAGATTAGTGACTCTTCAGTTGGCAGATCTAGCATATATCATTCAATATCTTTAATTAAACTTCCTGGTAGCAGAACATGGAACATCCTTATGAGAGCTACTGGGGTAATAAAAAAGGAATTGTTGTCTATTTAATTCAAAAACTTCTTTCCTATTTCCAACTTGGTGTATTAAATTAAAAAACAGACTAATAAAGAACAAGATATTTTTAAATTCCTATGAAAACCGACATAAATAACTGAGACAATGTCTTCTTAGCATGTGCTTCAAATGTCGTACAATGTTATTGTTTTGGTTGGTAAAAAATACTGTTTTCGTATCTCGTAACACATTGTTAAATAAGTTTATTACTTTTAAAGAGGATTGTTTTTGTATCCTGTAGTCTACAACATTGCCTTAAATAAAGGCAACAGTAGTATACCGCTGCTCGAAAGTCAATAAATCTATGATTCGGACTATTTTGCTTTGCTTTGTTTTCCTTTCAATATTTTTTTAAGTGACAATAAATGAAAAATTGTAAGAATGAAAAAGAAATTAAAAAAACGTCTGAATTTGTTTGAAATTTTTTAATTCATGTAAATAGTTATCAAAGGTACCAGGATTGTAATTTAATACACGTTTCGTCTACACAAGACTCATCAGTGAAGCTAAGATTAAAACCTAAAAAGCCAAACATGTAAAACATCCCATATCAAAACCATCGATAACAAAACAAGTTATTTTGAGTTTTTAAGACAATATTACCCTATGGAAACTGACGGAACTTAAACACGCTGTTGAAATTAAGTGTTTCTAATAAATTAAAACGAAATAAAAATGACTAACGTATACGTAGCAGTCGTCGTTGATATATCTTTACAATTCGCCGTTTCAAAATCTAATATAATTTAGGTATTATTTCATATGCGTACACAAAAACTATGTTATAGGTTAAATACATCATAAGCAATGAAAATTCAACCAACGACGATTTCGGTTCTGTTTTACAAACAATAAGATTAATCATAGTCCTTCAGAGTCGGAAAAGGCGAATTGTATGTAAGACATATTTGCCCTAAGTCAGATTTGTATATTTTTCTTTATTTTTTTTTACAGAATTACACAAGTATTTATATATGATTGGCTTTTAAATTGGTTAGTTTGAGTGTTCTTAAAGCAGGTTAATCAGAAAAATCGATCAGAACGCATGGCTATAACAAGGAGTTTTTATCCATTTAAAACACGACATAAAGAATTCGAAAGTGTAGTATGCTAGATTTGTATTAAGTTTTCTTGACAGACCTGAGATCGTAAACAAATACGTTTGCAGTCATCTGTATACAATGTAGAAGTAAGAAAATGTGGTATGAGTGCCAATGAGAAAAATATCCATCCAAGTCAAAATTTGTATAAGAACACCATTACTAGTATAGGTCAAAGTACGGTCTTTAACGAGGATCATATTTGGTTACAGGAAAGCAATGTAATTAAATCTGAAAAACAACGAATAATTAAAGTAAGATTACCGTGATGTATGTCGTCATTCCTAATCAAATTACACGAGATGCAAATTGATTTTTTAGTGTCTTCCTACTTAACAGTTAAAATCAAAGCAAACAGATGATAGCATTTTTGAAAATTGCAAGCTTCCTCATTTTCAATGCATTTTTTTCATTCTGATTAATTTTTTCTAGAGGTTATTGATGTGTAAACCGGGGCGATTAACTCACAAACTGAATAAAAGTCCGACTTTTAAGTCAAGTTTGTGAGTAAGAGCCCGGTTTACACATCAATAACCTCTAGAAAAAATGTGTTTAATCCTTATAATTCTGCATCCAAACATACGCAATTATTAATTCACATTATTTGATTGATGGCTGCTACATTTACCATCAAAAGCACAATGGCATGTCGTAACTAAGCAGTGGTCGCCATTTTGACTTTCTAAAAACCATAGATGTCCGATAAATGCAACAGAATCTAAAATGAAATAGCACCTACCTCAAAAACTTCATTTTAATTAAATAATATCCGAATTTGAAGCGTACACGTAACGAAATAATCTCTCCCTTGAATATTTTCATTCGTATGACGTCATGTTTTTCCATGACGTAAATTCGCCAAATCCTTCATGAAATTTCGCGGAATTTTATTCAAATTTTATTTTCATACATTTTCGAAGCTTTTGTGCATTTATTTTATTTCTTTTTTTTTGTTAAATATGCATTAGAATATAAACAACTGTTATGCAATTGTTTTATAGTCTCAATTTGATGAAAATCCCAGTATCCCTGCAAGAATGTGTATCGCGCATGAATAGATTACGAACGTAGTTTCGGAAAGTGGTTTATCGAAGTGTAAACCAAGAGAAGAATTCCCAATTGACCAATCCAATTCAAATATTTATAGATATGCAAATGATATAAGAATTATTGATTAATGTTTACTATATTTTCGTGACCTTATTTAAAATATATCAAATGAGACTATGTCATTATTCAAATCTCTGGTTTTAAATAATATATTATTCAATACTTCATCAAGGAGGGAATGATGATATAACATAGATATTAAAAACTTGATTCAGAAACATATGGAAGTGTATCTGAAGTTTAGACAACTATAATGCAAAGTTTGATCTTAAATAAGATAAACATAAAAAAACTTGATTGCTTGGATGCTGTTTGCCTTACACCTTGTGAAAAATATTAATTCAGATTAAGGATTAACAATTACAATGTACATATAATAAGAATGATTTGCAATAACGGTTCACTGCATGCAGGATATCAAGAATGCTACTGACAAATCCGTGTACATTTGATGGGGAAAGGTCACCTACCGACTTGTAAATGGTATTTACAAAAGGAAGTAATGTTCTGTTAAAGAAGTACTTATTCTCGTAATTAATGAATTGTAGTCCTAATTCGGACCAGAACCTACTGACAATGTATATATCACGCACACTTAAACAGACGCCCTAATTCGGCCAGGGTAAAACAGCTGGCCAGAGAAAGACAAAATAATGATTATTTATCCATATCCAAGTCAACAAAGAGGTTATTCAAAAAGGAAGAGATGATCATTATCATACTGCATAGTCAAAAGTGCATTTTTTTATCAAAGACAACGGCTTATTTTGATTTTCCGCTCAAAAATCAAGGCATCCCTAATATAACGATCTCAAATTCACGTTCAAGCTTCTGAATTTTTATTAAAACTGATGAGAAATAATCCCATGTCATCTTTTACAATTTGATTTTTCATTGATATATTTTTCTCTTTCTTCACTGTACTATTTTATCAGTTTATGCACTTACGATTTTAGTACCTACTTACAGTGACCAATATATAGGGTTGTAGCAGGCAATACATACACATATTCACCGGTTAAGAGTGTACTAACACATTTGTTGTCTATGAGGCACCGACTATTGTTTAAAGCGAGCTCGATGGGAATATTTGGTATCAAAGGACAGAAAACTTGTAATTATATTCATAACCAGTCATTTAGTGTTGTTATTAAACCGAATAAAACCCCTTTCAAACTACTACATACAGAACCCGAAAAAAAATAGTTACATACACATGAACAAGATGAACTATCTTGAGTTTTATTTGCCTATGTGGTGTTTTTCAGTATTGTTTTTACTTTTATCAAGATCAAGTATCTTGATTTAGAAATTCATGTGCATATAATATTATATGATTTAAAATATATTGTCCTGCATACACCAAGCAATACCAGATAACGATGACGACTATAGAACACTACCATAAATGTATTATGTATTAAAAATACATTGTATGTCATGTAGATTTTCTTCTTCTTTTTAATTACGTTTGATAAGAAATTGATAAATTACAAAATACAGATTAAACCACTTACGTTATTTCAGAGTTTAACGTTGTCAAGCGCACACGACCAAGCAGAACATTCAATGACAAATCAGTATGCCAAAGTACGGGAAATTTGTTTATTGAACTATTGACCGAGGTAATAGTCCTTGAAACTATTGACTGTTGACTGGAATAAGATTAAAAAATGTCTGGTTTTTTTTAATACTTTTTGCAAGATATTACACTGGCTGATCCGTGCATATTATTCGATTTTAATTATCAAGAAAATGATGCCAATCATGGATCCCAGAGTAACAACATACACTTCTGTTTCTGCTTCCAAAATGATATAGGTACCTGACAATGCACACTGCTTGCTTTTGGGTTGTTGATTTTTTTGTGAGTGCAGCTTACCAAAAACAACGAATTCCGAGGTAAACAAAATGAATCATTTAATTTGAAAATATTTCAGGTAAGTTCAGCTAGGAACATTACAGCCATTTAGTAATAACACATATTGTGTGAGCAATTTAACAAAAATAATCAATTCTAAGGTAAAATATACCCAAAAAAAACATGAATTTCAATCTTATGTTTTGAAAGTATTCTATTGAAGTTCACTTAGACAATGGCTTATTTCTATTAAGTATATGGCTTACCTATATTAAGTAATCATTGCCAATCATATCATATGCTTCTCAATAGTATTAATATGAAGTTTTATGGTCTTCAAATATAACTTTACAATGCAAAACATATTCATGATATTAGATGATCTACTTTTTGCAATCTAATCGTTTGATTTGATGGTACTCCAGGGAAGTTCAGTAAAGATATTTCTTCCATAGTTACTCTATATTTAGTAACTGTTTACTAATTATAGATTAGTAACTCTTCAATTGACAATAGCAGAATATATCATTGCATATCTTTAATTAGACTTCCTGATAACAACACATGGAACATCCTTATGAGAGTTACTGGGGTGATAAAAAATAATTATTGTCTCTTGAATTCAATAACTTTCATCCTTTTTACCAAATTTGGTTGATTATATTAAAAGATGGACTAATAAAGAACAAGATATTTGATTATTATCAAAATACGACATAAATAACTGAGACAAGTTTCTATCAGCCTGTGCTTCAAATGTCGTACAATGTTATTATTTGGTTGGAAAAAAATACTGTTTTCGTATCTTATAACACATTGTTAAAAAAGTTTATTAATTCTAAAGAGAAAAAATGGTTTTTAACTAGTAGTCTACATCATTGCTATAAAACTTATGATTTGGTATTATTTTACTTTGCTTTGTTTTGCTTTTATTATTTTATATATGAAAACAAATGAAAACTTGTGAGGATGAAAAAGAACGATATCAACGTCTGAATAATTTTGAATAATTTTAATTCATGTAAAACATCCCATACCAAAACCATCGATAACAAAACAAGTTATATTCAGACAATATTACCCTTTGAAAATTATGTACTAGTTTTATAACTGACGGAACTAAAACACGCTTTAAATTAAGTGTTTCTAATTAAATAAAACAAAATATAACATGACTAAAGCAGCAGTCGTTAATATATCTTTACAATTCGCCGTTTAAGCATCTAATGCAATTAAGGTAAAGTTCGTAAGCCAACACTGTGTAATTGGTTTAAGAGTACATTTTGAACAATGTAAATTCAACCAATGACGTTTTCGGTTTGGTTTTACGAACAATGAGATTAGCTTCTAAATTAGTTAGTTTGAGCTTTCTTGATGCGGGTCAATCAGAAAAATCGATAACAATGAGGTTTTTGTTCGTTTAAAACACGAAATAATGAATTCAAAATAGTAGTCTGCAAGATCTGTGTTATGTTTTCTCGACAGAGAAGGGACCTTAAAAAATACGTTTGTAGTCATCTATATAGAAATAAGAAGATGCGGTATGAGTGCCAATGTAACAAATCTCCATCCAATTCATCATTTGTAAAAGTACACCTTAAAAGGTCAAAGTATGGTCTTTAACAAGGATCATATTTGGTTACAGAAAGGCAATGTAAATAAATTTCAAATACAACGAATTATTAAAGTAAGATGAACATGATGTATGTCTTAATGCCACGTTAAATTACAAGAGATACAAATTTATTTTTGAGTGTTCCTACTTAACAATTTAAATCAAAGCAAACAGACGATAGCATTTTAAAGCTTTTTCATTTTCAAGGTATTTATTTCATTCTTATTCATTAAACAATGTTTACTCTATTTTCGTCTAGTTCATCCACAAAATATCAAATGAGACGATGTCAATATTCATATCTGTCCTTTTTCATAATAAATTATTGAATACTTGGTCAATGATCAATAATCGATGGGGTTTACAAATAGTTCTTAAGCACTTAAAAAAAACTAATTACTATTCACAAATCTATAAAAACATAGGAAAACAATTATGTCATTCAACTGCTTTTTTACATGTTTCAAACACAACTTAGCATTGACAAATTGAAGAATGCTCATAGTTATTGAAAGTAATCACAACAGCTCCTAGTATTGCTATCAATCAGTGAAACCATGTGTGTATATTTCTATTTCTAATGTTTAATTGCTATCGTATTAATATTACTTTGTAGCATGAATCAATGTATCTACTTTAAAACGTACACTTGTTGCTTGAATTGAAAATACGTTAACAGAATCGAGGTCTTTATCATTAAAATTATTTTTTAATGTAAAATGGAAACAAATTCATTTGAATTGAAAATCGCTTTTACAATGTTCGTTTTCCTATGAATAGGTTTTTAGAAACACCAACAAAGAGTACTAATAGTGGATACAAAACACTGTTTCTAATTAGTTATCAAAGGTACCAGGATCATAATTTAGTACGCCAGACGCGCGTTTCGTCTACATAAGACTCGTCAGTGACGCTTTGTATAAACTCATGTCAAGTGATCCATGCATAACATGGGACGCGTTCACATTCTACAATTCATAGCTCTTGGTCATAAGAACTTACTCAATACTCTGAGTACAAATGTGTGCTTTAAACAGCAAATCCAATATTTTGATCGATTCAATTCTGAGTATGATTGTATTTTCATCAATTCGCACGTTTTGGAGAAGGATCTGCTTACCCTTCAACATGTGGAGCATGATCTGCCTACCCTTCCGGAGCACCTGAAATCAGCCCATGTTTTTGGTGGGGTTTGTGTTGCTCAGTCTTCAGTTTTCTTTGTTGTTTCTTTTGTACTATTATTTGTCTGTTAGTTTTTTTTTCATTTTTAGCCATGGCGTTGTCAGAATTTTGTTCGATTCATGAGTTTGACTGTCCTCTGGTATGAATAGGTTCTAAGAAAATCCCATAGAGTACTAATGTACATGGTGTATAACTTCATGTCATTTGATGCATGAATGATATGAGACGTTTTCACGCTCTACAATTCATAGCTTTCGTTCATAAAACATTACTTAATACCCGAAGAACAAAAAGTGTGCTTTAAACAGCAAATCCAATATTTTGATTTGTTGAATTTTGAGCATAATTTTTTTCCATGGTTCAGACATTTTGGATCATTTTATCAGATGTTAAACGCGAAATTATATACAACTTTTTCAAGAACCGCCAGCTATCCTCTATCTACAGATAATTTTTTAAACGTTTGAAGACCGCTGCAATACATTTTTTTACACCATGCCATTTTATAACAAAAGTTCGAATAATATTCTCAGTATTGTAATAATTCATTAAGTTATCAACGAATTGCGGCATTCACGTGAAAGAACAATCCTAAATGGTACGAACACATGCTGACTGTTAATAATGAAATCGCACGATATATATCAGATCAGTGCGTGTGTTTATTATATAATATTGTTCATTTCCATACGACATGTTCTAAAAATATGAATTAAACTAATATTTGCCAAACAATTAACTTGATTGCTTGGGTGTTGTTTGCATTACTTCTTGTGGAAAATATTCATGCAGATTTAGGATAAACAATTAACAGCGTACATATAAAAAGAATGATTTGTAATAAAAGTTCAATTGCATGCAGGATATCAGGAATGCTACTTAAACATATGTGTACGTTTGATGGGGAAAAGTTACCTACCGACCCTTAAAGAGTTTTTGCAAAGGTAATAAATGTTCAGTCAGCGAAGTACTCTCTCCACACAAGGTGTCTGTTTAGTTCACGTATCATTGTAAATATAACGGAATTTGATGAGACTGTCATCACTGTCGTCAACGTGAGGGGTTTAGCGCTTTAAAACCAGGTTTAATCCACCATTTTCTACATCTGAAAATGTCTGTAACAAGTCAGGAATTAGACAGTTCTTTTCCATTCGTTTTTGATGTTTTTTGTCATTTGATTTTGCCATGTGATTATGAACTTTCCGATTAGATATTCCTCTGAGTTCAGTATTTTTGTGATTTTACTTTCCTCACAAGGTAGAAAATTCTAATCGTAATAAATATACTGTAGTCCTAATTCTGACCAGTACCTGCTGAAAATGTATCAATGACACACACCTAAACAGACGCCCTAATTTGGCCAGGGTAAAACAGCTGGCCAGAGAAAGACAAAATGATGATTATTTATCTATATCCATGTCAACAAAGAGGTTTTATAAAAAAGGAAGAGATGGCCATTATCATACTTCATAGTCAAAAGTGCAATATTTTTTTATCAAAGACTACGGTTAATTTCGATTTTCCGCGCAAAAATATAGACATCCCTAATTTAACGATCTCAAATTCACGTTCAAGCTGCTGATTTTTTATAATAACTGATGAGAAATAATCCCATGTCATCTTTTACAATTTGAATTTTCATTGATATTTTTTTCTCATTTCAACTATACTTTTATATCTGCAGCGTACGCACTGACAATTTAAGTACCTGATAACAGAACAACGGACGGCACTCCATACAAATGGGAAATCATCTTTCTTTTGAAAAAAATTATAGAACGGTGTTAAAGGCGCGGAAGTCCTGTGATTGTTTTTTACATTGTGTCACGTTTCATGACTAAAAAGTTCATTTATAGAATATGAAACAATATATATGTTCATTTAGCTCAATAGAATTTTGAAGTTACATAAACTTTTAATATGTTTTACTTAAAGTCTTAATGGTTTCATTTTAATTGAAGCATTTACATAATTTTAACCATTCACAAAAGAAAAGTACATGCAGTTATTGTTGAATTCACATACAAACCATTTATTTAATACATATTGTTTAGACAGAGGAAAACATTATAAACAAAAAAACAACATTTTGACCTTATCTTAAAAGTTATAAAATTTAAAAACTCAAATCCAATTGGAAATTCATGTTTTGTTTTAGTTTTAAAATATTCGGACACAAAATCAAGCTAGAAACCACTGACTAAAATAGAACCTCAGTCTTTAAAATTAGTCAAACATTTTTTATCATCCCTAAAATGTATATTAGCACGAAAATTGAAAGTGTTTCGAAATGCATTAAATGGCGAGCATTTGTGATGAATTTCCATATAATATTGGAAAAAACAGATTTTCAAGGTACAAACTTCATCTTATCTTTAGTATCGAATCAGCATATTATTTCAAAATGCAGATCGTCGCACCAACTCACGACAAAACGCAACATTTTGAAGACTAAGTGATTTGCAAGAATAAATGATATGTAATTGTGTATGTCTAAGAGCAATTACTTATAAAGCAGTTCCTAACTGGAGTTAAAGATTTTACTAAATATGGTATTACATATCTAATTAACCTGTTAATTGAATAAAGTGCGAAAAACAGTCATTTCCACGATTTTGTTTTTTAAATAATTGGTTCAAAATTTATATGAAAAACTCAAAAATAATGAAATTCAAGAAATATGTTTAAATAGTCGTAACATCAATCCCGCTCTCTTTAACTCGATTGTGGAAGCATGGAATTATTGTATCGTCGGATTTCTACTTATACTGAGCAACATATAAGGTTGTAGCAGGCAATATATACACTCATTAATCGGTTATGAGTGTAATAACACTTTACGTTCGTTGTCTATGAGGTACCAACTATTGTTAAAGGCGAAGTCGATAACAATATTTGGTATCAAAGGACAAAATACTTGCAATTATATTCATAATCAGCCATTAAGTGTTTTTATAAAACCAAACAAAACCTGTTATAAATGACTACATACAGCACCTGAAAAAAAAATAGTTACATACACATGCACAAGAACTATCGTGTGTTTTATTTGCCTTTGTGGTATTTTACACTATTTTATTTACTTTTATCAAGATCAAGAATATTGATGTAGAAATTCATGTGCATATAATATATTTGATTTAAAATATATTGTCATGCATACACCAAAGCAATACCAGACAATGAAGACGACGAAAGAATACTACGATAAATGTATTATGTATTTAAAATACATTGTATGTCATGTAGATTTTCTTCTTCTTTTTTTAAAATTGCTTTTGATAAGAAATTGATAAATTACAGAATACAGATTAAACCACTTACGATATTTCAGAGTTTAACGTTGCCAAGCGAACACATCCACGTAGAACATTCAATGACAAATCAGTATGCCAAAGTACGGGAAATTTGTTTATTGAACTATTGACCGAGGTAATAGTCCTTGAAACTATTGACTGTTGACTGGAATGTTAATTATCACGAAAATGATGCCAATCATGGATCCTGGAGTAACAACATAAACTTTTCTGTTTCTGCTTCCAAAGCTTATACGAATAATATAGGTGCCTGACAATGCACACTACTTGATTTTGTTGTGCGTGCAGCTTACCAAAAACAAAAAAATGCGAGGTAAAATTTAAAAAAAAACAATTATTTAATTTGAAAGTATTTCAGGCAAGTTCAGCAAGGGACATTACAGCCATTTAGTAATAAAACATATTTTGTGTGCAATTTAACAATAATTATCAATTCTAAGGTAAAGTAAAAAAAAATCATGAACTTCAATCTTATGTTTTGAAAGTATTCTATTCACTAAGACTATTACTTCTATGTCTTATCTATATTCAGTCATAATTGCCTATCATATAATATGCTTTTTAATAGTATTAAAACGAAGTTTTATTGGCTTTAAATATACTGTGAAAGTACTTTTATTCGTGGGGTACCAATTTTTGTGGTTTTCGTGGATGAATTTATCCACGAATTTAATTGTCCAACGAAATTAAACAACCATTGTCCAAATCAAAACATGGAAAAATCCCCATCGGTAGGTTTGACTACTGATATGATCTAGAGAATATAACGAATAACGCCGAATCTATGAATACTTCAATAGAAGTCATGGAACTACAACCGCATGCAGGATCATACCCGTTTAATCTTTAATAACGTAAAAAGTACAACTTTTGATCTTTTAGTTCTCATGAAAAAAAAATTTGATCCACGAAAGTCAAATTTCCGGTTTTGATATGCTAGTATGATAAAGTGTTCATTTTATATCCTCATAGTTCTCGTATATATGGGAAATAATAATTTCATGCTGGGCTTGATTTTGATAAGAATTGTTTGACAACTCAAGATACGTTTATAGCATTTGTTTATGTTACTGTTTTCTTAAGGTATTATGTTTATGGCCTAATTAACACCTTTGATGGTCTTTAATCTGTTGATCACTTTATCATGGGTTAATTAGTGTTATCACTACGATTTACACAGATCAATGTTTACTTAACAATTTCCTTCACTCCAGACTATTTGTAACCTTCGTTTATAAAGGCCTTAATTTTTCAATAACTTTTTTTTAGATATTAAAATCTACGAATTTAAAAACCCACGAACATGTAAATATTGCTCAAATCACGAAAATTGATACCCACGAATTAAAGTACTTTCACAGTAATAGTACACTGCAGAAAATATTAGATGATCCTATTTTTTGCAATTTATTCGTTTGATTTGAAGGTACTCAAGGGAGGTTTAGTAAAGATATTTCTTCCATAGTTAGTCTGTATTTAGTAACTGTTTACTAATTATAGATTAGTGACTCTTCATTTGGAAATTTCAGAATATATCATTCCATATTTTAATAAGACTTCCTGATAACAGCACATGGAACATCCTTATGAGAGTTACTTGTGTAATAAAAAGGAATTATTGTCTCTTGAATTCAAAAACTTCCATCCTATTTCAAAATGTGGTTGATTAAATTGAAAGACAGACTAATAGACTAATAAAGAATAAGATATTTAATTCCTATCAGAAAACTACATAAATAACTGAGACAAGTTCCTATTAGCATGGCTTTAAATGTCGTACAATGTTATTGTTTTGGTTGGTTAAAAATACTGTTTTCGTATCTCGTAACACATTGTTAACTAAGTTTATTATTTCTAAAGAGGATTTTTTTACCTAGTAGTCTACAACATTGCCATAAATAAAGGCAACAGTAGTATACCGTCCGCTGTTCGGAAGTCAATACATTTATGATTCGGACTAATTTGCTTTGCTTTGCTTTCCTTTCAATATTTTTTAAGTGACAATAAATGAAAAATTGTCAGCATGAAAAAGAACGATATTAACGTCTGAATATTTTTAAAGAATTTTATTTCATGTAAGTAGTTATCAAAGGTACCAATGATTATAATTTGATACGCCAGATGCGCATTTCTTCTTCATAAGACTCAACAGCGACGCTCAGATCAAAACTTAAAAAGCCAAACATGTAAAAAATCCCATACCAAAACCATCGATAACAAAACAAGTTATTTTGAGACAATATTACCCAATGCAAGTTTTCTACTAACTACTTAACAATGCTGTTGAACATGAAATGAAACAAAATATAAAATGACTAAAGTAGCAGTCGTTAATACATCTTTACTATTCGCCGTCTCAGAATCTAATGCAATTTAATTTTTGAAATATTTGAAATGCATACACCTAACCTGTGTAACTGGTTTAATACGTTATAAACAATGAAAATTCAACCAATGGCGTTTTCGGTTTGGTTTTACGAACAATGAAATCACTCATAGTCATTTTTAAGTTGATGAGGCAAATTGTGTAAAAGAAATTATTGACCTTACCCGGATTTGTATATTTTTCTATAATGTTTGCTTCTAAATTACACAAGTATTTATATTTGATAAACTTTAAATTGGTTTGTTTGAGTGTTTTTAGTGAAAGTTAATGATGGTGAAAATCGTTCCGAACGCACAACTATAAAACTGTTTTCATTAAATGAAGAATTCAAAACGGTAGTATGCAAGATTTTTGTTTAGTGTCCTCTATAGACTCGAAAAGATCATTTGCAGTTATCTGTATAGATTATTGGGTTTTCTATACATTGATATCATAAAATATCAGCCGCGGGCCATACTTTGAACCTTTTGGTGCAGCGAAAGAACCAAAAGCTTTACATTGTATCGACTGGCTGATATTTTAAGATATATATATATATATATAACGAAGAAACCCCGATTATCTGTTTATCGTTCTTTTATTGGTCTTTTTTCCATTCCTATTTATAAGTCAGTTTTTTTTACACTTGATGAAAGCAAGCTTGGTAACGTCTCCTCACACATTATGAAATCGCTGATAACTACTCCTGAGACATTGTGACGTCGGTGATAATGTCTGCTCTAGTTTCAAAGCCGTGATACGAGAATAACGGAGCGACTGAGCAGGGTGATATAGGCGTAGAAAAGGACGATAATAATAGATAGGAGTGGTATGAATGGTACGAGTGGTAATGAGACAAGTCTCCAGCTAAGTCACAATGTTTTAAAGTGAACCAATATATGTTAAAGTACGGTCATCAATACGGAACATATTTAGTTAAAGAAATGATACGTGAACTATTTTCAAATACAACGAATTATTTAAGTTAGATCTATGTCCATATTCCAAGCCAAACTGCATAAGATACAAATACACTTTGTAGTGGGTTCTTCTTTAAAGATCAGAATAAAAGCAATCGGACGAAAGCATTTTCAACAATTTGCAAGCTTTCTCATTTCAAGGACTTTATTTTTTTTTAATTTTGATCTTGATTTGGTGAACAATTTGTACTCTAATGAATTCACTGAAAAATAATAGCTTCCATTTTTGTCTAGTCATCCAAGCAATATCAAACGAGACAATATCATCATTAAAATATATAATTATGGATAAGAAATCATGCAATACTTGATCAATTAGGGACTGATGATGTAACATGGATATTTAAAACTGAATTCAGAAACATATATAGATTTATTAAATGATATGAGCAAATAAGCCATAATACGGATAAATCAGCATGTGCCATACTGAAAACGTTCCACTGTCGATATAAATCAAGATTTAACATTGCTCTTCGTACATGGCCAATACGGAAAAAAACATGGCCAATTCAAAAATAAGCGGGAAAAATCCGTATTGGCCCTAGGGCTTATACAGGACGTTCACTTCCGGTTTTCAATTTTCTTACGCCATTTCTTAACTTTGGAAGTATCGTTATGCATAAAAACATTTGTATAATATTTTTTTAAATTAAAATCATAAAATAAACAGGTTAAATGATGTGCAATGTTTTGTAACGTCTTAATGTTTTGAAACGCAAAAAACAGCGCCATTACAGAAAACAGCGGGAAAAAAGCCGTATTGGCCCTATGGCTAATACAGGCCGTTCAAATCCGGTTTTGAATTTTCTAATTATCGTTTAATAAAATTATTATGAACTGGTTGTTTCTGTATTGGCACTGGTATAGATTCTCGGTCAGCTGAATTGGCACTCGACCCTACGGGTCTCGAGGCAAATACAGCAAACCTTGATTTTATACCAGTGCTAATACAGAACAGCCAGATAATAACACTATAATATAAGCGCGTCTGTACCTTAGTTGTACTTTCAATAATTCGCAAATTTTGAATTCCTTTATCAGATGTTCAAAGTTATATACTGCTATTACCTAAACATGATATACAGTTGGTTTTGAATATATAACCCAAATAAAATCAGTTATGTTCTCAACTGGTTTTTTTTTTTTACTTTTTATTTTTTATAACAACTTGCTATTCTTTATCACAGATAAGCACAGATCATAAACTAGCACGACACATATAAGATCAGCGTGTGTGTTTATTATAAAAAATTGTTCACTTACATTTTGCAGGTTCAAAAAATATGAATTACGCTAATAATTGCCATTCCCCGTTTAACAGCAATACATCATCAGCGTCGTTGCACCTTTTCCTTATACAGCTCCCAATGCCCCCTAGAAACAATAAAAACAGAATGTTATTGCTTGAATGCTGTTTGACTTGCATCATTTGACAAATTTTTATGTAAATTGGGTAGAGAAAGGTCACCTACCGACCCTTAGAGTGTATTTGTAAAGGTTACTAAGGTTGATTTAGCAGAAAGGTAGAAAATTCTATTACTAATTCTGACCAGAAAATGCTGCAAATATATCTATCACGCGCAATGAAATGGGCGCCGTATTTTAACAAGGATACTACTGCTGGTCAGAGAAAGACAAAATGACTATTATGCATCTATATCCAAGTAAAGAAAGAGGTTATTTAAAAAGGAATTGATGGTCATTACCAAACTGCATAGTCAAAAGTACAATATCTTTTTTTTTCAAATGATACGGTTAATTTCAATTTTCCGCGCGAAATGGTCTTTCTGGTCATCCGTACTAGAAGATCACAGATTCACTTCATATTTGCTGAATTGTTATACAAGCTAATGAGAACCAATCCCATGACATCTTTTACAATGTTAGTCTCATTGATACTTTCTTCTCTTTCTCAATTGTACTATTATATCAGCTTTACATATTGACTGTTTTTACCTGATAAAACAAACAATAAAGAATGGCGCTCCAAACAAATTGTGAACTCTTTATTCATTAAAAAAATTAAATAACGTTGTAAAACGAATGGATGTCCTGTGATTTATTTTGACATTATGTTACGTTTTATTACTGAAAAGTTCATTTTATAGCGGACGAAACGACATATTGTTATTGAGCTCAATAGAAGTTTGAAGTAACATGTTTTATTCATGATTAAAATTTATTGTTTTTCCTATTGAAACATTTATAGACTTTTGACAGTATGGAGAATGAAAAGTACTCTTAGTTATTGTACATATAATGTCCTTAACTGTATTCATTGAACAACATTTAAAACAATAAGTTGCACAATCTAAAAAAAAATAGATTAAAGACAAAATAGTTACATGTTGTTTGTAATCTTCTATGTCGAAGACATTCCCCATTTCCTTTCTCAATTTTATGTAAGGATATTTTTAACAGGTTATTTACAACTTCCGTGAAGCTGTGAATTTTCTTACGTCTTTTTCACAATAAACGAATCGACTCATATGTATTTGTAAATTTGTTAATATACAGAGTGTGTAGTGTTGATTAGAAAGCAATATTTAAAGACTTTGTAAATCATATGCGTACAAAATGTACCTTGCTGACTATGTGGAACATTGTATATCTTTGCTAATTTGTTGAAAGCCGTACGGTGACCTATATCTGCTGTCAATTTCCTTGTCTCTTGTGGAGACTTACTGTTCAAACCATGGAAAAGACACATCTATCAATTAAGGTAGTTATGTATATGGAAGTTTTTAACGACCTTGATTGGCTATACAGCCCTTGCACGGTCGGTAAGGTAGTTCAGGGGTATACCGCCATATTGAAATGTACACAATCACAGTAAATAATCGGTCTAGTTATTTGCCCAAATCTGAAAATTTGAAAACAGATTTGCAATTTATTGGTTATATTGTTTATTTATATAAAGAAAACTAAGTTATTCTTTGCATTATCAAAAATGTTTGAACAAATACTAAGTATGAGTGCTTATAGAATTAATTTTTCAAATAAGCCATTTAAGGGAAGATAACTCTTTTAGTACACAATTTATACTGGACATTTAGGGCAATTTTCGTTTTTTTACTTGTAGCAAGAAAACAGTTTTAGTGACACCATTTTTTCTTTTTATTTTCTTGAAATAAATTCATAAAACCTATCTTTTCATATTTTTTTTTCAAATTTTGTCTCATAGTTTTCTTTGTATGTACAAAAATGTGCACTGCATTCCATGATACTTGAACTTTTATAACAAATGAAAGAAAAACATGCCCTCTTGTCAAATAAATTTGGTTTCTTAATTTCTAGACACAACTGTTTTATATGATGTTGATGACATTTGTGTTTAAATATAGACGATAATGTAAGAATTGAACAAACCAGATTTTAAAATTACAATAAGATGGTTCTTCCAGAGTAAAAGCCCTTGTTTGAAAGTAAATAATATATACAAAAAAGGATGCACCAGGATAAATAATACTGAAGGAAGGAACTATCCTTTGAAAAATTTACAATATATGTTTCCTTTGTAGCAAAATAAGAGTACAAGCGTTGTGCGTCCAATCGGTTATCTTTGTATTCGTGTTGTTTTTTCTTTAGTTTTCTATGTTGTGGCATGTGTACTATTGTTTGTCTGTTTGTCTTTTCATCTTTAGCCATGATATTGTCAGTTTATCTAAGATTTATGAGTTTGACTGTCCCTCTGGTATCTTTCATCTTTCGTCCCTCTTTTGTAGCGTTGTTTGTGTTACTTGAAATAATATTCAAAATAATAAAGACTGACAAGTTTTAAGACTTATTTTTATTTAATATCAGCTAAAAAGCATGACAATAGAATACATAACACATAAATTATAATGAAAATTGGGGAAAATGATAATCAAGGAGATAATGAACGTTCAAAGTCATGTCGTTACCAATTTTCTCTATGATGATGTCGTAATTACAAAATCTATCTCTGGAAGAAAAACACAATTTTGATGTGTTTTATTTTTTTTAATGTAACAGACAATTAGATTGCATTTTGAATTGAATTAGAGACGTCGTTTTACCTTCCGAACGTTGAAAATTGATTTTCCCGCAGATATAGGCGATAATTTGGGAACCATGTTTTCAGTCGCAATTTAAAAAGGTTATCTAAATTAACTATACGCAGTCACACAAGTTGGTAAACCTATTTCTAAAACTTATTAGTTCCGATTTTTCTAAAAGAAAAGGACATTTGAACAAAAATATAAAATTACATAATAAACAAAAAAAAGCACAGCAATATACTTTTTTCTGTGATTTTTCAAACAATTTTTCCTGATCTTAACATACCTCAAAATCACTTAAACAACAATGAAATGTGAAGCTGTACAAACTCTCTTTCAAAATACATAACCAAAGACTTTGGTTACTTTAATTATTGTAGCATTAACTACATTTTAATCTTTTTTGTATATCAAATAGATAAAAATTGATATGACAGTTTACACATATATGTATCACTGAATGTATACGTATGAATGTTAACAGATAGGTCCTAAGGATGTTTGCTACTCTGTTTCAAAATAACAAGCTTTTTTTCTTTTAAAAGATTGTGATATATTGATAGTATAGATATAATGGAACCAACAAATCAGAAAAAAAACAGGGTTCAAATATGTTTTTTGGGGAAATAAGCAAACCTAATTTTTGCGGAGAAAAAATCCTCTCCGAAATTTCATAAATACATCAATCGTAACCTTTTTTTTACAAATATTATGAAAAAGTAATAACGATTTTGTACGATTCTCAATAATCTTTTTTTTAAAGTTTTCTGTCTTTATTTAATAAGATAAAGAAAATAAAAGTCATGGTAAGCAATAAAATTGAGAATGGAAATGGGGAATGTGCCAAAGAGACAACAACCCGACCACAGAGCAGACGACAGCAAAAGGTCACCAACAGGTCTTCAATGCCAATTTTTCAATGTCACTATATGTATAACACAAAAGTATTCTGAGTATCTAATAAAATTTCACAGCAAGAATAATGAACACCCTTAACATATATTAGATTAACGCAAATACCAAAACAACTCATCAAAAAAGTTTTAGAAATATAATTATAATGTGTTAAACAAATTTAATATTATTACTTTTACTCGGGTTGGTGAAAAAAAATAAAAATTACTCATTATTGGTGAACCTTATTTTTTTTTTGTGCGTCAGTTGGTCGAGACAACTATTCAATACATTCCGTTTAAAAAAAATTATATACAAATTCTCATTCAAGAGTTCTAAACGGCAAATTTTTGCGACAGAAATATATAAACGTTGCAAGATTAATCTTGAGCTTTTCTCTTCAAACATCTTTTCGAAACAATGAATGAAAAGATGTATGCAACAATGATATAAAATATAAAGTACATTTAATGATTTCACATAAGAAAGCTTTGTTGAAATGAATTTGGAACCGGAAAGCAATCTACGGATCAAAACATTTCGCCTGCAATTGCTGCAGTGAGTGTATAAATGTAATGGTGACTGCAAAAACTGTCAATTTATAAAAACATAAGGAAGAAAATAAAACGATAAAAACATTTCACATAGGTATTTATTGATCATGTAGAAGCCGATGTCTTGATTTCTTAAAATTCAACAAAGGTTGAAGAAAGTCATTTACGTCTATCTAAACAACCAAAACTATATGTATTTGTTAACTACAAAACAATAAAAATAATCTATTGGTAAATTATTGAAATGAGAAATTTTGCTTTAGATTTTATCCTTACATCATAAAAAGGCTTTCTTAAAGTTTCGTCGAGTTTATGATCATGATGATGGTTTCATTTATTTTCGATATTTGAAAAACGTTAACTAAAGGTCTCTTTCTCAGGAAAATGTAGAAATATTCACCAAAAAAAAAGTTGAGCTGGGATTTTCAGGGTTTTTTATCATTCAAGAAAGTAAACTTAACTACAGTTTCAATATTTAATGGATCTTAAAAGATGTGGTATTTATAAAAGTAAACCATTATAGGTCAAGTTACGGTCTTCAACAAGGATCCTAGGCTCACACCAAACAGCAAGTTATAAAAAAACTCCAAAAAATTACTAGTGTAAAACCATTCAAACCAACGGTCTTGGCTATATTCAAAACGAGAAACACTTATGAACCACATAAACAGACGACAATTACTGCACATCAGATTCCTGAACGCGTGGCAATGTTATTTAAGAAACTAAAATGAACCTGTATGTTATCGGCACTGATGACTTTGTTGCATGCTCGATAAAAACATAACAAGTTATGATAAATTTTTAAAAAGCCATCTGGAGAAATTTTTCAGGGACATGCATTTTATTTTGCTTTAATTTTGAAAAACAATCATTCGTTTTCATTCAAGGATTCAACAATGAATTGCATGAATATTGTTTTTGTATGTGTGGCTTTAGTTTTGTGTGTTTGAAAAAAATAAATCATATTAAATGCGTTATTTAAGTTCTAGCCACAAAAATTAATTTGATACATGTTCTATGAATACATGGTGAAAAAAATTAAATAAAACTGAAATTTTGAAAGCAAATCTAAAAGACGTAAAAGTAAGTATGAAAATTAATGATTATATTTCAGTATGTATTTATCAAAATGATTTTGTTGATTGCAAAATGTCTTCTTTGATTTATAACAAAGATCAAGAGCAACAACTAACTTCAAAGAAATAGTTTCCAAAGCTTTTAATGAATATTTTCAAATATTAAAAAGATTTACATCAAAGATCATGGGTTTGGAAAAATATTTAAAAGAACCAAAATTACTTAAAAGAAAGCGTTTTCAAAGCTTTTTAGAATGTTTTTAGATATTGCAGATACATGCAATTTGTTGTGCGATTTCACTATTATAAAACCGCAATATTAAAAGGAGTATAGATAACTATACTTCTCGGTAAAAAAAAACTATACTTCTCGGTTAAAAAATATAGTACCTTTGATTTTGAACAGACAAATCTTTGAAAAAAAATAAGAAAAAATATATGATCATACAATATACATAAACAGCAATGAAGCCAAACATTATACATTTGTTTACAAATCAAGCACATTTATATGCAAGCTTAAAATAAAGGTAAACATTTAAATAAACATTATGTACAAGATATCATGTCATATTCATGTGTTGTTCTTTAAATAATCACGAGATTTACCAACTATCCAGTTTTTAAAAATCAGGTCTCGTACAAAAACATCATGATCATAATAATAACAACCAAAACCAGATGCTCCGCAGGGCGTAGCTTTATACGACCGCAGAGGTTGAACCCTGAACGGTTAGGGCAAGTATGGACACAACATTCAAGCTGGATTCAGCTCTAAATTTGGATTGTGATTAAATAGTTGACACAGCATAGGTTTCTGACACAGAATGAATGTGTTCTAATGAACTTAAAATTTTTGTTTCTCTTAGAGCAATTCACTATGCTGTTGAATATTAATCCTCTCAAAAAAATGTTTGAAGAAATTTTCTTTTTTATTTATGAAATTTCAAATGAGAAAAATTGAACCCAATTTTTTTAATCACATCCCCCTTTCCCTTATTCCAAAACTAATCTCAATTAAAATTTCTAATGGAGTTTGCAACAATAACTACTCATTTAAATACATCATAAAATATTAAGATGTAAAAAAAACTGCTTGTTATCACTGAATGGTAAAGATTATTTTAATTTATCAGTTGGTAGTAAAAAGTGAATATACATTGTATATTGTATATAACAAAGATTTAAGTTGATTCTGGACAAAGAAAGATAACTCCAATTAAAAAAAAATCTTGCTATTGCACAATATTTTGCAATTAGATATTTCTTGCTTACTATTCTGGACAAAGAAAGTGAAAAGACTTGCTATTACACAATACTTAATATAATAATTTTAGATCCTGATTTGGACCAACTTGAAAACTGGGCCCATAATAAAAAATCTAAGTACATTTTTGGATTCAGCATATCAAAGAACTTCAAGATTTCAATTTTTGTTAAAATCAGACTAAGTTTAATTTTGGACCCTTTGGACTTTAGTGTAGACCAATTTGAAAACAGGACCAAAAATGAAGAATCTACATACACAGTTAGATTTGGAATATCAAAGAACCCCATTTATTCAATTTTTGATGAAATCAAACAAAGTTTAATTTTGGACCCCGATTTGAACCAACTTGAAAACTGGGCCAATAATCAAGAATCTAAGTACATTTTTAGATTCAGCATATCAAAGAACCTAACTGATTCATTTTTTGTTAAAATCAAACTAAGTTTAATTTTGGACCCTTTGGACCTTAATGTAGACCAATTTGAAAACGGGACCAAAAGTTAAGAATCTACATACACAGTCATGACAGTTAGATTCAGCATATCAAAGAACCCCAATTATTCAATTTTGATGAAATCAAACAAAAGTTTAATTTTGGACCCTTTGGGCCCCTTATTATGTTGGGACCAAAACTCCCAAAATCAAACCCAACCTTTCTTTTATGGTCATAAACCTTGTGTTTAAATTTCATAGATTTCTATTTACTTATACTAACGTTATGGTGCGAAAACCAAGAAAAATGCTTATTTGGGTCCCTTTTTGGCCCTAATTCCTAAACTGTTGGGACCTAAACTCCCAAAATCAATACCAACCTTCCTTTTGTAGTCATTAACATTGTGTTTAAATTTCATTGATTTCTATTTACTTAAACTAATGTTATTGTGCGAAAACCAAGAATAATGCTTATTTGGGCCCTTTTTTGGCCCCTAATTCCTAAACTGTTGAGACCAAAACTCCCAAAATCAATCCCAACCGTTCTTTTGTGGTCATAAACCTTGTGTCAAAATTTCATAGATTTCTATTAACTTAAACTAAAGTTATAGTGCGAAAACCAAGAAAATGCTTATTTGGGCCCTTTTTGGCCCCTAATTCCTAAAATGTTGGGACCAAAACTCCCAAAATCAATACCAACCTTCCTTTTGTGGTCATAAACCTTGTGTTAAAATTTCATAGATTTCCATTCACTTTTACTAAAGTTAGAGTGCGAAAACTAAAAGTATTCGGACGCCGGACGACGACGACGACGACGCCGACGCCAACGTGATAGCAATATACGACGAAAATTTTTTCAAAATTTGCGGTCGTATAAAAAACCACATAAAGTTCTGATATGTTGTTTAATCCTTTTTTAGTTCTACATTTGAAAATGCATGTACTTAGTCAGGAATATGACAGTTGTTGTCCGTTCATTTGATGTGTTTTTTCATTTGAATTTGTCATTTGATTAGGGACTTTCTGTTTCGAATGTTACTCGGAGTTTAGTATTTTTGTAATTTTTCTTTTTTTTTCGTACGATTAAATAAATTTAAAACAGTCTAAATCAACTGACCATTTTTTATACTAAGTTGTATGGACAAACATGCAGTCGCTTTATAATTCTCAATATGAACTCCTACTGGTTCTATCGAAGCATGTGATATATTGCAATTTTAGTGATAACATAAAATACCAAAATATTTGCATACTAAGATTGCGATTACAAGCAGAATAAAAAGTTTTTTTTTATCTAAATGATGTATGAAAATTGTGACAATCACAAAAATCATCAAAAATAAAGTACTATATGTGTTCTACTTCGTGAAGTGCATCTATTTCATTAAGAAAAAAATAAAGAAACAACCACAGTATTGCTACACAATAAAAAATAGAGGGTAATGCAGCACGGTTTTACTCCCTATTATTCGCACTAAAATATTTATCTGACTTTTTGCAATGACTACTATCCTATTGCTAAAAAGACTAGGATGTATTTACAAAATAACTAATGACTCTAAAAGCATCTTTTGGCAGAGTGTGCATGATATATTTGGACTTGTAGTTAATTTACTGACACATTTTATAAGTTTCATTGTGGTTTTAATGTTATTAGATTGCTTGGGATCCAAATATAAATTCATTGACTGATTTAATGCTTTTTCATACTTTGCCTCTTGTATTTATTATGCATAGTATTTTTTAAAATTGATAACAAAAAACGTTTCATATGTTTTGTTAAAGCTTGAATATATTAAATATTTCTACGAGGGATCTATAAAACTTCAAGAAATATAAGGCTTGTTTCCCATACAACCTTTGTATTTGAACAGACATCTAAATATAATTGACAAAACTATCTGGTAATAAAAATATATGCAATACCAGCAAAGAAGCCAAATTTATATATATGTTTAAAAACAAAGCAAACTTTAGAATAAAAAGTAAAAATTAAAATCAACATTATGTACTAGAAAATACATCATATCCATTGGTTTGTTTTAAAACAATTACGAGATAAACTAATTGTCCAGTTTTTAACATACAATCCGTCGTACAAAAACAAGTAAACATAAGTTAACATTTTGCTTTAAGGATGTACTTAGGTGAGGTTCGGTAAAAATTAAGAAATTAAGAAATTAAAATTGATGCTACAAGCTGGTAGCGCATCAATTAAGGATAAAGATAAGCTAAAGATATTGATAGGTCAGGGACCTCCTTTTCGAGATATTTGAGATTTAAAATATGGCGGGAAAAGACTGACTCGGACTTTTACCTTATATTTGCATTGGTATTTTTTTGGTCTCAAAACAAAAGAAAGAAAATCAAGAATCTTCTAAAATTTTGATAAATGACCTTTCATGAGCTATTTAGTCTTATATGAAAAAATAAATGGGTGTTATGGGGCAAAAATATTTTACATTGTATTGTATGGAAAAACACCAAGGAGTCCGAACATTTGACAAAAATTCCAAAACCTCACCTAAGTACATCCTTAAGAAATAATTTGATTGTTTGGTATCCTTGTACATGTATTTGATCATGTACATTTTTATAGAATAAAGAAAAAAATATAAGATTAACAAATATGCATGAACAGCAAAAAAGCCAAACAATATATTTTTTTTTAAAAACAAAGCAAACTTTAAAATTTAAATTTAAACTATGTACAAGAATTGATACTATATCCATTTCTTAATTTTAAAATAAATACGAGATCAACTAACTATTCAGTTTTAAACATACAATTCTCATACAAAAACACTAATATTGTACAATTCTCACTATAAAATAGTTTTTGTTCTATCAAAGCATGTGATATTTGACATTATTATACTTCATGTTAAAATGCCACATTTTGATTGGCTTATACGAGGGTGATTATTTACTCTATCACATGACTGAGCGGGTGACATTTTTTTTTATTGTTACCCTCTCGTCATAACCAATCAAAAATCGACAAATTGAAGGACAATGAATTAAATTTACATCAAGTTATTTTAAAAATACCATGCTTATGTTCTACGTTTTGGCTTAGATTTTATTATTTGACTGTCAAAATAAAAAATAAACCATCTTGCTTAACTTTTTTTTCTCTAATACCCGTATTAATGTTGTTATGTATGTACGTCATAGAACATACTTTTAAAATAAAATTAATCTGTAAAAGACTATAATGATAGGACATTTAGTATAATAATTTAAATAACACATAACTGAGATGGTGATAGAGCAGATTCGTACCACTCGAAAAAGCATTGTCAACCTTGGTTGCATCGCGGTTGACATTGTTTTCTCTGGGTAACAATGTGAACACTTATCAAAACTTATGCAAACCGGGATTTCTACATTTTGTGCACAAAAGGTGACAGTCAATGCAATTTGCAAAGAATGAAATATTAAAATTACACATTTACCCTATTGCATACAGAAAATAGTCTTTGTTACAGCCTTCATATTATTTCAATCTAAATCAAAAGTCCAATGTTTTCAAATATAAAAGTGAATATATATGTATATAACTAACGTCATAAATTGATTTGAAGCGATGGGACCAAATGTGTCTGATTTGATTTAAGTGGCCGAATTTTAATCCGATTTTGCAATATTCTGGAATTTAAAACTCAAAGTTTCTAAATGATACACATTGAAAGGATTTAACAATAATTTTACTTAAATGTATAAAGTGTTTTTGTTTTTATTTATACATAAATATATGCAGCGCTTGTGGTTGAAGACCGCATTATTATATTTAACACGTTTTCGGTATATTATTCTTATATCCTCAACCCACATGAATGGATGTGTACCTCAAAGACAAACGATACATTTCCGAAAAAAATTCAGTGTTGGTAAAAAACATCATTCTCATACATTAGTACGATAACAAAATAAATCATTTAGATATTTACGTCATACCGATATTTAGGCATTGAAATATTTATATAATTATCGTCTGTTTTTTATGTTGACCAAAAGTTACACATATTAAGTAGTTATGATGTGAATTTTAGAACAGACTATTACATTTTTTTTAAATAACACTGGTGTGAATTAAGATCAAGGGAATTGAGCCAAACGGCTTAAAGATTTTCCGAGAAAATAAAGTTTTGAAAAAAATCATATCAATTGATTTTACAAAAAAGTTAACTTGAACAATTTTCAATTTGAAATAATGTATGTTACATTAGTATAAAAAAAGAAGATGTGGTATGATAGTCTACTGATGTAACTACATCCAGAGTTGTTGTGTGCATTTGTTTTATTCTATTGTCTCATACATCAGACCTTCATCTTTATAATCATCATCATGGCCATCATTGTGGTAAACGACGCAATCGTCTGATCGACCTGGTATGTCTGCTCTTCTGGCTGTACTCCTTTAAACAACAATGATATGCTTTAACTTTAATTGGAGATATTTGCGTTTGGAATTAAATGTAATTGATACGGAACTTGAAAAAAATAAAAGGGGAAGTGTTTCTATAACAGCTATAGTTTAAGCATATTTGATTGTTCAAAAATGACAAATGAATAAGACAAACATTTTTCAACTTAGTAATAATAGTCATCTCCATTTTGCTCATTATTGATAGGCGAACATTGACTTCTAGCTGTTGTTATCCTTGTAATTTGTTAGACTGTCGTCTCATTGGCAATCATTCTCCATCTCCTTGTTTTTATATAACAACATGCACATTAAAAAATCCATTGATTACTATGAGGAGAAGCACTTCAGTTTTTGTAAAAAGTATAGTTTTACACAAAAATGGCCATGACTCCACAATGTAGCAAATGGTGTATACATGTATAAAAACAAGTACAGATTGCCAAATGTGTAGTATTTGCAAACAATAATCTGCTAGTTGAAGGTAAAACTTATATTAGCCGTATTTGTCACAACCTTTTGGAATTTTGGGTCTTCAATGCTCTTCAACTTTGTATTTGTTTGGCTTTTTAACTATTTTGATCTGAGCGTCACTGATGAGTCTTATGTAGACGAAACGCGCGTTTGGCGTATAAAATTATAATCCTGTTACTTTTGATAACTATTTACACCACTGGGTCGATGCCACTGCTGGTGGACGTTTCGTCCCAGAGGGTATCACCAGCCCAGTAGTCAGCACTTCGGTGTTGACATGAATATCAATTATATGGTCATTTTTATAAATTTTCTGTTTACAAAAATGTGAATTTTTCGAAAAACTAAGGATTTTCTTACCCCAGGAGTTGATTACCTTAGCCGTATTTGGCACAACCTTTTGGAATTTTGGGTCTTCAATGCTCTTCAACTTTGTATTTGTTTGGCTTTTTAACTATTTTGATCTGAGCGTCACTGATGAGTTTTATGTAGACGAAACGCGCGTCTGGCGTATAAAATTATAATCCTGGTACTTTTGATAACTATTAGATTTAGGAATGTATATGTCAGATGTTTGGAATCTACAATATTTTGTCCCATAACACCCATTTTTTTTTATGTAAGACTTCAATAGCTCATAAAAGGTAATTTAACAAAATTTAAGCAGATTCTAGATTTCTTTCCTTTCAAATCTTTTCTTACCATTTGAAACCTAAGTAATATTAATGCAAACATACATGTAAGGTAAAAGTCCTAGCATTTCCCGCCATTTTAAAATTTCTCGAAAAGGAGCTCCATAACTTTTCAATAGTTTTAGTGTTTTTTTGTTTCTTAACTAATGCTCTTCTGTCTTATGTTATCAATTATGAATTCTAGATATTTTAAAAAATTCACCCTAAAACAAAATGATTGAAGCAAGTATGTGCTTCGATTTCCTTCTCTAATCCTCCCTATAGTTTGAGTCACGTGGATTTATATAAAACCGTTTTTTCTTATCAGTCAGCCAAATTAGACAGTACTATCGTTTGTTCAAATCGATACAAGCAAATGAATAGCGGAATAGGTTTCTTGAATGTTATCTTTAATATTCAATTCGATTGTAGAAAAAAGTAAAATTACAAAAATACTAAAACCGACAAAAATTCAAATTCCCTTATCAAATCTCAAAATCAAACGCTCAAACAAATCAAACGATTTGATAACAACTGTCATATTCCTTACTTGGTACATGCATTTTATTAATGTTGAAAATGGTGGATTGAGCCTGTTTTTATAGATAGCTTATTCATGTTTACATGTTTTAATCAGTTTTGATAATGCTAATGAAAGTAATACATTTAACATTATTATACTGTACATTATATATTCAGAATAAAATGCAAGAAAGTAAATAAAAGCAGTATGTTATGTTTATAAATTGATTGTATTGTACATGTTTTTCATCTATAATGACTTGACACGCTAAAGTAACTATATTCCTTCTGAATGAGTCTGTTGACAGGTCAAAAGTATCAATAAAATAATTAAACTTACAGTGTAGTTGTGTACGAGTTATCTGTAAAAAAAAAAAAGAGAAAGAAGATTACAAAAATTATACGCAAATGTGAATAAAAAAAAAGTGTTTCTTATATCCATAATATGCCTAATAATATTCGTTTCAACTGCAAAACCATCTTATGCATTAAATGTGTTTGGCCAACCATGCTACTGGTGGACATTGATTTCTGCTTATTACTAACAGTTTGATAGTTTAAATTGCTTACTTGACACTTATTAGTGTAATCAATTCCAAAGAAATTCAGCTGTGTGAAAAAGTCTTAATCGATTGGCATGCTTATGGATAAATGCAAAACAAGTATATATGTGAGTGTTTGATTGAATTCGCTCCAGCCTTTCAAACTTACTCGATAATTATTTGTGCTGTACTTGCAAAACTAATAACTACTGGTATAAATTTAAATATTTAAACAAAACTGAAGAACCAGATTCAGTAACCGAATTAGATTGCAATACGATATTTGTCCAATTTCAACAATTAAATTTTAATATTAAAACCTCTCAGTAAAAAATATAGTACAGGTATTCAATATTGTATATTGTACACTATATTTTGGACGTGTTGTATAGTACTATTTTGTTTATAGTAAGATGTCAAGGTGTTTAACATTCTCGCTGACCTTTTTTGTTTAAACCCATTTGGTTGTAATGCTTTTAAGGACTTTTTGTCAAAGATTTGCAAACCATAACGTTGGTCTCTGGTAAAGATGATGTTCAGGATTTATGATTATGTAAACACGACCATGTATCGATAAAAGCGCTTCTATATGTGACAATTAAAATCAACATTGAGAGGAGTTTTAAACTCCAAATAGCACACATATATATCTTTTCAACGCTTAAATTTATATAAAAAATATAGGTGCATTAAACTACCTTTATTTTGTGTCCTTCTGCGTGCAGCAACATATTTGCACACCAGCACACCCACGACAGTTACCACAATGCATCCAGCACCCACACCTACATGACTAAAATACATGCCAATCCGTTCTGCGCTGGATTCCAATCCTGAAGTTGTCAATTTAAGAAGATAGTGAAGTATAAATAAACAATCATAATACGATTGATAAATTCAAAGACATGTTTAAAAAGAATAAAATGGGATGAGAAAAAAAAATCATATTTGTTTATTGTTTAAAGGATTGTAGTTGGATTTGGTACCCATTTTCTTAAACCTCTGAATCTTTGTACGCAGTGTTCTAAAATGAAAGTACATTAACACTTCTGAAGAAGTTGAATACTCAATATATTTGTTTTAGGTCTACTTCAAATTCAGAAAATTCTGATACCTATATCTGCAAACAAAATCCTCAATATCGTTATAAACTGTTAACTTCTAAAGTCACAAAGATAAAATATCTAAGAGCATGAAAAAAGTTAAACCTATCAAATGATATATATATATGTCAATTTTGCATTAGTGTAATTAAAGTAGGTTCAATAAAATATATAATTATTTTTGCAAACCAACAAACTAGCGGATATGTTCTAAATCTCTTAACTACAAACATGACAAACCCGGCTCCTTTTGTCCTAAGGTGACCTACTGACATTACCAGTTTTGTACTAACATGAGCAACATGACGGGTCCTACATATGAAGCAGGATCTTCTCAAATTTGCGGAGTACCTGAAATCTGGGGTTCGTGTTGCTCAGTCTTTAATTTTCTATAATGTGTTTTGTGTAATTTGTTTGACATTTTGTCTTTTTTCTTTTTAAGCCATGGGATTGTAAGTTTATTACCTTAGCTGGATTTGGCAAAACTTTTATGCTCTTCAACTTCGTACTTTATTTGCCCTTTTTAACTTGTTTTGATTCGAGCGTCACTGATGAGTCTTTTGTAGACGAAACGCGCGTCTGGCGTATATACAAAATTTAGTCCTTATATCTATGATGAGTTTATTTACAACCACTGGGTCGATGCCACTGCTGGTGGAGATTTATTTCCCCGAGGTTATCACCAGCCTAGTAGTCAGCACTTTTTGTGCTGACATAAATTATCATTGATATGGTTATATTTATAAATTAACTGTTAACAAAATTTAGAATTTTTGAGAAACTAAGGCTTTTCTACCTCAGGCATAGATTACCTTAGCTGGATTTGACATAACTTTTAGGAATTTTGGTCCTCAATGCTCTTCAACTTCGTACTTTATTTGGCCTTTTTAATTTGTTTCGATTCGAGCGTCACTGATGAGTCTTTTGTAGACGAAACGCGCGTCTGGCGTATATACAAAATTTAGTCCTGATATCTATGATGAGTTTATTTAGATTAATGAGTTTGAATTTCCCTTTGATATCTTTCTCCTTTTTCGAAATGACAATTATAGTAAATCACTAAAAACAAAGCAGTACTAAACCACTTGCTGTTAAATGGTGGATGGTACCTTTTGACTGAAATGCCAACAGCCGGCGCATCGACACAGGGTAGTAATATGAAAACATTATGCATGTAATGTAGCGCACAATTTAACCAGTCGAATAGCGTGCCCATTTAAAAATATCCCAGTTAAATATACATTTTGATGAATAAATGCAATTGGTATCTGGGTGAAATTATATTACAGCATAATACTTTTTTCTAATCTGATGCTGATTATGTATATAGGTTTTAGAATTTTCTAATATCAGAATAAAAGCCGAATAAACAAGAATGTGTCCATAATACAAGGATGCCACAGTTGAATCATATTCTATGTTCAGTGGGCCGTAAAATTGTGACCAAACTAAGTTTCAAGTTAATTGAACTTCAACTTCATCAAAAACCACCTTGCTCAAAAACTTTAACACAAGCGGGATGGACGGACGACAAAACGGACGGACGGACAAACTGACGCACGGACAAAAAACCATAATACCCCTAGGTAGGACTTCACTACTGTTTCTTGATACATACCAGGACAATTTTCAGTATTACAGTTGTTAAAATCATAGTTGTCTGTTCCACAATCAGAGCCACCATACAGTGGGGTAGGGTTATCACAGTGACGAGATCTCCATTGTGTTCCTCCACCACATGTCACGTTGCAAGTATTCCAAATTGACCAGGGACCCCAGCTTCCGTCAACTAGGTGAAAAAAAGAGAAATCTATGCTCATTTCAATTGTTGCATACATCATAAAGATTATATCTTGATATTCACAATAGCATGTCTAACTGTTATAATATATAGGATATATTCCTGTTCTTTCAGGGCCTACAGTTTTGAATATGTATGCTAAAATTCAAACTATTTCCACTTACATGTAAGTCTCCAATAAAACATTTTTTCGCCAAATTGACAAACGTACTACATGTACCGATAAGTGCCTGAAAGCCACTTCATAAATAAAACACATTATTTTTCCATGTAAAATTTACTTCTGCAAGGGATACGTTCATGACATTGTTCTTTCCAGAAGAGTTTGAATGATTATTACAGAAACAAAGTGATTGCAAAATCGAGCTTATTCCAAAAGAATCACTAACTACGGTTGGGTGCAGACCAAACATTAAAGTAAACGCAAGTTAACTTAAATTTTCGCGTTTACTAGTAAACGCGCGTTTACTATAATTACGTTAACGCGGTCAAATTTGAAATGTCTAATGTCTACCCGAGTAATCGGGCGTGTACTCTGTGTCCGTTTAGTCAGTAGTAAACGGGCGTTTACTTCAGGTTTCATAAAATTTGTTTTACTTGCACTTCAACGTAAACGGGCGTTTACTACATATTTTATACATGTATTTTTATGTGCACTTGGAAGTAAACGCGCGTTTACTTTTCGCGTTAACTAATTGTGTAAATTAAGAAATAAACTTCGTGTTCATTTAAACATTTATTTTATTAAAACGACTTTTACCTTAATATTTTACGTATATGTGTTTCAAACCAGAACAATTCAAAAATACTTAATTAATTTTAATTCGAAATATTAATTTTATATAATTTAAAAAAAAAAAATAGTTCCTATAACTTTACTGATTAGCAGGTTTTCTATACTTTCTTTTCAAAAGTCACATGTAAATATAGCGAGGCGGGTAGAAAGGTTATTCAACACATTGGAAAAATATTTGTATATGATATAAACATCATTGTTTACGTTACTTTGTTTCTCATTGTTAACTGTCTCTTCGAATTCCTAGCTCGATGCATTTAATACATTATTTTTAATAGTAATTCACATGGATTTACATGATTTCAGCTCCTGTTTTATCAATTGTCCAAACGGAAATTGTACAGTGTATTGCAAGGCATATTGATAAAGTGTTGTATAAGTATGTACATTTGTACCATCTCTTCAATTTAGACAGACTTATCCATAACGATGATAAATGATATTTAGGACGCCCGAAAAATATTCTCGATAATCGGATCTGAACATGAATGAAATATTGCCACTGAACGTTATCCTAGAAACAATCAATCAACTAACGTAATATTCTTAAAGTACTGTATACTATGCCAAGAAGAGAACTACTCATACTTTTCATTATTAAGTGCAGTGTACATGAATCGGTCATATGAGTATTGAATGTTGCTGTGAAATAGTTCTGTTTAATATACAAACCATCACGAACTACTGACATAAACATATTACTGATTTACCATGTGACTATAAGATTTACATAATAAAGTGCAAATATGGTCACTTTGGTTGATGTGGACAAATAATCTTGTTATAAGAGTCAGTCGGAGGTATGAAAACTACTGAAATGTGTTTACATTTCAATATTTTGAATTAAAAAAAAGACATGCTGGCACTCTAAATTGATGTGAACAAAATTTTCTTGTCTTAATATATCATTTGTATTATACAATCCATCCTTACATGAAAATATAACTCATTTACTAAATTAAATTTATAATGCGGCTATAAAGATTTACATAATAAAGTGCAAATAAGATCAGTTTTGGTTGATGCAGACAAATACTTTTGTTATTCGAGTTAGTTTGAGGTATGAAAACTACTGAAATTTGTTTACGATTAAATATTTTGAATGAAAAGAGGACATGCTGTCACTCTAAATTGATGCGAACAAATTTGTTTAGTCTTTATGTGCCAATATTGCTTTCATTTGTGTGTATTATACAGTCCATTCTTACATGAAAATATAACTCATTTACTATGCGTCTATATAGATGGATGGAGGGTTGTTGCATTGGCACTCACACCACATCCTCCTATATCTAATAAAGTGCAAATATGGTCAGATTTGGTTGATGCGGACAAATAATTGTATTATTTGAGTCAGTCTGAGATATGAAAACTACTGAAATTTGTTTACCCTTCAATATTTTGATTAAAAAAAGGACATGCTGGCACTCTAAATGGATGTGAACAATTTCTTTGTGTCATTTTGTGACAATATTGCTATCATTTGTATTATACTATCCATCCTTACATGAAAATATAACTAATTAATTATGCGGCTATAAAGATTTACATAATAAAGTGTAAATATGGTCAGTTTTGGTTGATGTGGACAAATAATTTTGTTATTCAAGTCAGTCTGATGTATAAAAACTACTGAAGTTTGTTACGATTTAATATTTGAATAAAAAGAGGACAAGCTTGCACTCTTAATTGATGCGAACCAAATTTTTTAGTCATTATGTGCCAATATTACTATCAGATGTATTATACAATCCATCCTTACATGAAAATATAACTCATTTACTATGCGGCTATAAAGATTAACATAATAAAGTGCAAATATGGTCAGTTTTGGTTGATGCGGACAAATAATGTTGTTATTCGAGTCAGTCTGAGGTATGGAAACTACTTAAATTTGTGTACCATTCAATATTTTGAATTAAAAAAAGGACATGCTGGCGCTCTAAATTGATGCGAACAAATTCTTTTAGTCATTATGTGCCAATATTGCTTTCATTTGTATTATACAATCCAGCCTTACATGAAAATATAACTCATTTACTATGTCGCTATAATAAAGATTTACATAATAAAGTTCGTATATAGTCAGTTTTGGTTGATGCGGACAAATAATTTTGTTTTAAGAGTCAATCTCAGGTATTAAATTAAAACTAACGACACAGGGTTGTTATATGAAATTATCAATGTAACGTAGTGCACAATTGGACCAGCCTTAGACCACGTCCATTCAAATATCACCTTTTGATAAATAATGGTAGAAGAATCTTAGTACAATTATTTTCCTAACTTGAGAAAGTAAAACATTTTAAAAAGTCAAAATAATAGCTTAATAGCCTCATGTATATCTGAACCAACAAACAGCTGTTAATATATGTGCTAAAATTCTTATCGAGTAGAGTATCAGGAAGTTAGGAATAAATTGGAAAACAGAAATACCATTCACACCATATATTTCGATGAAACAATCAAAACATTCAAAGATATGAACAAAGTAATCCAGAAAAAAAACTCATTTACTTTTTTAGTCTTGTATTTGATTATATGCAAAACCCTTTGTTGTGTCAAGGTTCACAAAATAATTACGGAGTGGAACACAATTTTGCCTGTATGGCAAATGGAAACATTCTACATATGACACAATTGTAATCTGTTTTACTTAGTAGACTATGTTCAGTTTTATGCAATTCAAGTCATTGACGTTATCAAATATGGTCATCAAATTTGGTGATGTCCGCCCCCTCCATGTTTTCACCGGAATTCCCAATATTGATACTCGAATGAATCACCCCGGAAGTAGACTCTATATATTTTCATGTATATAAATAAGAACTTCTGGTAAAAACGGGAAGGAGAGACATGACCATATAGGGGTTCCAGGCCATACATAAGCCTTGACTTTCATAAAACTGTACACATCCTACTACTAGTGCGTTGATAAAGTAGCACATATGTGAGACTTGATCAGCAAAATTAATATGATAAACGACAAAACTAAATTTGAATTTACCAGAATCGATGTATCACGAAAACGTTGTGTTTACTTCTATGTTGTCCAGTATTATATATTTGTACACAGGAATGGTATTTATTGACTCGGATTTCATCAATGTCCTATCATGACTAACAGTAAAAGTTTACAATTTTACGGTTTACGCCAAAACTCTGGCCAGTATGTTAAAAAATCAATTATGTCGATATATCCTACAAATAAATACTTCTTTTCTGATATAATCATAATTATATGTAGGTTTCTGAATTTACTTGTATCAAAATAAAAAGATTATAAAAACAATCATTCTTGATTCATACCAAGACATTTGTCAGTATTACAGTCGATGAAATCATAGCTGCCAGTTCCACAATTAGAGCCACCATACAATGGGGAAGGGTTATCACAGTGACGAGATCTCCATTGTGTTCCTCCACCACATGTCACGTTGCAAGTATTCCAAATTGACCAGGGACCCCAGCTTCCGTCAACTACGTTAAAAAGAGAAAACTCTAAACTTGTCTAAATTGCAATTGTATCATGCATCAAAATTATCATTTCTTGATATTCAAAAAAGTCTGTCTAACTTTTTTAATGTTCAGCCTATATACCTTTTGTTTCAACCCATACACATAGTATATAATTCCTTATGAGCATTGAATCTGTATGTTAGAATTCAAAATATGTTCACTTAAACCTGCTCTTAATCTATATTTCACATAATTCACCAAACTACTACCAAGTAATGCATAAAAGCATTTCGGCAAATAAAACAATGTAAACGTTAGAAAAATGCCTAGTTTGTACTTTCGCCAAGGAAACGTTGTTCGTTCGCCGAACATTGTGAATACATATAATTTCTGAAAAAGTGTTTGCAATCTCATTATCATAGAACTACTAAAAAGACATCTCCAAACTCCATAACAACACAATGAGGTCTATCAAGCAGAACAGATGCGACCGACAAATAACTTCAACATCAAAATTGTATAAGGCGATTGCACTTTCTATAACAATGATACAAAGTTGTTAGTTTAGACTCAATCTCCAGCGCAGAGTTCATATCCGTTCCATACTGTGACATGCTCCGCAAAACTATCATATTGAATATAGTGTTACGAAACATTGAACTGAACGGATATGATCTCTACGCCGAAGATTGCATCAGACTAAGAAATGAAAAGCAGAATAACTAAATTGTAGATCCTCAGAGTATTTTTCTGCAAACGATTCAAACGAAAAAAAGGCGTGTTTAAAATCGAAGTATACAAAATAATATTTTTAATAATGTTTGGCAGTTGTCTTATTATTCAATGAAATGAATGAACAGCATTAAAATCTTTAAACTTTGTAAAAAGCACTTATAATTGACCTTTTACCCCTTCTTATTTAAAAAAAAAATGACACAATAGCAATGTGTTAAGGTGGTATTAAATACCTTCACTAAGATTAATTTGGCTATTTATAGAGTTATCTACCTGTAGTGTTATGTACCTCTTTTAAACGCAGAAACAAATATACATACCAGGACATTCTATCTTATTACAAAGTTGTGCCTCAAATGTATCACCATGGCATGAAAAACGAATATTAGACAGAGATGGATCATTACATCTTCGGGATCGTGTCTGAAAGCCGTTGCCACAACTCATGCTACAGTCCGTCCATTGTGTCCACACAGACCAGTTACCATTTACAACTACATGTGTAAACAAATATGATAAACTTTCTGTTTGCACAAGTATAAATTTTTCGAAACACTAAGGTCTTTCTTTTCCCAGGCATAGATAACCTAACCTATTTGGCACAACTTTTTTTTTGGAATGTTTGGTCATCAATGCTCTTCAACTTTGTACTTGTTTAGTTTTTTACCTAATTTGAACTGAGCGTCACTGATGATATGCAGACGAAAAGCGCGTCTGGCGTATTAGATTATAAGCCTAGTACCTTTATAACTATTATTAATTAGCTTTCTTGTGAGATACGCAAGTTAATACTGCTATTGTTGTTTTTTTTCTATATAAAAACAAAATACCATGGCAAAATCCAAACCAATGGGTCGAAGAAGCACTGACAACTAAACGAATGAGAAAAAAAGATGAAGTAATAATCATTAGGACAGGAATATTAATCGTGCAACATGATAACCAAGCAGAAGCGGGAAAACTAAGATACTCCGGGTGGATACATATAACTAGTTTGAACTTTTATTTTGAGACCGCATTGAGTTTCAAATAATCAAGTTCTAACTTTGCTGCTTCAAATGTATAATATATTAATAATATTTCTTCGAAATATGTAATTCCACAGACAATACAGATAATTATTTAGCTTTGTATCTGTTAACTATGATATCTTATTAACGATTTTAGGGGATAAGTGATACATGGACGATATAATCAAATAATGCAATTGCTGTGATTGCTGGGTTAGTCGCTGAGGTTTTACAAATGTAGTATTCGCATGAAAACATCTTTCAATTAATGCGCAGAACTATTTGAAGACGTAAAGTAATAAATCATGTGTACAGTTTTTACTGCATCTTGTCCCTGCACCGTCAATATGATAACGTCATTATTTTGAGAAGTAAATTGTTGCACTGGACTTCAACTTGATAAAAAAAATAGGTTTTGTGGTAGATTTGAAAAAAAAATACAACTAATAGTATCACAGAATAGACAAAATTTGTTATAAACAAATCTTGCTGAAAATGTGCACACTATAACATATAGAAGCATACATTTTTTGGTAAATGTACATGCATGTCAAATCAGATTGTATTGCAATAATCATTATCGTATTTCAAAAATAAACTTTGATTTACTTTTGTTGGACAAACGGAATGGGGGGAAACACAATACACGAATTCGTATTGATTCTCAAAGAAATTTTCCAAATGATTTAACTAAAAATTAGAATTAAATTCGAACTCTGGAAAAAAATATATTTACATACATAGAGCTTTTAATCAATATTTTCAAATATATTAGATAAGCCTCATTGATATTCCAGATAATAAACATCAAAAAGTTGATAAACAGTGATTAACATTGTAAATTACAAAGTAGTATTTTGATGAAATACACATACCTGGACATGATCTCTTATTACAAAGTTGTGCTTCCAATGTATCACCTTTGCATGGCAAACCACCATTAGACGGAGATGGATTATTACATGTTCGAGATCTTGTCTGAATCCCATTGCCACAACTCTTGCTACAGTCTCTCCAACTTGCCCATAACAACCATCTACCAGCAACTACTACAATATTCTTACTTTATTATAAGACTATTAAAAGGAGAGGAATACTCATGTAAATACTTGTGCTCATTGTACAATGTTGTATATATGTTACAGGGAATTTGTAAAATCAGGGACTTTGTAAAATCACTGGACTAATCAGTGATTTTGTAAAATCACTGGACTAATCAGTGATTTCGTAAAATCACTGGACTAATCAGTGATGTTGTAAAATCACTAACAGTTTCGGTGGTTTTGTAAAATCCCTGAAATTGTTAGGGATTTTACAAAATCACTGAAAATAGAGCTAGGGATTTTACAAAATCACTGAAAATAGAGCTAGGGATTTTGTAAAATCCCTGATTATAATTAAGTATAATAACTTGCTATTAGAAATGTGTTTTTCTTAATAAAAAAAGACTACTGACCACTAATGATTTTGAAATATATTCGTTAATAAACACTATGAGCTAGAACTAGAATATAATGACAATGACTAACAAGGCATATAAACAGATATTTAGACCACTTTGATTTTACTTATTTTTGCATGGCAAGTTTGGGTAACATTTACTGTGACATAATTGCTCTGCTTTTCGATGCCCGTCTGTATCAAATCAAATTGTCTTCGGAAAATTTAAATCTTTGCTTATTATAGACTTAACGATAATACCTTTAGTTTTCTGTAGCAGCTCTACGTTTAGTTTTTTAGCTAGCATTCCTATCATAGTTTTGCAAGGTTCTAAAGCTTTGTATGAAACATTTGCACACTTTCTATTTGCGTACTTTTAATACCATTTTGTCCCTACCACCATGATCTTTTGATATGTGAATTTTCTGAACTATGCTGTACATGTCTTCAAGACATACATTATATTTTTAAAACATCTTCCTCTGATGAATAGCGTTTTTTAACGATTTTATCAAATCTCAACATTGAAGAACTTCATACCTTCATTAAAGAGTTGAGAAAGTTTAGAAACTTATTCAAAGTTATATCATTTTGTGATAGAATACATGTATCTGATATATGACCAAAGTTAGTAAAACTTTTTTTATTTTTGCTTGGTTAGCTGATTACAGAAAAAAACTATAATAAACAGTAACTTTCTTTCAAACAAGGTAGTGATAAACAAATAATCTACATAAAAATTATCCCTATCAAAGAGCCGACAAATTAAGGTGTTCGAGATTGGCACGAAGGTCCAGGTCAAATTCGTTTTTTGAATCGCAGTTGACTTTTGAATTAAAAAGTCTTTACTTGCAATCTGCAGTCAAATACATCTCAATCTGTTTCGTTTATATCTATAAGTTATGAAACCAGGTAATCGAGATTTTCAGATAAAATAACGAATAGATGATTCATATAAACATCGAAAATGCTGGAATTTGTCACTGATATGTTGTAAATGCATGCTCCTTGTAGTCTTATATATCATTTCTAAAATACTATCACAACTTTATACTATTTGAACAATTTTGTTTCAGACTTAATCGTAATGATCCTCTTTGGAACCATTCAAACACATAGTAAACTATTGAAACATAAAACATACTTGTACTGTCGTTACTGCATCTTATCCCTACGTCATCTCCATGAGAACGAGATGTAGTTCCCCATTTTTCAATAGCGCAATCAGTTAGTTTACTCTCTACGCCAGTGCATTTTATATCATCCAGCCAAATCGTTCCACTGCCACTACGTACTATATTTCCTAAGGATATTCCAGAGCTAAAATGAAAAATTCTTTTACATATTTGACAATCAAAACCTATATCCTTATTTAGATAACATTTAAATGTCTAATTTGGTTAAACTTTGTTGGTAGGTTGCTTTCTCATTGACTTTGTCAACATATACTTTTAGTATGCTGGATCATATACCTTAAATCTTGAATAAAACAAATTTCTATAATATAATTGTGGTAAATCTATTTATCACGAAATATATCACATTCAACTTTCAAAGTATTTGTTCGGTATTGTTCTACTTTGTTCTGTACATGTGCGTTGGTTCTGTGATATAGATACAATGGATAAGCGTTGATTCTTGAAAAAGAAACCATGAGCCCGGAGGGCGAATGGTTTGTTTTTCATGAATCAACGCTTTTCCATTGTATCTATCACTTAAACTATTGTGATAATGTCTTTTGAAAATTAAAGTCTATTCTTAATTAGAAGGTATTGTAAGTGAGTTTAATTAACCATGATATTGTGTCAAACGATCCATTACAATAAATTAGATATTACAATTAAATATTTTAAAAAATACAAATATATTATAACACAACACGTCTGCCCTTAAAGATCTTCATATCATCAGGCATCCGAATGTTATCTGTTTTTACAAAATAAGACATATTCGAACTTATTTCTATTTGAATTGATCTTAATGGAAATGGAGAATGTGTGAAAGGGACAACAACCCGACAAAAATATTATACATAGTGCATATAATAAGTATGTTTCCGGAATTTCTAGCAATAAGCCTAATTCAAGACATATCACGATTTTCTAGCATAGGAATTTGCGAATTAAAATTTGTAAAATTATATAGTAAAACAGATGAAATCATATAATATTAATTTATAAAACAAAAATGGACCATCATTATGCAATCCATTTTTGTTTTCTTTGAAACATATGGAATAGCCAACCATTATCCGATAATAAACGACCAAAATCGCTTTTTTACACAAAATATCCACAATAACATTCAAAACAAGGACAAAAACTGAAAATCTATACTAATTTGGAACAACAAAATGAATTCAGGGATTCGAACCTAAACAGACAAGTCCTTAGCATTAACTCATTTATCTTAACTACGAAACCTCGTGGCTATCAACTCATACTATACGATTACCTATTATGTATATATTCTGGTGCAAGAAAATTGGTACCGTTAATTTTATTACTACCACTGGGTCGATGCCTCTGCTGGTGGACTATTAGTCCCCGAGGGTATCACCACCCCAGTAGCCAGTACTTCGGTACTGGCATGAAAATACGGATTTTTTGTGTTATTAAAATTTACTGTTACAAAATGATAGAAATTATTATAAATTAAGGAATGTATCTCCCTCATGCAAAGCTCTGATTCCTTTCACGGATTTGGCTATACTTTTTGGACCTTTTGGATTATAGCTCTTCATCTTTTATTTAAGCTTTGGATTTCAAATATTTTGGCCACGAGCATCACTGAAGAGACATGTATTGTCGAAATGCGCATCTGGTGCAAGAAAATTGGTACCGTTAATTTTATTAAGGTACAAGCCATGTGTGTCCGTTGTACCGATGTATATCATATATTCATTTATATATATAAAATAGACTTGTAAATCGTAACCGATTGGTAGCCAAGAGGTTTCGTCGATATGTTAATGTCAGTAACAAGTTACAAAACTGATGGACGGGTTCGATTCCCAGTGAAGGCATATAAATTACAAAAATTAAAGGTAAGTTTTTAAAAATAATTGCATTAGTGAACAGAAATCAGGAAATTAGTCAATTCAAACTTAATGATATTAGGAACACAAAGGAAACAATAGAATATAATCTGGTGAGTCCATTTCAGCGACGGATTTAGGAAGCGTTGATTCTAGAAAAAGAATCCACGGTAAATGAATAGGCTGACGTCACCACAATGGTTTAAATGTTTGTAATGTTTGTAATATGATATTAAATGGGACTAGAGGCAAGCGCAATCAATATCGTTGGCTCCGATTTTACATGTATTAAGAAAAAAATAAAACCTAACACTTGAAATTATTCAGACATACATACATGTAAACTCAACATTTTGTTTAAAAAGACCAGATACAATTAACGTATTAAACCTAATGCATTTACCTGTACTCAAGTTGTCTACAAGCTACCGTGGCAGCATAATCATCAAAGTTGCCAGAATAAACTGTACCCCATATATAGTCGTGAAATATCTCAAGTCTACCAGATGTTAATCTAATATCACCTAAATCTAAGAACATAAAATATATGGTTTTAAAATCAAAGACCATCTTACTATAAATTTGTTAAACACATTTCTAATGTATTCATTATTCTTGGGTCGTCGTGGGTTTTTTTAAGATTTCAAACAGACCCGTACGAGATTATAAGGCGTATTACGCCTGGAAATAAGGCGTAAACCAGGCGTAAGTGGTAGTTATGTGTCTTGATCCAGGCGTAAGGGAGCAGGAATGGTAAATTTGTAGTCCTTACGGGCGTAGAAAAAAACAGTAAACCTGGCGTAAATTGAAATAAGCAAAGCTTAATCTTTCTTACGGGCGTAAATTGAAAAAATCAAGGCGTAAATTTTCTTACGGGCGTAAAACTGTATTATGTTCTATCAGAAATTTTGAACTCTTAAAACCTTTATCCTTGGATAATAACATTAAAATCTTTTACTTTAAGTTAAATTGCAGTATTATCATTCATATTTTAGTTCAAAAGACAATAATTTTCAAAAACATCTTAGTTAAAATGCTCCTTTTATTTCAAGAAAAAATAATTGTCATACTTTTTATTTAATTTAAAACTTATTTGAGCCAATGTCTGCCTAAAATGTATTTATTTCTATATAAGCTTCTTCAATGGTTAATATTTCAAGTTTTTTTTGTCAAACAATAAGAAGAAAAAGCAACAGTACAGAAGTTTGTATCAAAGACACAAAAGTACACAGCTAGGTTAATACACTGAACTAAAATAAGTGTAGTATTATGTAAGGATATCTATTGACCAGGCGTACTCATTTGCATATTACGCCTATTTTTTTGTGAACCAGGCGTTCTCATTCAGATATTACTCTTAATTTTACGCCTGGTTTACGCCTCAGTTACGCTTAGTTTACGTCTGATTTACGCCTGGTTGACGCCTGGACATGCATTTTGAAAAAACTGCAATGCCGCCAGGATAAAGTATGATTTTTACGCCTGGTTTCCGTGTCATATACGGACGTCACAGTTCGTACAGGGTACACAGCATAAATCGTGCTACAAACTGGGAGCCGGTATTAATTTTCAAACAAAAATTTTCTACACATTATGTTATTGTCTGTTTTACCCCAACTCTAGTTTTCATATTCATAACAAACAGTATTGTTTGTTCTAGTTTATACTTTCAAGAAACCGTTGCAAATATCTTTCACACAAACGATTTGTACTTAACTATTATCCTGCAATCTATTGTACACATAATAGGTACACATATAAATGGTTGCTTTATTCATACTTTATTTGTACAAATAAAGTCTCCTGTTATCCCGCTTCCATGTTGAGCAAGTGATAATGTGGATATTTCTTTTTGCGTACCAGTTCATTTTGGGGACCACCTTGCTATATGCGATTTATTATGCGACAATGTTCATTTATTTTATATTTATCTCCAATGAAATTCCTATTGTAAAGAGAAAGATAAAACATAGTAACATTTATAAGTTATTAGATTTCCCTCTCCATGAGGTTGACATGGTTGAGTTGAGAATCTAGAAATTCATCATGATATTTTGTCAAATATTAGTCAGGGTTTAGATCCAAATTAATAAATATTCGTTTCACCGTAATACTGAACGTTTGTTTAAAATCGCTTGTGACAAAATGAAGTTACACATATTTTCTGATTGACTAAGAAGGGGAAAAGGCCTTCTTTACCAAATTTGGTGGGCGTAATCAGCAATCCGTACATTATACATTTTTACCTTTTGTATATTTCCAAAGATAAAAATAATACAACCACTGCACTGTTTAACTGACATTCAATTTAGAAAAATACATTAAACGTGCGTTTTGTCAACATAAGACGTCAGTGATCTGACAATCGAATAAAAAGACTGAAGGTAAAATTAAAAATGATAAAAATTAAAGGGAAGGTACTGCTCGAGTACGTACTACTATTTTGATCGCACTGCTGCTAGTAATGTGTAATTTTGCCAGTGGAGTTGTAAAAGCAAATGTTTTCAAGCAATTAAGATAAAGGACATATTGAATAAAGAGAAAATGTCAATCATTAATCATAGAACATACCCCAAGTTTCGTTATTGCAAGCTATTTGAATGATATAGCCGCATTGCTGTTTTCCCCATGGGGCATGTTGACATAAAGCCAACTGTCTTTCTCCTCCAGTGCAGTTTACTTTGCTCAACCATACTTTTCCATAATAATCATTATAATTGCTTCTTCCTGTTACATCCCCAAGCCTGAAAAAACAATAACAACATAAGTTTTTATATTTCACATCAATTATTTAGCTGCTTAAAAGTGGTCATTCATGTAAAGACTAGTGCATTTTTATTAGAGATAAAATCTGAATCAACATATGTTTTAATTTTTTTTCAGTATTTAACTAGTTCATTAACTTAGTGTTTTAATTTGCAGTTTAAAAGTAATGTCTGGAATTAAATATTTAAGACACAATAAGTTTTGTCAAACCTTCATGTAATATTATTGACAGTAGCGTCTTCATGAACAGGAAAAAGCATCTGTACAAAAACACGACACCTACTTCATTTTTTTTTAATTATTATCATTTTTATTCAGATTCCACATTTACCTTTACATACATTAAATCAGGTAGTATAAAAAAAATCTTGTTGTCGAGAATGTTTTACAAAGTTTTTTTTTACTACTGAAAGGATACAGATGGTCTATATTGCCTGGCGTGTAAGTTCTTTCCCGACACCTCTGGATACAGACCACGAAAGATAGTTTCCGAGCAATACCAAAACTGAAAGACACTATAACTGATTTAAAGCGACATGCACCATCCGAAACACATTAAAACTCTATACTCTATAATAAGACTATATAGGCTTCGAGAAACGTATATGAGTCCAGAATTGATATTAACGCAAATGCAAGGACTGACACTTCAATTGAAACAAATTACAGATTTTGAAATCGCTCATCAAAGGTCTCGAGTTTTGTTGGAGGCGCTGATTGGCTATTTGGGGCCAACGAGATGACGATCAAACTGGCAATCGAACACAAAGTCATTATCTAGGTGAAAATAGGAAATCATTCAAATTTCGTGCAGAGGCAGATTACTCCGTCTTGGACGACCATTTTAAACAATGTGCTAAAAATGCATTACTTACGCCAAACAAAATCTCAAAATGAATTGTTATCATACATCAAGATCTCCCTCGAGGTTCATTCATGAGACAATTGCCAATGAAGTAAAGATACAACCGCTTAGTCCACATTTCAAATATCAATGCGATGAGGTGTCAGATACTAGTAAATAGGATCCATTCGTGCTTGTTATCTGATATTATAATGCCGGTATTCCGGTTGAAGTTTGATTGTCAAATATTTGACTAGTGTTGGATTGGATATCCTGTTTTGTCGAGCGCCGGTAATATATCTTGTAGGATTCTTGGTTACGCGGCACAGTCCACCCGACTGCCACCAAGGATAATTTACCAATAAGCTAACCATAACCTCAATCTTGTATTATGCTTATTTTACAATGTGCCTTAAATACACTTGATGTAAGATAGCTTAAAACACCTCACAGTATTTTTAAAGTATTCTTCTTAACAGAGTCGATGTCTCCAAAAAGTCTGTCGACGAAATAAAATCGTCACCAGAACAAGGACCGATACGCAAAACAAAATACAAATCTGAAATTTAAGAACTTCTGTGAAACAAGATGGAGTGAAACAATAACGATCCTCAGCAGCTTGTCTACCATGTACGAGCCAATCCGATCTTGTTTTGAGGAAATCAGCTCTAAAGTCGGACCGACTTTGGACAAGAAAGATGTTATTGACGCTAAAGGGATACTCACAAAAATTACATATTCTTCTTTTATAGTTAGATTTCAAACCGTCCCCAATTTTTTTTTTTTTTTTATATTTAAGTAGATAGAGTAGAAAACTCGAAGGGTCCAGGCATGGGGTAATGCAAATTTGTAATTGTAATGGTTTGTATTACATTTTGCCAAGTAATTGCATTACATTAATTGTAATTTAATGTATTACTTGAGAAAATAAGTTGTGTAATGTCATGCATTACATTGCATTACATGGCATTAATTTTTTCACGTTCTATATATTTTTCACAGATTGTTGGAGATTCAGCTTAAGCAGAATTTGAGTTGTAGGGATTAATCAAGAACATAATCATTTAGATATTGCTTTTTTTTTATCTGAAAAACATTACTATAAAGTGTTTTATTGTTGTTTAAACATGTTAAACCTCAATGAATACCTTGTCATGATTAAATAACCTAAAATTGACCATTGTCATAAACACTAATTAGTTTGTTTGACAATCAATCTTTTCACCATTTTGACACTTGGTCATAAATTAGGCTCTCTGTTTATTCTGTAATTAGGAAAGAAATTCTCAGTAAATATTTTTGATAGGAATTAATAAAACAAATGGATATTTGTTAAAGTGAAGTTTACATTAGTTAAGATCAATACTAAACTTCATCTCTGTAATTTCTGTTTAGAGAAAACACAAAGATGTATACCTTCAAACCCTTATGATGTTAAAATGTAATTGTTGAATCGAACAGACTTTTTACTGGATACTTAACTTTAATATTAAGTAGATATACGGAACAGTTATTGTCTATGCTAGAATATTTTGTGACTTCATGTTGTTTTTCAGAATGTTTGATTTTTTTCTCACTTAATAATAACATTTCAAAATGTAATGTGTAATTCAATGCATTACTTTGCAAAATTAATTGTAATATAATGCATTACTTTGATAAATGCATGCAATTGTTATTGTAATTTAATGCATGCTTTTGTCAAAGTAATTGTAATATAATGCATTACTTTGCAATGTAATTCACCGCATGCCTGCAAGGGTCTACATTCGATATTGTAGAAGGTTATTTGGTCAAATCAACACGAGATGACGAAAAGAAATTTGACAAGTTGTTTGAAAAAGCTACGACAATTGGTGAAGTTGCGAACATTGGTGGTATCAAGGCACCTAGACGATGTGGGCGCCAGACCCAGCGAAGTAATGTCCCATGCCGACAATGAGAAAGAGTATTTTTGACGTAACGATTTTCTACCATTCTTAGACTCCATGATTCAGCAGTTCAATATTCTGTTTGGTGAACGAACATGTCGATGTTAGGGCATTGGCTTTGATTCCAAGCAACATTCATCAAACATTAGATGATACTATCGAAGACATTTTCGGTTACAACGAGGTTGACATGCCATTTCCTGACTATATTAGACAGGACTTTCGACCATGGAACGAGTTATGGCGGGACCAGACCGACAAACCGTCTACAATAATGTATACCGTGACAGACACAAGAGTGTGTAGCATGATTTTTACATAAATCGTTAAAGTTCTGAGCTTACTTTCATTGACCAGCGTAGCATCCAATTCCACAGAAAGGGCAAACTCAACGTTAGAGTATATCGACAACTTCTCGGTCAGTATATTGAAGAAGAACGCTTACATGTCATGGTACTGTTGTATGTCAATAAAACATTGAACTTGACTATTAAAAAATCATTGACAATTTTTCTTCACGAAATCAGAGGTAGATGCTTCTGGTGAACACTATTGTTTAGATGGCAGATTTGCACAATAGTCATCCCTAGAAAATCTCAATAAACATAATTAATGTTTTTGTTGATTTATTTTTCATTGATAAGTGATTAAAGTAAAACATCAATTATAATAGTATAGGTATAGAAGATGTGGTATGAGTGCTAATGTATGACAACAATTTCACAATGCATTCTTCAGATGCTGGTAGTGATCTCTATTTCAGTAGCTGACTTGGCTAGGGAGAATTTTTCAATGTCCATTTGTTCTAACATATTCCTCATCAAATATATGTACTTAGGTTTATATCCATCCAACCATTTAATAATAGACAATAAATGGGGAGGGATTATACGGCATCTAAAATTTCAAACCCTTTCACTTAAACTATAAAATTAACATACCCCACGTTAGAAACCGTTAGATTAGTGCATTTTACAGTATTTTTTTGTTTTGTAGCCAAAAAAGGTCATAACAAAACTTCTTAAGCTCCACTCGGCGAAATAATCTATGTTACACCCCTTCTCATAAACCCTGGATCTGCTCCTGCTATGAATAGACTGGACAATAAATAAAACTATAATGCATAGATATTAAAATGTGATTCTTTTTCAAAATGAACATTCTTTGATGGTTTATTGTTGTAATGATTCTTGTAGGACAATGTACATGTGCTAAAAACACATGTATTCATGTATGTATTTTATTAGAAAAAAACCTTTGATTAAGAAATAATTATTAGGGGTTTGAATATATCGTGATTTTACCATGGGTTGGCCCTGTATGACAAATATTTTACCCTGAGCGATAGGGAGGGGTAAAATATCAGCATAGAGGAACAACCCTTGGTAAAATCACGATATATTCAAGCCCCTATGAATTATTTCGATTCTAATAGGACAATTACGGCAATTGTTTTGGATCGAATCGCTCTAGGTTAAGGCATTATTTGCCGTTCCCATAAATAAACGCACTATTAAATTGACGTAAAAGAACGGAGCAAACTGAATAGGTGACATACTTAAACTATTTACAATAAAATATTTAGATAGGTTTGGATTAACCTAAATGACAATTGTACTTATATGTCTCATAAGTATACAAAAACTGAATTATATAACACATTTTCGCATCGTTTGTTTAAGTTTCCTTGTTTGTGATGATTTTCGGTTTCACAAGCGTGTATTTTCCCGTAAAATGCTTATATTCTGACGTCAACGTTCTATGCTGTCGGGTAGCTCATTCATAAAAAAAATCATATGACGAGGGAGTACAATCGGAACAGCCGAAACAATATATCCATATTTTACCACGGGTGTGTAAAAGCGTTTGAAGGACGTCATGTTAGAATCGGAAATAATTAATATATGTGAAACCAATATTAAAGGATGGAAAAAGCGAATTAAATTTCTTGGGTAGGAAAACAAAAAACAATTCCGACATGACCAAAAAATGTGAATGGAATGGCATCATACAGAAGTGATTAAAAATGGTCACACGAAATGGAAAACTGTTGGTTCATATGATACCCATAATGTTGGACCCATATTGGCCCAACATAGTATTCATTCACAATATGATTGGCAAAACATTTAAATGTTAGATAAAAGTTTTTTGGCCAACTTGTAACCAACTATTGGATATGTTGTTGGCCCGATGAGCAAGTAATGTGTGGTCCAACAATGGCTGTCATCATTGGGCCAACAAAATATCCCATGTTGGACCAACAAGCATTTGTTATCTGGTATTTGATAATTTAAGATTTCAGCATACATCTTATCAATTGTATGGTCAAGTCAATATTCTATTCAGTGTTTGCAAAACATTATTTAAAAGAAATAATATATAGTGTTTTATTATTTGAATACCTGTATCCAAGCTGTCGACATGCCACTGTAGCATCAATATTGTCAAAGTCATAAGAACAAACACTTCCCCATTCGTTGTTGTGAAATATTTTAAGTTCTCCTGCATTAGTTCTGGTATGTAAATCACCTTTAAAAAGACAAAAAAAACCTGTTTATTACATTTGTACATTTAAGAGTAAGAACAGAAATTGTCGTCAGAATAGCGACTGGGAAGGCTGGCATGCCTTGCTATGGACTGATGTGTTCTACTTACTAAAATATCCACCTTAGTGGGCATTGTACAATGCATGTTTATCTAGTCAACAAGGTATTAACCTGAATATATACAAAATATATTTGCCACTGAATTTAATCAGTTAATCAATACATACATCTGCAAAAAAAGAATGCATAAAATAAGACACAATGTACCAGATTCATTTTTGATTTTCTAAATTTTTAGTTAGATATTTGACAATCCATGTGATAAATTAAATATGTTAATTTTAATTTCTTTAAACAAATAATCAAGGGGTAGTACAACTCTTGCCAAACATGGGGACCTCGTTTACAGGATCTATCCATCATATGTATTGTTAAATTGTTCTCGTCCTCAACATGCATATAACATTCGCCCATGGACGTTAAGTAAGCATAAATAAGTCAATCGCGATTGATCAAAAATTAATGAGAAACCCTAAAGTTTAGGAAAATATTAACACCAGTACAATTTCCTTCAAATAGAACTGATAACAATTGTATTTTGGATAAAGATGAATATTATATAATATGTAATAAAAATGCTAGATTGAAGTGAGCGATTTGTTACTTTCATGATCGAATGGTATTCCCAGTTATGTTCATGAATATAATATGTATGTGTATAGCTTTGAAATTATAAGTCTAACGACTATTTTGTCATTAACTTTATTTTTACTACTCCTTTTTTATTTACCTTGGCATTTTGGTCATACTTTTTAATAGAGAGTTAACTGACGGCATAGATCTTTTCACATATTCACATCTTTCTGTGATGTGTAAGGCTTCTACTTTTATTTCAACAACAAATAAACAAAACTGATGATACTCGTCATTGAATATTAATAAATGCGCACGATTAGGGAATGGAATTGTCATTTCTGTCATATTCAGATATATTTTGATGGTCACATATGGAATTAAATTTTTGTATGGATAGTTTCTTTCAACCGAAATACTTTAAGTATTTCCATGATGAAAAGGATGATAGCTCCTATAAGAAGTTGACGATTTCGACCATGATATAATATTTTTAGATATAATTTTGCTACTATTTTTGCTTTACAGTTTCCTTGTTTGAACAAGAGACTCTGCTAAACTACATTCAGAATTTTTTCATTTAATGACAATAATTCCTATAAGTAGTCGACTAAGGATTTCAGTAGTAGTATTCATAATTTGTATAAATTAGATAATTATGTTCTTATCAGTATAACATGGTCCCTCTTTGTGTTTATATTTTTGTAATGTAACTTGGTCTGCTTATGGTGCCTTTCCTTCAACTGTCAACAGAAAACAACTACTTTTGTGAGATCTGGGTTTAGACATGTTCGGGAAGACTAGCCATGAACAATGCCTATGATAGTTTGAGTTATTGATGTAGTTGTATAGACAGGCCGGGTTCGATTGGCATCTTCTAAGTTGAGGTTTGCATTTTGGCGAGTCAGCTCTTATACAAGCTGATATAGCAGTACGTACGCGCTGATTATATGACAATGTAACTTTCTTAATTATTATAGCTAAATATTGACACATTTGAGCTAATTGTTAAGTTGCTTAAAAACAGAAGCTTATATTATGTCCAAAGTTATATATAATAGTTGTTGATCTGCTTTTGATGTTAATTTGATTATTATCTGATTAAAGATTTGTTCTTTTAATAGTTAGTTATTCGTTAGTATTAATCTTGTGCTGATAAATATAGTGTATCAAACTATAATTTGTATTATTACTTAACTAATCTGTTAGTGTACTTGATATTATGAAAACTGTCTATTCAATATAAAAAAAAGTCAACTCGATCAATAAAGAATAACTCGGCCAATATTGATTTTTCCCGTTTTGGCTGTGTTCTGATCCGGTCAATAGAGGATTTCGGAACGTCATTAGTTTTAGATCAATAGTCATGATAAACAGAGTTACACCTATGTCCTGACAATGTCCTGACCGATATGAAAATGCCAAGTACTTTTCATTATTGAATGGATGGACTTTAAATTTGGAACCAAGAAAGATGACAACATTTTTGAAATTAAAACAAGAAAAGTTTTAAAGACAAATTTGTAAGAGGTAGAAAAACTTAACCTGACCAACTACGACAGTGCCCTGACGATTGTACTGACATATATGAAAATGTATGCTTTTTTATTATTAAATCGGTTGAATTTAAATTTGGAACTAAGGAAGATGACAACATTTCTAAATTCAATACAAGAAAAATATTTAAAAGAAATATGCTTTAGAGTTAGAAGTCTTGTTCTGACCATTTTTACTGTTGTAGTCTAATGTTCTGACCGACATGAAAATACTAATTACTTTTTTATTTCAAAAGTATTAAATTGAAATTTAAAATTAAGCAAGTTATTTACATTTATTTCAGTATCATTTTTAAAAACATAGAAAAACATTTAAGGTTTAAAACCTTGACCTGACCAACATCGGCTATGCCATGACTAATGTACTGAGCAATATAAAAATGCTAAATACATTTTTTTTTTGGGTATGATTGACATCTTTTTTTATACAACTTTATTACAAGTCCAACTCTCAAAGGAGTAGGTCCGGTAAGACCCCTTTTTGGCCCTAAAATATAGCAGTTTTACAAAATTGTTAAAATGTAAACTTTTAGTTATTTATTGGACAGTAGAATGCTTCTGCTACATAAATATGGGCTGTTTTTGACAATACAATGCACATAAATCGGGTACTTGCACCAGTAAGTCATGCTAAATTACTGAAATCTTCACAATTCTAGCATTTTAGTTAAATTTTAGACGGTTTTCGTGTGAAACGAAAGTGGCCGCATTCGTGTTCATCCTTAATATTGAAATGTAAGTTGTATTTTATGATAATACATAACATATATAAAGGGTTAGGATGAACACGAATGCGGCCACTTTCATTTTTGACAAAAACTATCTGAAAAGTGACATTTTTCGACATATTTGGTAGATTTTTCATATTTGAGCTTGAATCGGGTCGTTTTTAATGACTAAATCAGTTAAAATCTTTCACACAAACTAATTGATTCAAATGAAATAGACACTTAAGTGTTTAAAAAGTTGTCAAAATCTTTCGTAAGATGAACCTGAAATTTGAGGCCAAAATCGGTCCTTACCGGACCTACTCCTTTGTTATATACCATGAAAAAATTGAAAATCAATATTTCAAAGGTAAATAACAACTTGACATGACCACCATCAACTTTGATCAACCTAATACACAAACAAAAAGGTGATAAGGTCGTACGATATATTATCATTAAAATTATTAAATATATTCTATTCATTAAACACAACATCCAACAAATGTCCAAAGCAAATACATTTTGTTAAATAAAAAGATAGGGGAAATAGGATTACAGGTTGATGACAGTGAATATTGTTACCCCCCCCCCCCTTATCATTTACCCTATTATTTGTTAATTTGACTAAGTGCAAGCAAGTCAGAATTTAATTGTATAGTATGCAAATCCTTGGTGCAAGTTATGACACTAATTACTGAATTATTAAACCCAATTGAATATTATAAAAGCTACCTTTGATAATAACTTCACTACTTAAATGCAAAGTTTTTCCTCAAATGCAGGGTTTAAAACAAACAATGTAATATAAACAAATAAAGTTTAATAAAACAAAAGAGATATAGTGTTTATAGATGTTTTCCTCTAGCTGCAAACTACCAGCAAACATTGCATTTTTTTTTGCTGCAAGATTGCGGCAAGTTTGCAGAAACATCTTTATTTGCAGTAATATTATAAGAAAATTAAGATAAGGAAGAATGTTGGCCACAAGATTGCAGAAAACTTTGACCATTTTAAATGTTTGCCAGAACATTGCAAGCATTTCAATATATTCTGAATCGGCAAGCCTAGTTGACACTTCCTGGAGGCTAACAATTTGAAATTATGGGCTAGGTTATGTTGATTTTGTTTGAAAAATGTTACATATAAGATATTAAGGAAGCATTTTGGTTCAATTACATAGGATATTCAATATCAAATTATTAATAGAACTGTCTTAAGTTTGAATAATTGTTTAATTGAATACTGTTTAATAAAGTTAAGTTCAATTCTGTTACGCAATTATATCCTAGTTTTATGCTCAATGCACATTTTTCTTTAAACCGGTACTTGATATCATTTTAGAATGACCACTACCCCCTTGTTCCATAAATGAAATGCATGACGATTGTATTTATTTCCTTATATCTTATAAGTTTGCATGATGTATTCTTTCAATGACTGTTTGTATACAGACGGAAGGTTTTTTTTTAAATTTTGATGTGTAATTTGTAAGAGATAAATTATATGTGTTCACATATAACATTGGTAATTGTGCAGTTCCTACAAGTTTGCCGCAAGTTTTAGCAGACAATTGCGGCAAATCCAATTTGCATAATTATGTTTGCTGCAAGTTTGTCGCAACCTTCAATTGCATGGTAAAATGGTTGAGGCAAGTTTGCAGCAAATGTTTGTCAAAAGGTTTATTTTTTGGTAAGGGAAATCCTTATAACTGAACAAAATAATTCACTTTAGTGGAAAATTGTTCAAACGTTAATTAAGCTCAAATCAAAAATTGTTTGCTAGTCCCTGTTTGTGCTAAGTGTAAGATAACACTGGTTAATTTCCTCAACATTTTATCATAATGTTGGAATATTATAATTCGTTTTTCATATATAGTAGTTTGAAGTTCAGGAAAAAAAGGGTTGGTAATCGTGTTCGTTTTTGTGTTAGTGCCTAATTGTATATTGTGTGTGTTTGTATCGCAGCATAAATGTACTTGTCTTTACATAATCAAGTAATGCAATTATTATGGCAATGTGTCGGCTTCATTTGAAATTCTGACATTATAACATTTATATATACCATATTAAAACAATAAATCCTTTAAAAAGTAGCGGTCAATACTGTTGTATGTAGCTTAGATGGTGCGGACAATAATTTGAAACAGTGTATTCTTGACAGCCGAACGACTACAGGTTTCAAATAAAACGTGTGTTTTGTATACCTGAATAATTTAACACTCACATTATAAATAGACAGAAATATAGATTCTACCACTGCATCGAGTGTAATACGATATTTATCCACTCGAGACAGTTAAATTTTCAAATTTAAAACGCGAGGCTTGCCCGAGCGTTTTAAATATTTAAAATTTAACCGTCGAGAGTGGATAAATATAGTATTACACGAGATTTGATGGTGGAATCTGTTTCTCTAATGATTTTCTAACATTATGCAGTTAACTTATTCCTTTTTTTCGAATGATCTGCAAAAAGATGTGTTCTTTCTATGTGACGTCATCAGGCATGGTCGCCTTTTTTCATGCCGTCACAATAGGAAATTCAGAGGAAAGCAAGAAAATTCGACGTCATAATCGGATTTTAACCAATGAAGAACTGAGATCAAACGAACCACACGTTGATTAAATTTTTTTTATACAATGAGTGCATAAAGGGATAAATTGACGAAGAATTAGAGAATACTTTTTATATGATATGTTACCATAATTCAAAATATAAAGGAAATGCACTATTTGCACTATCATAATAAGTTGCCTTTTTAAACCATCTTAACCTGATAAAGCGTGAGGTATTTAACAACTTTGACTTCCCAAGAGGGCCTTGCACGGTCGGGGATTATTGTAACTGGAAGCTTGAAATGTGATTATATAACTAAATAATATTTAGAAAAGTAAGAAAGGTTTTATATATTTATTATATATAAATGATGAATGTCTTTCATAATCCAATAACATTTCAAAACCAATTATTCAGAGAACAATTAAAGGTCTTGAATGTAGCAAAATTCCGTTTCAAAATGTAATTTCCAGTGTCAAATGACAGTTTATTGGACATTGATTCCCAACATATATGGTTTCTATACAATTTTTTTTTAAAAGGAAATAATTTGGTACTTCCGGTTCACAAAATGTTACTTCTGGTATTATTTTAATGTTTACTTGACACTGATTCCAAAGATATCACGATTAATATACTTCAATATTAATAGAGTACAAAAAAATCCGTTTTACACAAGTCACTTCCGGTTGGATTTTTCAATGTGAAATGTCTTGAAACCGTATGCAAAATGTCCCATGTCTTTATCATGTATAAATATGAGGTAGGAGTAAAGATTAAAATCTAGAACGTCAAATTAACCTATCACCTTGAGTTTAATTTCAAAGTAATCAATAAAGGACCTCAAATCAAAAGAGCCTAGGTTTTAATTATATTTGGTTCATGATTTATATATCCATACACATATTTTGAAATACAATTGCGTAGAAAACTCTATTTTAATGTAAGCGTCCCTTTAAACCATGTTGTATGTGGTACGACATGTCGCAACTAACAATTAATTAAAGAATATGTTGTCAATATCTTATATCGTGTTTGAAAAGAGTTGAAAATAAGTTAAAATCCAAATTTAGAAATAACCTTGACCTTTAACCTCTACCCTGTTTTCTTTTTTTTTTACTAACGACCTCAAATCAGAAGACACTCGGGCTCCATAACTTATAGTTTGCCAATTACAATTTCATTTCACTTATTTAAAATATATAGAAGGGGAAATAACTCCAATACGGAGTTTCTGGATCACTTCGGGCAAAATTATTTTTATGATCCTAAGGATATAAATAAAGGCAACAGTAGTATACCGCTGTTTAAAATTCATAAATCGATAGAGAAAAAAAAACAAATCCGGGTTACAAACTAAAACTGAGGGAAACGTATCAACGTATACGTATATAACGAGCAAATTGGTGACATACATTTGTCATAATCTTTTACGGTTGCGAAGGAAATGCGTACACAAGAAAAAATAGTGTTGGGGAGATAACTCTTTCAATAAAAAGTGTTCGGCTAAACAGGGTCAGTATTAAAAGCCCAATAACAATGATAAAAATCTACGCAACACCTTGCGAAACCACAGAGCACCGCTGTGGCGAAAGAAGAAAAATAATAATCGAAAAAAGAAAACCAATAGGTTTTTCAACAGAAAAGTGGAAAGACCTAATAATAAATCAAATAACCATACGTGGAGATAAAATTATGAACCTGTTCAAGGAGACAAGTAACGCATTGATTCAATAGACTTTTGTGAATTGAAACATAGTACAAAGGGATGTCACTCTTGCGAACAAATGACACATCAAAATAATGAATTAACACACAACATGTGTGCTGCACTTTCAATGAAGATTCTAAGTTATCAATATCACCATCAGTTGTTAATCCGAAGGATAGTTACAACTAACGAATACTAACTCACAGTAAAATTAATTGTTTGAAATGTTTTTTAAACCTTTTCAGAAAATGTTCGAACTACTAATAGATCATGTTTCACGTGTTTATAGATTGATATGCTATAGTCGTTAGAAATTTTTTGCATTTAATAGTAAACGACACAATACAGATCATTTGCTTGAATCTACTTACCCAAATAAAGATTTAATTAAAGCCTGACCCATTTAGGTATTGTTAACTATTTCTAACCTTGTCTTTTTAGCTCACCTGGCCCGAAGGGCCAAGTGAGCTTTTCTCATCACTTGGCGTCCGTCGTCCGTCGTCCGTCGTCTGTCGTCGTCCGGCGTCGTTACCTTTTACAAAAATCTTCTCCTCTGAAACTACTGGGCCAAATTTAACCAAACTTGACCATAATCATCATTGGGGTATCTAGTTTAAAAAATGTGTCCGGTGACCCGGCCAACCAACCAAGATGGCCGCCATGGCTAAAAATAGAACATAGGGTAAAATGCAGTTTTTGGCTTATAACTCAAAAACCAAAGCATTTAGAGCAAATCTGACATGGGTTAATATTGTTCATCAGGTCAAGATCTATCTGCCCTGAAATTTTCAGATGAATCGGACATTCCGTTGTTGGGTTGCTGCCCCTGAAATTGTAATTTTAAGGAAATTTTGCTGTTTTTGGTTATTATCTTGAATATTATTATAGATAGAGATACACTTTAAACAGCAATAATGTTCAGCAAAGTAAGATGTACAAATAAGTCAACATGACCAAAATGGTCAGTTGACCACTTTAGGAGTTATTGCCCTTTATAGTCAAGTTTTAACCATTTTTCGTAAATCTTAGTAATCTTTTAGAAAAATCTTCTCCTCTGAAACTACTGGGCCCAATTTAACCAAACTTAGCCATAATCATCACTGGGGTATCTAATTAAAAAAATGTGTCCGGTAACTCGACCAACAAACCAAGATGGCCGCCATGGCTAAAAATAAAACATGGGGTAAAATGCAGTTTTTGGCTTATAACTCAAAAACAAAAGCATTAAGAGCAAATCTGACAGGAAGTAAAATTGTTGATCAGGTCACGATCTATCTGCCCTGGAATTTTCAGATGAATCGGATAATCGGTTGTTAGGTTGCTGCCCCTGAATTGGTAATTTTGAGGAAATTTTGCTGTTTTTTTGTTATTATCTTGAATATTATTATAGATAGAGATAAACTGTAAACAGCAATAATGTACAGCAAAGTAAGAACTAAAAATAAGTCAGTATGACCAAAATAATCAATTGACCCCCTAAGGAGTTATTGCCCTTCATAGTCAATTTTTAACAATTTTCTTAAAATTTGAAGATTTTCAATAACATTTTCCACAGAAAGTACTGTTATAGATAGAGATAATTGTAAGCAGCAACAATGTTTAGTAAAGTAAGATCTACAAACACATCACCATCACCAAAACACAATTTTGTCATGAATCCATTTGTGTCCATTGTTTAATATTCACATAGACCAAGGTGAGCGACACAGGCTCTTTAGAGCCTCTAGTTTTTTAATGTTATCACACTTTTTGTTAAGATTCGACTAAATACCCATATCCCTAAATATCGCCAGGTAAATACCCTAGGTAATGTAGGACAAACTGACACTGATTGCTGTTAATCACAAAATCACTAAATAAACAATTGATGATGGCTTAATGCAAAACAAATCAAATTCACAGGGAATACAAAGTAAAGGATGAAAGTTAGCAAATGCTGTTAAAATATAGAAATATGCAGGACTGGTCTATATCTGTCATACGTGGTATTCCTGACTAAGTATATACAATGTCAATCTTCTCCATTTAAAACTTGACAATTACAAGTCAAATGCAATCAAAACTTAAATGGTATTTTCAGCCATTCCGACCTTTATGACGGATTTTATTATAGAGGGCAAATATTACCTTAAAAATATAACTTATAGACTTGGAACATTAAATATCGTGGTTTCATTTGCTTATATCTCCCTGTTTAGTTGTTCCGTTATTTTTGTATCAAGACTTTGAGGCGAAGACATTACCAGGTGTAATACCACCAAATCATGGTACGCCACATCCGGTTGCATACGAAAGTAGGCCTAAAAAAATATTCCCTTGAATTTGACAGTTGTAGAAAATTAACCCTGCATTTCAATGCACTTAAATTTTTCTGAGTCGTAAATATGTATGTTGGGTGTCTGAAAGCATCATTCTTTTTTATTTGATGGTCTTATAAAATATTTTGGAACGTTAAGGTTACATAGTTACCAAAGCAGGTAACCAGTAAATAACAGTGTAAAAATTGGGTTGTCTACCCTCGGCGGTGGTAACTTTCTTATATGCAATGAAATGTAGTGTGAAATTTTCACTGTATCATTGGAAAGGATTGAACTTTACACATGCAAAGTATTTCTTTGGTTGAAATAAAGGTAAATACTGTACGATTTTTTTACAAGTGCCAATTTAACAAAGACTAATAGGGAAAAATCTAATTTAGGGAAACTAAATGTGCGCTCGTGACCCTATTGTACTTTCATTTTTAAAAGTTATTAATAAACCAGTTCATACATTGTAAACATGGACTATTCGGAATGGATTTAGACACAGAAAGTACGTTTGAGGTAAAATTGCATTGAAATGGGGGTTTACGGGTGTTTTCTTAGTCAAATGGGTGGACAGACGAAGCTGTATTTAGATTATTGTGTTAAATTTTAAATTACCCTTACAGTTTTTGTTTTGTTTATACAACATGTGAATTTTTTGTTTCAGTGTTTACCATGTTCTGAAGAGCATTCTGTTGAAAAATCTTATATGTGAATTGGTCTGCAGATGACACTTCAGCATTAAAGTATGTATCAACTATCATCATGTTTTTTTTTGTTTTGGCCGCAAAAGTTTACAATTTGCCTTTGTGCCGTCTACATTTTGCACAGACAATAACTCATCTAAACACTTATTTGTCCTGGATTTATACACATCAGAATCCAGTCTCACATACTTAAACTTTATAATTCTTACCAATTATTTTTTGTACCAGCATTCCAAGGGACATAACCCTTTTTAAAAACATTTTGAGGTATTTTTTTATTACTCTTTCTCCCCATTTTCTAATGTAAAATACAAGAAAGTGGACTTTTTGTGTAAATCTATTAGAAATATACTGTTATGAGTAAATAAAAAGACTTTGATACAAGTAGCAATAAATGATTGACTGAAAGGGAACCGTTATTTCTCACACTAGGGGAACAGACCAAAAACTCAAGTTACACATAAGGGCTTATAGAAACTTCCGTGTAGACTGTTAACATTTATAGAGACAGTTCTTTCAGCTAAAACACTTTAATTATTGATTTGACATTACATTTATTTCATTTTTGTTGGAAAATAATCACATTTGTTTTATTTTTTAGACAAAAGATATCAAGTTTTGATGAAAAAGGAAGGAAGGAGGAAAAATGGACCAAAACAGACCAAAACAGACCTTCAAATGAACTATAAAAGGTGCAATAAAATTGTTTATCATCTTAAAGTTGTCTTTTGTATTTATATTTAATTGTTTGAATGCATATATCATGAGTTTATGATCAGATATTAGTCAACACTGCATTTGATAATGATACACTGAAATTAGGATTTTTCGAAGAAATTGGACTGAAATTGCCGTAGGATATGGCCTTACATTATAGTGATTTTCTCTGAAACTATAGTTCTGACTGAGACAAAACTTGACAGTTATGCTTGAAATAACTTGCAATTGGAGGGAAAAAATTGCATTAAGTGTATTTGACATTTAGGTGTTCTTTAGGTGTAATACCACCAAATCATGGTACGCCACATCCGGTTGCATACGAAAGTAGGCCTAAAAAAATATTCCCTTGAATTTGACAGTTGTAGAAAATTAACCCTGCATTTCAATGCACTTAAATTTTTCTGAGTCGTAAATATGTATGTTGGGTGTCTGAAAGCATCATTCTTTTTTTATTTGATGGTCTTATAAAATATTTGGAACGTTAAGGTTACATAGTTACCAAAGCAGGTAACCAGTAAATAACAGTGTAAAAATTGGGTTGTCTACCCTCGGCGGTGGTTACTTTCTTATATACAATGAAATGTAGTGTGAAATTTTCACTGTATCACTGGAAAGGATTGAACTTTACACATGCAAAGTATTTCTTTGGTTGAAATAAAGGTAAATACTGTACGATTTTTTTAAAAGTGCCAATTTAACAAAGACTAATAGGGAAAAATCAATGGTGGTATTACACCTATTTTACCAGTGACTCAACATGGTCTGAGGAGATGTTATGTGTAATGTCACCATATGCGTGAGGAGACATTATTGTTTTGATTCCAGCGTCACTGTCTCTTGTAGATGAAACGCGCATCTGGCGTAAATACAAAATATTATAAGTTATGCGCGTCTGATAAGTTCGGCCTTATAGGTTTTTATTAAGTTATTTCCCATAATTCAATATTAAGTTGGTATGTGCTCTCCATGTGTGTGCAAGGGCTCAAGTATAGTATATGTTTAAGTAAATCCAGCAAAATCATTTCGCTGGTATTTTAAAGTAACTACGGTCTTATATGATTTCTGATTTATTAAGTCATTTTTACATGTGTGTGGTTAAAATCTTTACCTGCGTTTGATATTATTGTTGACCGTCTTTAAGAATGAAACTACATATTTATTTCACTAAAAAGTAAAGAATGTAAAGACAGTAAAGAATGAATATTTGTTTGCAACATCAACGTACTTCATTTTGTCTTTGAATTCGTTCATATCTCTGTTTCATTGACATTCATACCACTTTATCTATGTTTTCTCTTACAACAGGAAATATTGTATTTCTTAAACAGTCATAAATTGCTTCATATTTTCCATGGTCATGTAATTTTTGCTTATCAGTCAATTGCTCTTTGTCCAAACATTTCCTATGAATTGCTATTTAAGTTTTGGAATTCTTGTATATACGTTTAAATTTTTGGTCATGAAAGTAACGCGACAAAAACTTTACTATTTTGTCCAAAAAGGACACATTCATTTCGTCAACAATTCTCTTTGCTCCACAATTTTAATGTTCTTCTTTGGCCTTCGCAATCTGTACAATGTGAGGCATACCCGCCCAAAACGCGTCTGGGTTTGGATCCTTTAAAATACCTTTTTTTCCCTTATTAGACATAGTGTATCCCTCATTTGGAATAGTGTCCTGCGCCGCCATCATTCCTGTTATGCAGTGACATAGATTTGAGCAAAACATGGTCATAGATTTGAGTAAATAAAGGAAATAGATTGGAGACAATACAGGACATAGATTTGAGACAATAAAGGACATAGATTTGAAACGTCTATGACACAATACTTAAAAGGACATAAATTTGCGGAAAGGACATAGATTTGAGGGTTAAAAATTTGAGATTTAAAATCGTAAAGAGTTATAACATTAAAGTGCTTTTTTTTTATTTCATTATATTTTGGAACCAAGTTTAATTTTGCATCCTAAAATCATTGAACAAGGGACAAAAAAATCTATATTATTTTATCATGCTTTGAAATGGCAATTAAAAAAAGTATAGTAATAATAAGTTAATATTGTCATTTTCAAACAATAATGTGTTGCGTGTCTGCATTCGAGGAATAATACCTGTTAAATTTCGAATAATTTATAATTATAGTAAAATTGCTTTGATTTAAAAAAAAAAAAAAATGAAAAGCCAATGCTCACCCTCATTGCCGTTGAAACATTCTACTCCTACGTCGTAGTAGTGATAATAATACTGACGCCAATTACTATGTGAACAATCAGTCAAAGTGCGTTCATTTCCAAAGCAATTCATATGATGAGAATTCCAGACTCTGCCAGTACCAGCATCTACGTTGTTATCCAATGACATCCCATAACTGTAAAATTGCAAATATCATAAAGTAAATCTGAATCGAAAATAAAGTTTTGAATCATTACAGACTTGAATTATAGTTTAAGTTAACAAAGCCTTATACCTATGAAAACAAATTTCCATTGAAAATTTCTAATGCCCTGAACTTTTTAATATTGTTTCACTACTGTGAGAATACCCTTTAAAAGCCCATGAACTATACCAATTAAATTATGTCTATCAAGTACGATTACATTTAATGGGGTAAATTTCCATTAAATTGATTGTTTTGCAATTAAAAAAATGAATATCAACCCTTCAATAAAGCCATGAAACTTGGAATAATGGCCAATAGTTATGAGCACTAAATTTCTTCATACATATATTAATGGGTATGAATTTACCCGCTAATGGCCATTAAATTTTACCATGGAAACTAAATAAAATGGCCATTAATTTCTATTCTATACAGTTAATGGGCATGAATTCTGTTTACAGTAGTAAAATTACCCTTTTATCACCTATATATACGTGTTTGTGCTCAACCGATCCTGTTACTTTTATATATTCGATACTTATTTGTTCCTTATTCCATTTTAATACGTTCGACCTTTCAACTGCTTTATTTTCGTATGTTTGAAGGTGGTTCTTGGTTCTTAGAGGTGAAATAACCCTAAAAGCGCGTTTGTACCGTTTCACCAATCGACTGGTACCCAGTTACTTATTCGTTCCTTTATCCCTTATAATACGTTTGTTATACGTTGCACCTTAAAATCAGATTTTCGTGTCTCAAAATATTTCTTACCTTTGTGAAATTGTATGATGCCTTAATAGATTTTTAAACCATATGGATATTATCATTTTAACCTATTTAAGAATAAAGAGACAAAAAATTAAATCATCTTCATGAAATTCCGCTGATTTGTTGTATAGCAGACAGTCGTTTTACCAGAAATTGGGTAAGCAAGAGAATTTATAAGTAATAACTGTTTCGAAAACGATAATCAACTTGGAACTGACATCGCCCGTTGATTATCGTTTACGAATCAACTAATGCTAGTAATAGTTCTCTAATGCAGAATTCATTTTCATGTGCGACAAAGGTTCACGGTATTTTGCTCGGTTATTAAATATACGTATAGCAGCCCTGAAGCTTGAACGCTGTTACCTTATGATTTGGGTAGCTGTAACAAAAGATAAGTGAGGACTGATGTAGGGAATCATTACGAAACCAGCACACGTAGATCCATGAATGTTCATGTAAATAAAAATAAAATTTAGTTTGATTTCAATTATTGATAACAGAATCAATATTAATACCAATAAAAACAAAATTCAAAGATCAAATTACAGTGTTGGATTGGTAAATACTTAGAAAAAGTTTATTTGAAGGATCTATAAGTAAACCCAGATCATTTCCAAATTTCCGAGTACGTGAAAAATGACTGCGTAAAAAGGATGATGTGCTATCCCGTTTCAAGTAAGTATGGTTATTCACCAGCAACACATATATTTCGTTCATTGAAATCCATAATGTTACAACAGACATGGGTATAGCAAAAGCTGTTGTGATATACAAACACTGTAAGATAGTGCCAAAGGAACTTCACTGGCCAAAAATAGAAAATTAACAATAGGGAACTAACAATCATCCCTTTGTCCTAAATTTATCAATTAAATGCAATTTAGAAAAGTCTTTACAGAATGTGGGCATAAACTATAAATCATAACGGTACAAGAACAAGTCTGATATGTAAGGGACGCAATTGCTGCCAATAGGAATAAGTACAACTGGTCGATAATCAATATTGCCGAGACGTCCATAAATATTAAAAAGGAGAAAATTTGCAGTTTCAATCAGTTCATCACACCTCCAGTTAGTATATCTAGCATATTTACCTTTCTCATTAAAAAAGGCTTTGAAAGAGCTGCCGGAAATAAATTTGCATTCAGATTTACCGAACGACTATAAAAATCAATAGTGTGTTTAAATGCAGTGTAAAGAGTTGAAAAGTCAGAACGTTCAACAAAATCAAAAGGACTATCAAAAGCACGTGATTTATCTGAAACATCCAACAAATGTTTTACAACCAAAAATTGTTAATTCAACTATGATCCTATATTCTATTACAGAAGTTAATAATAAGTTCTTTGTAGTAGTGAAGGAACTAGTTAATATCACTGATAGATTAGTTACTAGAGGCCGAGATTAAACTATATTTTACTGTTTTTGTGTCGTTTATGTAACCAATACATAGTAGGGCCTTATGCTGTGACGTTGTTATGATATGTTTTTTACTATATGACTATCTGTTGAGTGCACATACCTGAATTTTAAAGAATTTAAAATGTCATTCTTACGAACGTCCGTGTAATATTTAAGGCTTACCACCACTAAAGAGGTTTCATCAAAATAAAGGTTATAAATTATCAAATTACAGGAAGACAACAAAGTTATCAAATTCTGAACATATCTGTTAGGGAGCGTAAACATATAACAGAAAAAGCGCTTGGTTATGTCATTTTGTGGCAGAGTCATATTTGATTGATATATTAAATATGATATGGTTGATTATTAATTTTATTGCAGTGATTGATAGTTTAACTACTCATTGTTTCTATTTCAAGCACTATTGTTCTAGTAATAATTTCTTTCCCCCTTTACTGAACCTCTTTTCTTTCATATCATTTTGGAGGGGAAATTATAATCTTTTGATTGGTCAATCTTTAGGCCATAGGTCTAACTATAGGTAAATTTAGAATGCAGACATATTGGAATGCAGTTTAGAAAATTACCTGCTTGATATATTGATCTATGGTATTTATATTATACTTCATATTTTTTGATTTTCAATATTCTTAATTCAGATCAGTTGATTAGAAAGAGTAAAAGATTAAATCATGTAATAATAACACAGAGTCATATTAAACATTTTAATATAAAACGTTCTAGTACTTTAAATATTATAAAGTTACATTTAAAGTAATAGGTGGATAAACTTGGTATTTGAATAATACAGAACTCTTCAACTACATATTTTATATTTTATAAGTTGTTGGGTTATTATAAAAAAAACATGCAAATTTCGATGAGGGAGTATTTGGAAAAGTGATGTCTCAGAATTATGCAATGGGAAAAACTAAGAGTTCCTTCAATTTTAACAATTTTAGGTAATCCTTTGATAGAATCGTGTGAATGGTGTTACCAATTTAAAACATGTATTTAGGTACTAAATATTATTGTTAAATATCAAACAACTGTTCCAATTTGTTGTTACGGTTTAAATTACTCCTATAACTATGCATTCTATTTAAACATTAATTTTAGAATAAATTGTTGTATAAAAGTTAGCTGTCCTAATTATTGCTGTGTTTTATATTAAGAAAATACCCTTAAACTGAATATATGTAAAATGTTGAAGACCGATTGATAAGATAATGCCTATCCTCCGTATTCGACCTGAATACAATTTCATATGTTAATAAAAAAGAAAATAGTTGCATTTTTATAGTAACACCACTGACCCTTTAGTAACTCCAATGACACAAAAGTATCACCATTGACAACCAATTTCAAATTTTACTTTTATTAAGTACTGAACACAGAGCAAAGAACACAGAGCAAAAGAAAAAGAAAAACAATTCTTAGGCTACAAAATCTCAAATTATATAACATAAAATCAATAACTAAAATGTCAATAGTGTTACTAAAAAGTGTTATTGGTGTTACCAGCATACACCAGTTTTTGAAAACTTTGTATATGTAATACATGATATTGTTAAAACATTGTTATACAAGTATTGTTTTTCATTAATAATATGATTTTTATTTACCTGGAAAAAAAACCGTTACATTATCACCACGCAAAGATTAGACACGGTAAATATATTAGCTTACACATTGTTTTGAGATGACCCTCAAAGCTTACCTTTATGATTTGTAGTCTTACTCGTACTAGGACTAAGAGTCATACATTTATTATAAATATCTACTTTTAGTAATGCAAGCCTAACAGTCAGCACAACACACATTTACGTCATATTATCGCTCATTTTTTTTAATTACTAGCGAGTACAATAAGCTCCATAAACTCAATCTACTTATCTCGATGGTGACATTCTACAATGGCGGAAAAATTTGGAATCGTACAAACCAAATACTGAGTAACGTTAAAGTATTGATTTACTTAAAGTCATTGTTACAATGAAGATTTCCAAATCGTAAATGTCTTTGCTCTTATAGATTCATATTACGGTAGAGCAGTTTCATTGCGACCATACAGTTGAGGACAGGTAACAAAACTACATAAAACTACATGAATGCACTACTTGAAATACTGCCACCAAAGAACACCTGATAGAGCTTACATAGTTGAAAAATAGAAATTAACATCGGAAATATTAATAAATTAAATTAATTGAATCCATTCACAAAATAATTGATTAACGACGAGTTTTTGTCATATTATTTTCCATTAAATATGCGATTGGTGGTTCATGTGGACTTCACATTATCCCTATCTCTTTAAAGATGATAATAGATCATTTTGGAAACCGTCAAAGTTGTTAACACTAATTACTAAGTGTCGGACCAAACATAAACATGTTAACCGCAATAGGAACTTCGGACTCATATTGATACAGTAGCTCATCCTAGGCTTATCTTGCTTCAATATACTCTACCAGAAAATCTAAGTCGTACAATATTGCAGTGCTAATTGCAGCAACATAATATTTAACTGATCACTTTTACTTACTTGTAACCAAGTTGCCTACAAGCAACAGTGGCATCTCTGTCGTCAAAGTTAGGACTAGAAACTGTTCCCCATGTTCCGTTGTAATATATCTCAAGTCTGCTTGAATTAAGACGTATATCGCCTTTGAATAAAAAAAAATAATAATAATTATCAAGATATTACAGATAATTCATCAATTAACAAAATATTTTATATCATGTCATCTCATAATGGAACAGATTACGATTAAACACTTTAAAATATTTGAAATATATTGCTGTAAAATATGTCTTCCATATATTAACAGATATTGCAACTAAATTTAACATTATACGGATTTGTTAAGATGCACTAATACTTCCTAAATTATATTAGCATTTCTAATGTTTTTATATATGAAATGTATAATTCTGACCGCTCGTATTTGACATATTGACATAAACACCTTACAATAAATCCATAAACAATCTGTTTAGAATTAGATATATTCCATGTCTAGAAACTTTACCTTATAATTTTAGCTTTCAAATACAGTCAAAGGCATATTATCTGTGTCAGACGGGTATAACTTTATATAAATTATGGTAATATGCTGTTTAAGTACTGTTTTCTCTGTCAATTGATTTTTGACTTTCGAACAGCAGTATACTACTGTTGCCTTTATTAAGCCTTCATAGCAGACTAAGAGGAAAGTGTGTGTAAATGATGTTTAACGACATGTCTAAGATCGGTTGACATCCTTTGAAATCGATCTCCAGATGAACTGGATTGGGATAAACCCTGCTTACATATTTCGAATGTTGTTGCAACTCAACTTGTAGTAATACACTTTATGCTATGAATCGAATACTTATAACATGTAGCTTCAATGTAGTAAATGTTATCTGTCCAAAAAAAGCACTGTGTAATTAGCATGTCATCATATGTAATACTCATTAGGTAAAGAGTAATAAACAATATATAGGCTAAAATACATGCCGGGGCACGAGGTAACATACCGCAAATACTAACAGAACACTTTTACACCGACCATTTACATGTCTGTTAAAGACAAACATTATGGACATTACGAAGCCATTCGTTATTTTCGTTCAAAATTGTACATTAAGAATCTAATACTGAGATGATGTTCTTATTGATATGCAGTACATTTAAATTTGTAATAAAACATTCTATGAATTTAAAATTTCTATTGTATTAAGTTATCCAAAATTGTCTAAAAGTGGCATGATGTTCTCGGATTATGGATGATTTATAATCACGTACAAAATTTATAAAAAAAAATGTACACTTTCATAGTACAATCAATTTTCCTTCAGACCAATACAGTAAGTTCACAGAATGAAGTTTTTGAAATAAAACATGGACAATATCAACCATTTAGTGGATTCTGTTAGCAAGAGAACATTTGCAGGTGATCGAACACATAACTTGCATAATGTATCCTTAGAAATCGACATCACCATTTCGTGTCTAATTATTAACGAACATTGTAAAAATAACTCAATTAAATTGTTCCTTCTAATTGTAAATGAAACAATTTAAGTGCAATATATACCCATGAAAGAAGTTGTTATTTAATAGGTGGACAACTAAATACAGAATATGACACATGTACGCGAATACGAGCTTGTGCATTCCCATTGCATTTTGCGGTCACACACAATTGTTTGCAAATACTTTGAGTTTTGTTACTTTTATGCACCGCATTGACTGTAGAGGGTATTGGTTTTAGGTCTTTTCGTATTACCATTGATACGTCCTTGTGTAAAGTATCTGGATCAAGTTTTTTGCTACGGTAGTTTTTCAAATCAACGTTAAACATAGTATTCATGGTCATCATGCTATCAAATTGATAAATATATTCAATTTTGAGGTATCCACCCTGTACATGGTTCACTGATTAAAGAAATGAATGTATTTGAACCTCTAAGGTTACAGTTTTTTTGGGATTTTGTAACAGTAGTTCATCCAATTTTTTTTTTTTTTTTAAGTTGTATGCCAATTTATGATTCCATATAGGAATTATATATTCATTCAATATTGAGAAATGACAATGAGAACAGGCCATGATTTCTTATCGGCAAATATGTTTCTTAGTATACATAGTATTAATTGGCTTTGAGATGGGGAAGACTCGCGACAATACAATACATGGCCTAGAAATCTTAACTCTTCCGGAACATCTGGTGACAATGTTTGAGTTCGTAATTACCAAAATTTCTGTTTGCTTTCATCTATAAATACACAGTAATGTTTTTGTCATGTATACAGAAGATACGTTTTTCAATATTGTTTTAGAAATAATTCATCGTTTAGATGCCGTGACTCAAATGTTTCAGGTTAGAATGGGGACACTACTGTAATCAAGCATATTAAACCCCGCTTCAATCTTTATAAAAAAAAAGCATGTTGACCATTCGGAATGCTTTTGTCGTTGGAAAAAAGCACAATGTAAGCACAAATCGAATTGTATTTTTTCCATGTTCAGTGAACAATGAAAAACCTAACAAAATCTAAATTTTGCATACATATAAAAAAGAAGATGTGATATGATTTCCAATGAGACAACTCTCCACAAGAGACCAAATGACACAGAAATTAACAATTATAGGTCACCGTACGGCCTTCAACAATGAGCAAAGCCCATACCACATTATATGTATAGTTAATAATATTAGTCTCATAATGATCATTTTTACTAAGTTACATGTTGATGTGACCACAAGTGCATATTCAACTACTTCAGTCAAATATGTTAAAGCGAGAATGTACCAAATTTACATAATAACATGTTTATATCTAGTGAATTTTGAATATGGGTCAACACAATAATTTTGCAAGTAAATTACATAGTTCACAATAAAAGGAGCATTTGCATTTAGATTCAAGTGTTGTGAATTAAACTGCATAGTAAACTACCATAACGAAGATTTTCATCTTATACGAGACGAACGATATAACCAACGGTTGAACGGACGAGGGCACACAAACAAGATATCAGAATATGCCCCCCAACCTTACAATCGTAATCAGGCATAAAAATCATAAAACTGACGTATGTTAGCAAGTATCTATGACAGCAAACCTTAGTACATTGGTACTACCAATACGTGGTAGCGGTAAAATGTCATGTATATAATTCCCTACCCGATAAGTGATAATTTATCATATGGATATACTCAAGTTCCTCAAAATCTAAATTATATCGATGAAGGAAGTACTTATCGAAGCTATTCTGAAGTAGAAGATAAACAAACACAAAATTCAGGATAAATCATGTATTCGATAACCTGAAAATTTTCCTTTTTTGGCAAAATCAGCTAAAGCTAAATAATTCGATAAACTGAAATAATTGTTTTGAAGCAAAACTTGCATTTCCCAAGTCATGTCTTCTTTGACTGTTCGTGGGGTTAAAACAATAAATCTCTGGGATGTGTTTAATTGGATTTTAGGGTCTGGTGAATGATTTTTTAGTATTAAATATTTTTGGCTTTTAACAAGCTTTCAAAATCTGCGAGTACACTCATATCGTATTTTCGTGTTAATTTGACCTGTAAATACAATTTGTAATGCATATTTGTTATTCAGTGTTTACTGATTAGGTCTTTACACTTTTCGGGGAAAGACCTTTTGTTTTTCTTCTGATTATTTTTTTTCTTCTGCCGTCTGAGATGTTTTTTGTCTTACCACATATCAAATTGATTTTTGGCCAATGATGTTGTACAGTAATAGGGGTTTCAAAACTCACCCTGTGTGACCGAACACTTATTCTTATAGGAGTTATCTCCCCGCGTCCCCTTTTCTTGTTATCACTATATCTCTAAAACCGTAAAAGATTTTAGCAAACTGTTTTCACCAAATTGTTCGTCTACTCTTAAGAATTATTTGGTTTATTTGACCTGAGTGATCGGAAGACATCTTACGGGAGTAATTTCCCTTTGAAAATTTAAGATAGGCGATTTGTTGGATAAATTCATACGTTATAAGTCGTAGAGGCCTACAGTCTTTTGATATGAAGTCCTTTGTCCATTTGAAGGAAATTGAGGTCAAGGTCAAAGGTCAAGGTCATGTAATAATTTAGAATTTTGCTTATTATCGTTATTCCAAAGAAACCGTGACAGTAAATGTTATGATGTGTTTGCCAACTAACTGTTTACAAAAAGGCGCAACTTCAACCTATTTAAGTCGAAGAGTTTTGGTTAACCCTTATAGGAGTTTTCTCCCCTTTTGTATTTGAAATCAGTATTTCTCCTCAACCATACAAGTGATTGACATGGGGTCTTTTGATTTGAGATCACTGACATATGACCTCAAATTTTAGGTCAAGGTGTCAAGGTCAAAGGTCAATTTTACGTTCTAGATTTTGACCTTTGCTAAAAATTCTTTCTGGTTCATTATAAAACAATTAAGTCTTCTGAATAAACCTATTAATCTTATATTTTTTTTTATATCAGTTTGATTTACCACATTACATCAACACGGAGTGACATTTTCTAACATCACATTTTAAATTTCTTTCTTATTATCGAGGTGGAAAGACCTTCAATTGTTCTCTGAAGAATTGGTGTTTAATTCTTATTATTACTATTCTCACTATGTTTAATATGTACCACCTATGATAAGTATTTAGTATGATGATAAATTTACAATTCTGTTCTCATACTATGAACAACAAAATTATTTATTTTGTAAAAAAAATATTCACGTACTCCCTGTACTCCTTACAACAAATTTATTATATTTACCTGTGTATGTTATTTTATTTAACGTCATTTTGTCCAAGATTATTTTTGTCTTTCTGATATTGTTTTACATCTCCACCCTTTTTAAATATTGTATCAATATTGTGTCATACATCAAATTTATTCGTTCAGTGAAGTTGGAATAAGCCATTTTAATTGATATTAAAAGTTTCTTTCTTTGTTGTAATGTTACACTACTACTTCAGGTTATGGTGAAAGTTGGCGCCTGTTAAAAAAGTTAAACCCGCTGAATTTATTTGCGCCTGTCCAAAGTCAAACACCTGTTGTTCAGTTGTTGTCGTTTGTTGGTGTGGTTCATAAGTAGATAAGACCGTTGGTTTTACTGTTTGAACTATTTTACACTAGTCATTTTGGGGCCTTTCGTAGCTTGCTGTTCGGTGTGAGCCAAAGCTCCGTGTTGAAGACCGTACTTTGACTTATACTTGTTAACTTGTTACACATTGTTACTTGGATGGAGAGATGTCTGATTGACACTCATACCACATCTTCTTATTTCTTATTAATGATTTATTTAGGTGTTCAATAGTTTTTTGCAGAAGAATAAATAATTTATTCGACAACAACATGTCGCAATCATATGTAGCTTAGAACGGAATAACTTCATACAAAGGAATTTGATGATCTGAAAAAAATATTTCCAGTGCTTGAATATCCTCATTTTTTGTCTGTCTTTGTTCATTATATTCAATTATTTTGTTTTGCCTCATAGTTGAATGAAATGTATATCGACATTAAAATCCCAAGCCCAGATATATAAATTAAGAATGTACTGAAGAAAAACATTTTTATTGATATACACAATTGGAATTAAGAATACTGTGGATTCATTTATTTTCGTGGGCATCAATTTTCGTGGATAGAGAAAAAAAGACGTTTCGTGGTATACGTAAATTCGTGGATCGCTGATTACCACAACAAAAAAATTAGATACGTAATTCGTGGATTTCTTTTTGATTTAGGAGATCATATAACCTCCTTGGTTTGATCAATAATAAAACAAAACAAAATAGAAGGAATTCATTGAAAAAGTTTTGAATTGTCAAAATCCTCGCTTGGTCATTCTAGGTTAAACGTGTTCATTGATAACTTCGATTATAATAATGGACAGAGACAACTAATTATTTGTTTATTTTACAATTTATAAATTCTTGTCTGAATTCTATAAGGCATTCAAAACTTTATGATTGAAAGCTCATTTCCCTAATCACGATATAATAAACAGTGATATAAGTAAATGGTGTGAAAATAAATGTTCCTGTCATAAACAATATTACCTACGGGCAATATCCCCGTACTTAATCCTATTGATTTTTAATCACTGGTAAACCAAACTATGACACGGTAATTAACAACTTGCAGTTATTTTCCATGAACAGTTTATAGACTTATTAAGAAGGGATATAATTACGATACTGTTGTCAAGTCATTCAAGATTGCATATTTTGGCGTTAATATTGAGTCACTGATAAGGTCTTTGCATCGGAACTAAACACATTTATTCTAAAAACAGTTGTTGGCATGACACGGGTTATGTTCTTCTCATATATGTTATGATGGTATGATACTAAACCCCTAACGGGAAGGATTGTGCCTGATGTTCATATGATGAAATCATAATCTTTCAGTCAGTTTAATTGAAGTCTGGAGCTGGCATGTCAGTTAACTGCTAGTAGTCTGTTGTTATTGATGTATTATTGTCATTTTGTTTATTTTCTTTGGTTACATCTTCTGACATCAGACTCGGACTTCTCTTGAACTGAATTTTAATGTGCGTATTGTTATGCGTTTACTTTTCTACAGAGGTATAGGGGGAGGGTTGAGATCTCACAAACATGTTTAACCCCGCCGCATTTTTGCGCCTGTCCCAAGTCAGGAGCCTCTGGCCTTTGTTAGTCTTGTATTATTTTAATTTTAGTTTCTTGTGTACAATTTGGAAATTAGTATGGCGTTCATTATCACTGGACTAGTATATATTTGTTTAGGGGCCAGCTGAAGGACGCCTCCAGGTGCGGGAATTTCTCGCTACATTGAACACCTGTTGGTGACCTTCTGCTGTTGTTTTTTATTTGGTCGGGTTGTTGTCTCTTTGACACATTCCCCATTTCCATTCTCAATTTTATTAATCAATTTTAAAAAGTAAATTATAGATTTAATCAAAATACTTGTATCTTCTTTCAATAAAAAACACGTGTTATGTTACAATGTTTATCGCTAGTCAACACTATACTAGAACTGCATAACATAACCGGAAATAAACATCCGACTCCATACACATTTCTCGGGATTATTCTACGTTGAATTCTTAAATTCGTGGTTCGCTGTGACCCACGAAACCCACGAAAATTGGTATACCACGAATAAAAATGAATCCACAGTACCAAGAATTCTTCTTTACTAATCTGAATTCCAATATATACAATTTAGGATGTTTAGATTCGAACTACAAGGATGCTAGATTGAACTAGTTGATTTTTTAGATTATACAATGAAAGAAATGTTTTTGTTTTGTTTCAAAAAAAGAAATCTAATTATTTGAGCAAGGATCCCTTAAACACTTCAATTTTGATAAATTAGAAGGACCTTCTTATTTTTATTTCACGTTTATTCGAATAATTCAGATGTAAATGATGTCTCTCAATACATAATTTAACATGTTTAACAAAAAACAAAGTGATTTCAAAATTGTCTCAAAACTTATATTTAGAAGACAATCTTGTTATTTTAAGCAAAACTCTACCCCAGAACTCTGCAAATGGTATTACTAATTAAAGTACTTCACGAACATTGATATATTTTTTTTTAATATTTTGTTAGTTATTATAATGAAGTATTGAAAGTGGCTTGATTGGCGAATTTTATTCTTATCAAGTACATATTAGGCAAAATTAATAAACAAAAAAGTTGTTCCAGAAGAATCAAAATTATACGAGGTATTGATTATAGTAATATCCTTGATGCTAATAGAATGTAAGTACAATCAAGAATCATGCTAGTACAAATCTGCATATTCCAAAATGTATTAGTAGTAATTGGATTTATGATTTGTACGGGATTTTAATTAGTATCGATTTGAATTAAAATTCTAAGATTCTGGTTCCTACTGAACTCCAATTTGTACTGAAACATATATGTGATTGGTTTACGTTTTACTTAAGTATTTTCCCGTATGTTGCCTGGGGATCAGTCATTCATATGTGAAAGCTTCTAGTACACTGTTAATGTAATGAAATGATGATTACAAAAGAAGTCATATTTACCATTTAAAAAAAGTGTTATCTGTATAGTCTCATTACTATGTGTAAAAATTATTACATGTAACGTGCATGCATATCAAATTTAAAATTGCTGTATTCGGCTTTCAAATTAAACTACTACACAAATGTTTTAACGATATTGACTTGATATTAAGCAGGTGATATTTTTTAATAAACTTTAAATATTTTCCTGATTTTAACTGTTAATAAAGGCGACAGTAGTATACCGGTGTTTAAAAGTCATATATAGATTGCGAAAAAACGAATCCGGTTACAAACAAACACCAAGGGAAACACATAACCTAAAAGAAGAAGAAAACAAAAGAACAACAGAAACACCGACTTTTTAAAAAAAAAATTGTGGGTACCAATTTTCCTGGATGAAGGAAAAATTGCATGTTAGTTGACATTAAATTTCATGGTTTTGATGAAGTCTATACACAAGCATAAAGGAAATTTTTTATTTGTTGATTTATTTCGTGATTCACCTGTACCCACGAAATCCATGTAAATTGGTATCCAACGAATAATAACGAATCCAAAGTAACTTTTTTTTACTATTTGCAACAAAACGTTCCTTTTATATATGTAGCATACTAACCATCTATGAATTCCCCTTGAACACTTCGTTTTCGTAAATGATGCTTTGTCAATTATCTGTTACGCGAGAAATATTATGGTCAAGAATTAGGGCTGGTCTATTGTCCTCCTTTATTTTCCCCTAGCGGTAGATGACGTCTATATAACTTATTATATGTATTTGACTGATTTCATATAGCTTTTTATTACAGATAGAACTGACAATATCGACGCTATTTGTTATACAAATTAATTTAATACAGATATGGTTTTATTACATATAGAGTTGCAACACACCCACTTTACAACACAAACAAAACATATGGACCTCAATTTCCCATAAAGTACATATGCATCATTGAAAATCATGACGGCTTGCAACGGTGTAATTTAAAGAAAAATTATCTTTCATTTTTTCAAATAGATGATTGCGGTCAAATTTGTTTCGGACTTTATAAAAAATCACCAAGATTCCTATATGATAAAAGGACACTATTTTGTTTCCAAATTAAGCACGACTTACATAGCATGTTCGTAACTTACATAAACTACATTTAATAATTGTTTGGTTGTTAATTGGTTAAGCGTTTTCTGTTTATCAACTTTCTATGGATAGTTCATGTTTGTTGCAGACTTCACCTGCAACATTTTGTCCATCGATTTTGGCATGTTACTAGCTTGGACACTTGCTACATGATATGACTTCTTTGAAAACGCATGACTGGATAAGAGTACATAGCAGGATTTACATACGTTGTCAACGAACATATATGATGATAATGCTGTATTGCCTGTTTTTTTTCCCAAAAATATTATCTACTCTACGTAAACTTCAGCATACTTTTTTAGCTGAAGTCGGAATGACTTGATATTACTTATAGGCGTACAAGTTAACTTGTTTAGCCTTAAGGGGCAATACTGATATGTTGATCCAAATTTAAATTTAAATTTAATATTTGATTAACTTTGTCATTCATGTTGATATAAAACATTAATATAAAGACATTACATACCTTGCCCTTCAGAACAGCGAATTCCAACAACATTTCCATGGCTGCAAGTGTCTGTATCCCAATCAGAATGTGGACAATCCATTAATTTACTTTCGTTTCCATCGCATGCCAATATGTTCAGCCATATTTTTGATGTGCCAGTCGCAATTGTATTTTCTAGAACACTTCCATTTCTAACAAAAAAAGAAATCAGTAATTATGTGCTCCTTAATTTCTTAATAATAGCATGTATATATTTCATTATGAGATGAAAATATTTAAATAACGTAACATATTCATTTAGCTTAATATTTATATAAAACATAGTGCAATCAATATGACAATAAAAAGATGCCTAAAGCATCTTCTTAGGAACGTAGTTTTTTTTTCAACAGGGAAATAGTACATATTCGGGAAAATACCATTTATACATTAATTTATCTATTATAACAACGTATAAAAATGAAAAAAAAACATACAACTACTGTGTAATCACCTGTAACCAAGTTGCATGCAAGCAACCTCAGCCTCGATTTTATCAAAGTTGCTGCTACAAACTGTGCCCCATTCATTGTTGTGCAATATCTCTAGTTTATCAGATGAATGTCGTAAGTCACCTAAACAAAATCATTCATATTCATTTAGAAGTTGATAAGAACAATTATTCGTGTTAAGTATTTGATTCAAAGATGCTGGTAATAAATCAATGAGCTATCCAAAAGCAAAAACATTCTAAAGATATTCTTTCTTTATTATACCTAATATAATATACATTGCTTAATACCAAATGTCATTATAATCGTCGCAACCACTCAGGACAATCTATGAATAAATTTAAAATGTCAAATTACAAAAATACTGAACACGGAGGAAAATTAAAAAAGAAAAGTCCCTAATCAAATGGCAAAGTCAAAAACTCAAACAAATCAAACAAATCAAACAAATGGATCACGACTGTCATATTCCTGACTTGGTATAGACATTTCCATATGCAGAAACTGGCGGATTGAACTTTGTTTTAACAGAGAGTACCAAATCACAAAAAAAACATTAAGGCTTGTCAAGAATTGCATGTACCGTCGATTTTCATAGAGATTACATAAAGCCTACGATTTCTCGAAAACCTGCTTCGAATTTGCAATAAAAATGGGAACACTACAATAAGAGATAAGAATTAATTTCGTTCTAGTTTCATTTCATTGTTTACCGCACTACAGTCGAGAAAGAAGTCGGTCCGGTAATGGCAAAGTTTTGTCTCAAAAAAGATGTATACTTTTTAAACACTTAAGTGTCTTCTTCAGTCGATTAAGTTAGATGATTTGAATTGATTTATTCATAAAAGACGCCCGAGTTTAAGTGTAAATATGAAAAATCTATCAAATATACCATACAATGTCACTTTGCAGATGGTTTTTTTTTGTAAAAAATGAATGTAGCCTCATTCGTGTTCCATCTCAACCTTTATACATAGTATTCTACTTTCCAATAAATAGCGGAAAGTCTACATTTTAACAGTTTTATATTTTTTTTTTAAAAGCAATCTAGTTGAGATGACCAATGATAACCTGTTTATCACTATTTTACTGATGACGACGTTGTCAATTTCATGTTAATTTCATTAGCAACACCACGTGACTCCTTAGTTTCTAGCGATAATTTTCTATCTCTAGCGAGAAGCATGATATGAAAAATTAACACAAACATGACAAAAAAAGATCAAAAGAAAAATGCACAAATGAGAAAAGCAATCTACTTGATATGACCAATGATAATTTGTTTATCGTTATTTTACCTTTGACGACGCTGTTAATTTCATTGTCAACGGGCGCGTGCGTCCTTAGTTTCTAGCGATAATTTTTCATATCATTCGACTCCGCTGAGAAAGAAAATTGTCAGTCAGTACAATGCAGTAAGATTTAAGGAAAATTTCGTAAAATAACGATAATTTCATTTATTCTAATAATACCCAATTATGTCTGTCTGGAATGTTTATCCAATTTGTCAATATAACGGAACAATAAAGAACTATCATACAAATTGGAGCTTTTTTCGAGCTGTAAAACCAAGTTTAAACCATCATTTTCAAATGCCTTTATTAAGGCAAAAATATGGCAGTAGTTTTCCATTCTTTCCATTTGTTTATAAAGTCTCACGTTTGATTTTGTCAGTTTTTATGGACTACCACTTTTTGAGTTAACCCTGGAGTTTGGCATAATTGTTTACCTTTTTTTGTAACTGTCATGTCTGACGAACTAATAAACAATAAATTATGGAGAGGAAATAAAGGTGCACTGAAGATAATTCTCGTTTGAGTGATTTGTGGTGTGTTTGACTGCTGCGTCAAGTGGCTTTTCTATACACCCAAAACGTTGAAGTAATGGTGCAAAAAGAAGGATAATTGCAAATAATAAAATTAACGGTACCAATTTTCTTGCACCAGATGCGCATTTCGACAATACATGTCTCTTCAGTGATGCTCGTGGCCAAACTATTTGAAATCCAAAGCTTATATAAAAGATGAAGAGCTATAATCCAAAAGGTCCAAAAAGTATAGCCAAATCCGTGAAAGGAATCAGAGCTTTGCACGAGGGAGATACATTTCTTAATTTATAATAATTTCTATCATTTTGTAACAGTAAATTTTAATAACACAAAACATCCGTATTTTCATGCCAGTACCGAAGTACTGGCTACTGGCCATGGGGTGGTGATACCCTCGGGGACTAATAGTCCACCAGCAGAGGCATCGACCCAGTGGTAGTAATAAAATTAACGGTACCAATTTTCTTGCACCAGATGCGCATTTCGACAATACATGTCTCTCCAGTGATGCTCGTGGCCAAAATATATGAAATCCAAAGCTTATATAAAAGATGAAGAGCTATAATCCAAAAGGTCCAAAAAGTATAGCCAAATCCGTGAAAGAAATGTTGTTGTCTCATGAAATAGATCCGGAATTTATTTAAATGTTTTACCATATGTTGTATACAATTAATATACCTCTCGGCTGTGATCTCATTATTTAAAAGTATTTGCAAAATGATTGCAAAATGAATGTGTTGGATAATTTGAAATGAGACTTGATCAAAAGAAAGAAAATAGTGTCCTTGTCATGTTTGAGACTGTGACTTGTCAATGTCAAATTTTATTTTTATCTGAAATCTCTCATCAGTGAGAATCCAAACTAGACTAGTCTGAAGTTTGGTGCATTAGCAGTTTTTTTTAAATGATAGATTAATGATGATACTGGACGATTTAATACAGCAAAAACGAGTAATGATGCAAGCACAATATACAGCTGATATGTATAACTTTGTGTACTACTGTGATTAAAAAAGGAATATCTTTGAAATTACCAAACAGTTTTATGCAAGTTGTTTGTTCTTAGCTATGGTAAACGTCTAGGTAATAGAGTAAATAAAGAATGATCATGTTGTATTTCAACAACCTAACACTAACGGATTTATGTAGAAACATTATGCAAATTTTCGTACATAAGTATGCTCTAAATATGTTCAATAATTCTTCGGAAGTGAGTAAATGTGAAAAATTTCAATCTCTTTTATCCCTTTTAAGTAGCACGTAAGGTATATTTTTTGTTACATATTTGAAATGCTTAGGTGAATTATGAATTGTCGAAATACGCATCTGGTGCAGGAAAATTGGTACCGTTAATGTTATTCTTAACAAAGTTTAAGGATTTAAGGAAAAAATCTGCATTTTTTGTGGTTTATTTATCAAATTTACATTTTCATCGTTGACCTTTTCATTAAAATTGGTAAAAAATCTTCAGACGTAATCAAACCTAAAGTCATTTTGAAGAAAATGGATCTATGTTCTCGTTTTCAAGTTAAATCAGTTTAGATCATAAACACACAGTCGAACAATGCATCTTTTCCCGATAATAATAAATAAATAATTATTTTATTATAGTGTCACATATTTGAACAGACAATATATATATATACAACAATTCATAATACAAACAGAGATCAAATATCCAGCCTTAGAATAGACTTGTGAGACACTTTAAAACACATCAGACAACTGTACATTTATATTATAAAAAATAAAATGATCATTTCTTTATAAAATTCAAAAATAATTACTGGTTAATCACATTAAGTAAACTGCTTTTAAAATATTTACTAGTAAAAGTATTAATTAATATTAGATATTAGATATGTCACAGTATGGCGTCGCAAAAATAATACTTTACGTTAGCAACGTCACAACCTGCCCTGTTAAATTTATCATTTGCACTTAAGCCTCTTTTTTTTTTGGTAAATGTTTATGTATTTATGTTTCAGATATATATGAAAAAAATATTAATGACAATTAGACTCACTATAAAGGTTTAAAACTAACAGATATTGGACCAATTCCCAAGGTGACGACATCATTTGATACATATATGACGTGGCTCTAGATCTGTACTTATACATCCCGTCATTGTATTATTGTACTATGGTAAATTTTTGTATTCTAATCTTTAATTTATGCTAATATTTTTAGTTTATATGCCAGTGTGTGCTTCTTTGTTTCATATTGTTTTGTTTTTTGGTTTTTAGTGATCAAGATTGTAACACAATGTTGATTGTTGTGCCCCTATTTTTGACATTTTTACCTATTATGTCTGTTAAGTCAATATAAAGGAATTTAATGCGATTGTTATACAAGTGAGACGTTAAGCTAGCTATTAAACCAGGTTAAATACACCATTTTCTACATAAGAAAATGTCTGTACTAAGTCAGGAATACGACAGTTATTATTCATTCGTTTGATGTGTTTGAGCTTTTGATATTGCCATTTGATTAGGATATATCCGTTTTTAATTCTCCTTGGAGTTCAGTATTTTTGTGATTTTACTTTTTGCTATAAAGTGGAGAATCATTTTTTATATAAAAGATGGGTATGTTAATTTCTACAATTAAACTTTAGCTAAATAATTCACTAAATTGATACCTTCACTAGCATTATTGCATTTAATCTTTACATTTTCTCCACGGAAACAATTTTCAACACCCCATCCTGCATGAGTGCAATGGGACAGTTTTTTCTCCGCTCCACTGCAATCCACATCGTCAAGCCATATTGTTCCTTTGGGATATGTAACTTTGACTCCTATGAAGATACCATTGCTACAATAATAACAGATAGGTTGATTTCGATATAAAAACGTAGAATTGTGGATTCTCCTTCAATAGTTGTAAATGACAAACACTGAACGACATAACTTGTATATATAGAAAAAGCAATTGACAAAAACAAAGTATCATTTTTTTTCTTATCAAAAATGACTGACACATACTCTGAATATTTATTTTGTGATTCGTATATGTTCTATAACTAGTTTGAATGTAAAAAAAGTCTTTTAAACATTTACATTTTAGTGTGGGGAGTTTATAAGTATCGAATTATTCTTAATTCGGTCGTATGTTCTGTTTCTCTGAATTGTTAATATATTATCTTTCTGTGTCCCATTTTATCGATCACATAATAAAATGACATACTCTTTTTTTCTTTTTTAGATTAGGTATAACCGTGCCATTTGACTCAACTACACGGTGAAATGAAATTCATAGATCTTGATATAAACGTTAATGGTTACTCTTTCGTTAGATATGAAATGTTATTGTAAATATATGAGGCAAGAGAAAAATCAAGTGTTACGGTGTAGGAAAATTACAATTAACTTGGTAAGTTATTATTGTAGTAACTAAATTATAGGGAGTGCTATGGGTTGTTTATATCTTGTTCAGTGATATTTTTACTGAGAATTTTTTTCATTATGTTAATCGAATTATTCCTTATACGTGTGTTCTTTTCTCTTGCAATACTATTGTTTTCTTCAAAAATTTTGAATATAGATGAAATGTAAACACTCTTCCTGCCCCTCTTCAAATTAAATTACGCGGTTGTTCACCTTAAAAAAGGAGAAAACAAAGATACCATATACTTTCATAATTCGAAAATCAACTGACAACGTCATGGCAGAAAAACGCAAACCAACGATAAGACAAATACTCAGAACCAAGATGTGAAACTTACAAGTGTTATTCGACTTTTATATTTAATAACGAAACAGGACTTCATATCAAATTTACCTGTTCTGATTAATCTGATCTTTTTATTAATATGCAATTTACGTTATTGTCTTTAAACAGTCTTATTGGTACATTTTTAAGAAGATCTTAAATAAAGGCAACAGTAGTATACCGCTGTTCAAAACTCATAAATCCATGGACAAAAAACAAAATCGGGGTAACAAATTTTTTATTCTATTCCAATCAATATTTCACGCAGATTGTTAGTTGTCAGATAAAAGGACAAAAATCTATGTTATCAATCAATAAATAGCGGCCCTGATAACAAACAGATGAACAAATCGAAAATAAACTTTAGAACATGTCTGGTTTAATTGGAGTTGTCCGATTTTGAACAGAACTAAATTCTAGTTTTGCTTTCAGGAGCAGACATATAAAATTAACTTTTACATCAGTCAAAAAAGGTTACAGTCTTCGTACTAATTATGATATCTATGTCAACTTGGCTTTAGTCTTATTACCGATCGGAGCAGCCAATATTCCAGTCACAAATTAATATCGACAACTCAGGGAGGGCGAAAGACACCAGAGGGAAAGTCAAACTCATAGATAAAAAAAACTGACAATGCCATGGCTAACAAAGTAAAAGACAAACAGACAAATAATAGTACACAAGACACAACATAGAAAACTAACGTCTAATCAAGACAGACCCCACCAAAAAATTGCAGAAAGATAAGCAGATCCTGCTCCACATGATGCAACCGTCGTGTTGCTCATGTTATTACAAACCCGGCAAATAGTCTGATTCGGTTGGTGCTGACATGAATTATTATTGGTATGGTCATATTCACAAATTAACTGTTTATAAAACTTCGAACTTTTGAAATACTTGGGCTTTTCTACCTCAGGAGTAGATAACCTAAGCTGTATTTGGTAAAACTTTTACACATTTTGGTCTTCAATGCACTTCAACTTCGTACTTTATTTGCACTTTTTAATATTTTGGATTCGAGCGTCACTGATGAGGTTTTTGCAGACAAAACGCGCGTCTTACGTAAATACAAAATTTAAATCCTGGTATCTATGATAAGTTTATTCAGATTCGTGAAAAGGGAAGGAGACTGAAGTTACGACATACGGAACATATCCGATATCATCTGTGAAACGGTTATTCCATAACGGTCGACCAACTCGCGATGACGTCCGTTAAACTTACGATGAGATGACTTCAACTTCACCATTTGATCTTGATTTAATAGCTTCCTTGAGAGCAGCAACCCTCTATCAAGGAAATCATGATAGGAATACAGTCCCGGGAATATTGTATCAATTGGGAGATATATATACTCTGTATGAAGCGCTGCTGGTATGTTGCTACATATAAATGGAAAGCTCACAATTAGGAATCTGAAATCATTTCTTTTGTCGTAAACTTTTGTTTCAACCGACCCTCATTGTCAATTTCTAGATGTATTCAAGATATGTGGCAGACTTAACTTTATCTGTTGAATTATTTAGTGAAAGAACATCACTATATAGCGGAAAGTAAAGTTCCTGTATGAAGTCAGCATCATACATATTATCGCACCGCATTTAAATTATCTCGTTGTGATTTGTTAAACGTCGTCACGTGGTGACCCTCTCTGGATCCAAAGGGGGTTAGTAAATTTCATAGGGGCCCATGACGTCACGTCTATTGTTAATGGTGGCGTCATACATGTTTAATTTTCTACAAAATTCAAAAGAAAAAGTCCTACGTGCGATAAATTCGTTATACGGTTAACGACTGGCCCCCTACTGACCTTAAAAGGTGAATACCTATGGATCCGTAGGGGGTCAGTAGCGAACCATATAACTTATAATATAAATAAGTCAAGTTAACTTGAGACAGTTAAATTTTCAAATTAAAACGCCAGGCTCGTCGAGCGTTTAAAATATTTAAAAGTTAACTGTCGAGAGTGGATAAATATCGTATTACACGAGATTCCGTGGTGGAATCTGTTTCTCTAATGCTTTTTAAACAATATACAGGCAAACGTATTCCTTTGATATCATTTGTTTATACAATGGGCGCGAAAGGGATAAATTGACAAAGAATTAGAGAAACTTGTTATATACAAATGGGTATCGTAGATATACATTCTTGTTTTGGGTTATAATAGTACGTATATTGTGAAGAACCACACTGGTTCTATCAGAAAATACACTGAAAATGATATCATCAAAATACTGGACTTTTTAATTTACAATATATTTGTTAAGGGTAGATGGTTGATATTTCAACAGACAGTCGGTATTCCAATGGGTACTAATTTACACACCTTCTGTTCAACTTGTTGATGCACTCGTATGAAGCAGAACTTATTCAGAATCTTCTAAAAGCGTAAACTAAAAAGCACCTTGCAAAATTCTTTAACTTCACTTTCAAATGTATTGATTATGTCCTATGACTAATATATATAATACTATATAACTCATATTTCAGTCAATATACGTATTTGCATCTCATATATCCCAGTGAACTTGAAATTAAGGAAACTATAGATACTTGAAGAACTGCGACTGTGTCTAAACTAACTAATGACATTTTTATAAAGTCTTAGATTGTGGGTTAACACCTAAGTCGTTTGTCTTCTAAGTACGTACCGAATGTGACATATTCCATAATATGACTGGTTTGTCGAGTGTTTGCATTGCTATACTGCGTGTTTATCTAAAACAGCCTTTTTATGCCATCATGATCATCATAATTGTTTGAACTTGTATAGAGAAAATGATTGTATGAATTTCAAGGTAATATATTTGCTACAAAAATACGTCACTGTTTGTAATGTTCTGTGCTATCGTTAATGGAAGATGTTCGTTGTTATTCTGCGGTTTATATGTTGAAGCGACTATTGTGTTGTTTGTGTGTGATGCATGTTCTTGTGTTTGTATGTTTTGTTTTGTTTCTGTCACGTAGGGATGTTATTTAAGCTATATTTTTTAACATTGCCATATAATCGGGAGGTTTGGCTAGCCATTAAATCAGGTTCAATCCACCATTTTTTAAATGTCTTTTACCAAGTCAGGAATATGGCAGATGTTATCAAATACTTCGTTTCTGTGTATGTTGCATTGGCGTTTGATTTTGTTGAACTTCAGAATTTCTGTTGTTATGTTGTTTTCCTCTTTTAGTTGAAGTGTTCCCTCGGATTTAGTCGTAACCCAGATTTGTTTTCTCCCAATCGATTTATGACGTTTGAACAGCGGTATACTACTGTCACCTTAATTTATGACCGCATCAATCTGTGCAGTATGATAACTGTCTGTCTCTTACAATTTTCGACACGTACTTTAAGTTTTTAAAAATCATAAATGTTTTGTTAAAAGCTTATATAAGCAAATTAGAAAGACAATATGTTAAAATAAATGCTTAATTTCTGTTTCAATAATTGCCTGATTAAAATACAGGTGACCTAATAGTTATCAAAGGTACCAGGATTATAATTTAATACGCCAGACGCGCGTTTCATCTACATAAGACTCATCAGTGACGCTGAGATCAAAATAGGTATAAAGCCAAACAAGTACAAAGTTAAAGAGGATTGAGGACCCAAAATTTCAAAAAGTTGTGCCAAATACGGCTAAGGTAATTTATTCCTGGGGTACGAAAATTCTTAGTTTTTCGAAAAATTTAAAGTTTTGTAACAGAAAATTTATGAAAATGACCATACAATTGATATTCTTGTAAACACCAAGGTGCTGACTACTGGGCTGGTGATACCATCGGGGACGAAACGTCCACCAGCAGTGGTATCAACCCAGTGGTGTTAAAAGTTATCAAAGGTACCAGGATTATAGTTACTTCATTTTCACGTCATCATTAATATATTTTACCGTAAAAAATATGAATACAAAAATAATTATCATTAAATTCATAATAAAAAAATAGTTCTTATTGGCAAGTTCGTCCTGTGTGTCCATTCCTTTCACTAAATTGGACTTATATACTTAATGATCAGAAATAATACTCAAACAGGGAGGAAATCGTTTGTTTGGTTTTTGGGGTGGGTTTTTTTTTGTATTCACATTACGTGGTTTATAAATCAATTGACAATTACCAATCTCAGGGGTTTTTTTTTAGTTGACGTAGTTTGTGAGAAATCAGTAAGTAGGCCGGAGAAAACATAAATATATCGTAGTGTTTTTTCTTACAATAAATTCAAATTAAAACAATCACATTTGCTTTATTTAAAAAGATTTTTACAAAGAAGTGTACGACTATTGGGACAAATAATATCAAAATTAAAGAAACTTCTACCAGCTCTAACTCAAAATATTGAAAATTCTCTGTCGAGGTGGTCAAATTCAGTTTGACGCTTAAGACGTACTAAATTTTGATCTTTTTTAAATGGACTAAATGCCAATCTAATTAAAATTCAATCTCCGCACTTGCTCCTTGTTGAGTATATGTCGCGCGTTATGGGATCTCCCATGCGCGGCATATAAACAACGAGGAGCAAGTGTGGAGATTTAATTTTGATTAGATTGACCAAATCACTACTTAACATAAAGATTCAGCCCCCAAACATGTAATTGTATCCCCTTACTCAATAGTTCATGCATTAAATATCCAGAAATAAATTTGGAAAGTGTATAAGTTGTATACTGTTCACACTAGGGACTATATTCGTACAACCCAGTGGACGATAATTGTGTTTTTGACCAATAATGTTGTTAAACCGGTTTATTATTGTTTTATTCAAGTTACAACAAGGCAGTCGTTGTCATAGGGTCTTTTTTGGAATATCTTTTGAGTTAAAATAAGTATTAGATATGATAGAAAGAGGGCAGAGCGATGCATTTAGATATATATATACAAATACTATTTAAAGTATTTAAAGTTCAACGAATTACAAGATTACATAGGCCAGGTATTCAAATATCATATCCACGATATCCACGAACATGCAAGTTTTTCTCAATCCTCGAAAATAAATACCCACGAAAATAAATGAATCCACAGTTTGCATCATTGGATGGTAAACGTAAGGACTTGTTACAATCTATTAAATTTTTACACAATACATATTGACTGACGATCAAATGATAACACTTACTTGTATCCAAGTTGTCTACAAGCTACTTGCGCGTCAATATCATCAAAGCTGTCATCGCAAACTGTGTCCCATGTTCCGTTGTAAAATATCTTAAGCATTCCATTATCTAATTCTAAATCACCTTAAGAAATTATAATTGATGAACTAGATCTAAGCAATGGAATAAGACTTTTTATTGCAAATATATAACTGAAACAAAACATAATTAGTTTGAATAAAAATAATCGCTGACAAGTCTTTAGATACATTAATTATAATAATAATGGAAAGACCTTCAACTGTTCTCTGAACAATTGGTTTTTAATTATTATTTAAACAATGTATTTTAATATGGAAGTAGTAGAATTAAGTTTAAATTGTCATTTAAATCGTCAAATGATAGCTTATTGTACGATGACTCCAAAAATATATGGTTTCTATAGACTACTAACTAAATAAGGGATATAATTTGTTACTTCCGGTTTGAAAAATGTTACTTCCGATAATATTTGAATATTTGATGGACACTGATTCCAAAAATATCTGGTTCTATATACTTTTATATTAATAAAGTACAAAAGTTAGTTACTTCAGGTTTACACAAGGTCACTTCCGGTTGGGTGTTTTTTTCAAGGTTAAATGGTTTGATAACTAATGCCAAAAGTCTCATGGCTTTATATACATATGAGGTAAAAACAAAGGTCAAAATCTTGAACGTCAAATTAAGCTATGACCTCGAGATCAATTTCAAGGTCATAAACCAAGGACCTCAAATCAAAAGACCATAGGTCTTAATTATATTTGGTTAATGAGTAATATCATCATACGCGTATTTTTAAATCCAAGAGGGGGAAAAACTCCCTTTTAGGTTCAATGTACCCTTGCTATCACAATTTCTATGTCACGACATGTAGCAACTAACAATTTAGCAAATATAATTTTGGGGATTAAGTGAAAATAAGCCAAATTCAAAAATTAGAATATGACCTTGACCTTTGACCGTGATCTAATTTTCATTTTTTTGGACCAAAGACCTCATATCGAAAGATCCTGGGTCTCTATCACTTATGGTTTACAAGATAGAAATGCATATCACTTATATCAAATGCATAAGGGGAAATAACTCTCATATGGAGCGTTCATATTGCTTCGGCCAAAATATGACAAATCATGCAAAGGATATAACGAGCAACTTTTTAAAATAAATTTGTCTTAATCTTTTAATTCCACACTTTATGACAACTAAAAAACTTATGAATACTATAAAACTAGTCATAATAAATGTTTAAATCAAAACATAATTTGGCACCCTCATATGTATTACATATATACAACTGTGCCTTCAAAAATTTAACAATCATCATCAGATTAATTTTTTTTTTAATCAAATAAAACATTTCACAAATCAAGTTTTTTCTTGGAGTAGTCCAATACACATTGGAAAACGCGGAAACACGAAGTCGAAAACGTGAAAACGAGAAGAGAAACCATTTGTAGTTTCCAATTTTTCGACTTCGCGTTTTCGTGTTTTCGATGTCGTGTTTTCCGCATTTTCAACATCGCGTTTTAACGTTTTGGCAATGTACTATTTAAAAACCAAAAAGGTAAAATTTAGAATACGCGAAATGGCTTTAATCGGCCACCAAAGTAAACAGAAAAGTTGTTGCAGGAGATCGAAAACATATAAATGTATCTTGTATATTGCAGAAGACATCATTTCAATACGATTTTAATTCGTGGGAAATATATGAAAAATGATAATCCAAACCTGTTCAAAACACAATTGGTAGTGAATTTTATAAAATAATTATGACGTAAGACCGCGATCTCGAGCTGATGCTGGTTTTCAGTAACTATTACTTGCTAAAGTACTTTCAGTTCTATGTTTTTTTTATTCACGATAGATTCAATTGCGTCCAAGCTTATGGAAAGGTGATAAGAAATGACCAGTCAAATAAATGTTATTAACCAACTCTTAAACAAACGAGCATTGCTATTGGTCAATTCAAAGATGCTACGTCAAATAAACAATAATGACACTCAAAAACACAACTGCGACGAAAAGAATATACACGACCGAAAATCGATCTGCGTCCAAATTGCATGACAAGCTACACAAGTCTCGTTATCTAAAATATAAAGCCGTATGTCAATCCCATTTTAAAAGTTCTTCTTTGTGGTGCATAGATTTTTGTCAATCCTATTCAATCAAATATTGATATATAAATATACAAAAATACAAAAATACCAGACAACGTCTTAAAGTGTTACTTTTTATTTAAAATTGTCGAATATTTAAGCAAAGCACACATGGCGTTTGCTTATCCTTCCGGCTCTTTCAATTTTCATGATATGTATATAGCTATCTTAACCTAATAAAATGACATCAAAAGAAATGTTGGAAACTTAACACTGTAAAGCTTTATCGAACTTTACGTTACCTTGAAGTTTGTTTTTTTGTCATTTCATTATGTATTGGTCAATTCTGTACCCAGTCCAATATTCGTATAGCTTTAATTTTAACAAAAACATATTTACACAAAGATGACATTGTCACGTGCAGGCTTCATCATCATGGCTTTGCGTGTGCATAATAATAGAATAGTACATGAATAATTGATATTTATAAACGGGATTTAATGTCGATATAAAATATAAATGCTAACCATCGTTACAACATTTGATTCCTACGTCTTCAGAGTGAGCACAGTTATGCTCACCCCATCCATTATTTTGACAATCAGCTAATCTGAGTTCATTTCCAGTAACAACTCATACCGTCAAGCCATATTGTACCATTACCAGCACCTACTGTGTTACCCAAGGAAATTCCACTTCTATAAAAATGAAGATATCGTTCCGTAAAATAGAACTTGAATCATAAGATTTCAATTCACTTCAATTTGTATATCTATTACTTGACGTAAATTATATCAAGTAAAGGGATCATCTTGTAAGATTGACAAACAAAATGAAAGAAAGAAGGAAAATAATGTATAACCTTATATAACATACCATCTTTTGTAGATTTAATTCCTACGTCTTCATAGTGACCACAGTTAGCACTCTCCTAGGCGTTATCGTGCGATCAACTTTTAAAAATTGTTAGTAAAAAAAGGGTTTGCTGTTTGCTGGATTATTCCAAAGAATTTAAAAAAAACGTTTGTTCTAAAAATTGTACGCGGATTAAGGATTTTTTTTCTATGTGTGCCAAGCAAACCTGGCGTCCGTGTAAACACAGTTGTATGAGGAAGCAAACAATGAGTATAGAATTGAGAAGGGATTGAAACTGGAAACTCGGATTAGTATAATTTGGTTTGTTGAGAAATTATTAATAAATGTATACAGTTTTGCTTGAATTTATTCTGATGATCAAATTTATGTTCAAACCGTTGCACGGCTGTCATTCGGTATATCGCGAAAATGATCGTGAAAGAATATATTTAGTAACAGTGGTGCAGTTGTGTGATTTGATCGTGAAAGAACTGGTATAGGATCATACAGGAAGTTTTTTTGAGAAAACACATGCAACGTCAGTAAATAATCTAATTTAATCAATTTAATGACAAATATTGGGAAAATAAAATCGTCTGTCAAAACGGTTTAACATTATGATCAGCATCCGCGAAGAATGAAGTCTTAACAGTACACCGGTTTTTTTTTAATACTACAAAAGACAGATTGCACTTTGAAATTTCAGTGAAAAAAACAAATGTAATTGTTGAAGGACGTACGGTGACCTATAGTTGCTAACTTCTGTGTCATTTGGTCACTTGTGGAGAGTTGTCTCATTGGTAGTCATACCACGTCATCATTTTATATAACCATGGTTTTTTTTTATCAAATTTTAAACGCATAAACTACTTTACTCTTAAATATCGTTCAATATTACTGTTTAAAATAGTTATCACAGTTATTTGGATTTAGTTTAATCAGAACCTTTGCAAATATGGTTATTATTAACATACTCAATAACAATATATAAACAAAATCAGTCAGTTGCGCGCTGAAGTAGTCCAGAAGACAGTATTATTTCTTTCACGGGATGACAGGATAAACGTTATCGTTAACAGTTTCAAGTTATAGGTTCTTATGCAAGTAGATTTAATAAACAATGATACTAAACAAGTTTTGGGGTTGTTTTTTTTTATCTTTACACAGGGCTTTATCTCTGATCTTATTCCTGTGTGCACAATTCTGCTTCTACGTATTTCACCTTTATCAATATTAGAAATTTGATTGGACGATTCCATATACCATAATATTTTAGGGTGTTTAGATTCATTTTGGAGTTAATGTGTATATAATTAGCTTTGTCTGCGAGATATAAATTATTTTTCTGATAAAGTAACTAAATTCGAAACCAATTTAAACATAGTAAACATACATATTTTATTTAGCTGTGTAAAATAATCAGAATGTGAATGACGACATAGACCTAAAGCTCTAAGTGTTCTATCCCATTTAACGCATGACATTGGCGCGGGTACCTCTTAATTGACATCGTCATAAACATGATACATTTGTATATTATAATTGAAATTGGATTATTGTAATATGATATGAATTGTTTTTGGATGTAATGTGAATTAATCTATTTTATTTCTTTTTCTAAAATACATATTTTGACGTCAGGTTTGTACTGTAATTGCTTACGATTGTTTTGTGTAAGTAGTTAGGTCTACTCGAATATAAAAGGTTCTTCTCCCGCCGTTTTCGTTTTTCGAGATAAATTAACACTGAGTAACCAGTTCGACAATCTTAAACAGTGACGATGAAGTCCAGCATGGTTCTCCCGCAGTCGGGGATCACTTATCATCTAGACCAAAGGAGCTAACAGTAAACAAGTGTTTTCTTCGGCGGATACTTTATCTCTTTTCTCTGGTCAAGTACAAGTAGTCAATGCTCGTTGAAATAGAAGAACATTAACTTCAAATCGTCTTTCAAGACATTCCCATACGTCCAGCCCTAAGTTCAAGTTTGAAGGAAACGGCAGAAAGCATGAATTCAATTTGTCAAGTCATTAAGAGATCGCTAGAACATAGTCTTTATTGAATAGAGGTGCGCATGGTTCGGTAAAGAAATTGCTCGAGCAGAGTCAAAAAGAATAAGATTATCCGTATTGCAGTTAAGTACGGTTGGGACGTGATAGAAGAGTATACAGACGACCTCCTAATTGATAACACCAATGAAGCGACAAAACTCAGACAAGCCGAATATCGGGAAAAGTAAAAGAGAAGAGAAAATGAAAGGAAAACCAACAGAGATAGTTCTTGTCAAACCTCATCACAAGAGAAGAAGATTTTTCGTGGACTGGCCCAGCACGTACAGAAGAATCGACTAGATAAGTATCAACCATTAAAGCAGGTCTACACCCAGTCAAAAAAATTTTGAAGAAAAAAAGAAACAAGGTGTTATTACTGCAACGGAGAGGGTAATTTCGCCTACAACTGCCCCATAAAGATCAAACTACCAACCTCAACAAGACCCCCCAGTCAGCACAATGAAACAGTTAAGTTCACGTGTTTTTATTTAATAAAAGTTATGAATATAAAAAAATTCGGTCTGCAAATTGATTCATCATTTTATGTCGGTAGTTTAAAGAAAACTTAGTTTTTTGGAAAGACGTTTGAAAGCCAACAGGTTTTTTTTTAAATGTTATTTCTATCGATTATCTAATTCATTTTTAACAGTCCGTCTCCAGTGTATTTTCAGAATAACCGTTCCGCGTGTTCGCACAATTTATTTGTCGAAGACGCCATTAAAAAGCTGCTTAACATAAGGGCTGTTTTGTAAGTAAAAATCAAATTCCCCTCATGGTCAACCCATTAACTGTGCCAGTAAACACTTCAGGTAAATAGCGCCTACTTCCTGACTTTTGACATGTACATTTGTGTATACAATGGGTGTAGGAAGGGATAAATTGACAAAGAATGAAAGAAAGAAACTTGTTATATACAAATGGGTATTGTAGATATAAATTCTTATTTTGGATTATAATAGTTCTTATATTGTAAAGAACCACACTGATTCTATCAGAAAATACATTGAAAATGATATTATCAAAATATTGGACTATTTAATTTACAACATTTTTGTTGAGGTTGGATGATTGATATTTCAACAGACAGTCGGTATTCCAATAGGTACTAATTGTACACACCTGCTATCCAACTTGTTGCTGCTCTCGTATGAAGCAGAATTTAATCAGAATCTTCTAAAAGCGTAATAAAGCACTTTTCAAAATTCTTTAACTTCACTTTCAAATGTATTGATGATGTCCTATTACTAATAGACGTTTTCGGAAACTAAGTTTACAATAACATTTAAGTTGACGATGATAATTACAGGTAAACTTACCAGTGGGTCACCTCAAAATACATAATGTCTCGAAAAATGTGGCTACATGCTTAATAAACGAAAACAATGAGAGATATAATTTTAATGAAAATCAGCTATTTTTCACCATTTTTATTAACAGGTACTGTTTTTATTCGTCTGAATCAGACGAGGAACTGACTCCCAATGCTTTCAGCAATTTATGAACTTTCTTTGCCATAAATTTTTCATAGGTCAGCTGATTTTTTTTTACAAGCTGCATCAATGATGTTTTTTTGGGCTCCGCTTTTTTTTTCTTAGACGCACTAGGTCCGGGCTGCTGCTCGTCAGGTAGTTGCACTCCCTCAATATCCTCTCCCACTGCAGGACGTTTATGGTGGCCGCTATCCTCTTTCACTGCAGGACGTATTTGTGGCCTGCCATCTTTTTCAGCTGTAGAACTTTTTTTGTGTTGTGTGACTGTCGTTCATCACCGGATGACATTTCCAACATGACATTCTCTCGTATGTCATCTGCCTGACTTTTTGCATGTTTTTGTGCAGCGGAAGTGGTGAAATCATCTGTGGGTTTGACCAACTTTTGTTCCAGATTTCGTACCTTAGTCAGTTCATCCCTATGAATTAAAAAAAAATCTTTGATTATGCTTATGTATCAAAATAACTAATATCTATACTCCCGATCTCTATAAATTCCTAGCAAAAATCAATCTGCACTGGATTCCGCTTGTAGCTATTAAAAATTGAACGGAAACAAAAATGGGACGGACGGATGAAAAGACAGACACAAATTTAACTGAACCTGATCCACTTACCATGACATGAATTATCATGCAATATCGCACTAGCGTTTCATAGAAAGAACATAGATAATCTGATACAATCAAAGAACAAACTGATCAAGAAATTGCTACAAAGGAAAATCCATGCAATGTATCCACCTATGTTTAATTCCACTTTGCCCAGTTTTTTCTGTAATCGCAGACTCGTGGTTCAAGAATAGAACTTATAATGAAAATAAACATGCAAAAGAAACAAATTGCTGATGCATCACACGCATATACTTTATACTTTATGTACTTACTTTACAAGCAAATTGGTGATTTTTTCTTTTGGCGTTTTAAGAAGTTTCCCCAGCTTTGCCGACAATCTCAATTTCAGCTGTTTGTACGTCGACTTTTGGTATAATCCTGTTGCATCCACTGGTAAAGTTTGGATATTTTTCCTCATGTAATCGACAATTTTTTCCCATGAGCACGGGAACATCTGATAACTTTTAAGAAATAATATTGTCTCTTGATCGGACACTTGAATGACACTCCGCTTTTTTCCTATGATAGTTTCCTCTGAAAAAAAGAAAACAAAACTACGTGTGTTTTTTTTTTTATTTCAATTATATACATATATTAATATATGAATACCGCGTGATTAGAAGCGGTTACGAGACTTTTTACAGTTAGCGAAACGTAGCTTTAACAGCTCTACCTAGTCTGACTCAGCCAACATACCCAGCTAACCTTTCTTATACAAAAACTGTCCAGAATACTGTAAGTTGTTCTTAACATTAGCAAAAGACGTTTGTAGCGGTATGTGTAACTGTTAGAAATGGTAACATTTCCTTACACCCCCCTTTTTTTCTTCCTTGATCCGCCTATATATATGCATACATACCATTAAAACCCTAAAATTCATAGAAACGATAATATATTGATGTTTATTAAACAACACAAGTTCAATTTACCACTGAAATTAGAAAAAAATATCAAAAACTTACCAGTAACATTTGACTCCATATTTCCTTCCATTTCAGATTTAATCGAGGGTGTACTCGAATGGCTACCATGTGCCACGTTGCAAAAAAAAACCCAAACCTGTCCTATATTGAGATAATTTTTTTCAAATTAATTAAGGATGCGAGTTTAATATTCAAACTTGTAGATAAACGCATGTGGTTGTAAAAAAATATGATATTTTAGTTACCCTCCTCAAAAAAAAAAAAAAAAAACCACGCATGTACACATTTTCGAACAAAACAACTTCTATTGTTAAAGGTTATTTCCATTGATTTTTTTTTTTTATTTCTTGCAGTTTTTTTTTGTGAGTTATGGACCCCAGGACAAGGCAACTGTTGGTCGGGGTTTTTCCAGTGGTAGTGTCGCCACCGCCGGATATTACTGGTTTTTTGAAAATGATAGTTTTTTGCAGTTATTTCTATTCTAAAAACCCCTCCTGAACCATTACTTGGACTTAGATATAGAATAATAGATGAGGCCGTAGACACTTGGGAGGGAAACGATGTTTTTAAAATATTTTCACGTCATAGATACTCTTTTTATCAAACAACTGGTGAAACACCCGAAACACTTTTAGACATATTGAGACAAATTGGAAATAATGTTTTCCAGAATGACACTGGCAGGCCATACAAACTTTCACCGAGAAATAGAGTTATGTTGTTCATGCTTTGGTTAAGATCATATCCTTGTTACCACATGCTTACCTTAATTTTTGACGTAAGCGTTACCACAATACATGATGAAATTAATCGGTGCATTCCCGTGTTTTACCAACATTTTCATCATCTGGTTAATTGGCCATCTCTTGATGAATGGACAGCAAAGATGGGAAACTGGGAAAAACTACCAATGGCAGTTGGTGCTATTGACGGTACCTCAACAGAAATTTACAGGCCACTTGATGAGCTTCAGGAGCTTTATTATTCTGGACATCGCCACTTTCATTGCGTGCAAACTCAGATCGTCATCGATAATTTAGGCAAAATATGTTATATTGATGCCGGGTTTTTGGGACACCAAAATGACGCACAACAGTTTGCAATGATGAGGTCAATTGGTAGAAATGCGGAGCTTGACTTTCCTGACGGAATAGTTTTACTGGCAGATAAAATATATCCTAATAGATATCCTCTTATGACACCCTATACACGCCAGCAAATACAGCGAAAACCGGACAATTTAAAAAGGAAGTGTCGCAAAATTAATAATTTAATCAAAGAATACAGAGTCACTGTTGAACATTCTATTGGAGAATTGAAGAATTATAGAGTTATCGGAAGTCTTTGGAGACATCCGAGGAGAAAACTTCTTCAAATAGTAAATATTTGTGCTGCTTTTGTATGCAGGCGTAACGACTTGTTTCGTTGATTTGAATAAAAAAAATATTTGAGTTATTTCCAATTTGTCAATATTGTAAACTTTGAAATGACCCCTCTAGAATTATCTGTAAATGTCATCATAAATGTAAACATAAAAGTTTAAAACACTTTCCGAAAATGTCTATTATACATGTATATATATATACATGTATATCTGATTATCTGATCTGTAACTGTATTAGCTGATCTGTAACAATAACATCTTCATGCCTTATATATCATGTACTGTAGTACGCCGCTAGATTAAAACTGACGTGGAAAGGTAACACATGCCCACCGAAAGCTCTTTTTTGAGAGCCCAGGTGGTCGTGTGGTCTAGCGGGACGGCTGCAGTGCAGGCGATTTGGTGTCACGATATCACAGTAGCATGTGTTCGAATCCCGGCGAGGGAAGAACCAAAAATTTGCGAAAGCAAATTTACAGATCTAACATTGTTGGGTTGATGTTTAGACGAGTTGTATATACATTATGTACACAGCCATGTATCACCATCATCGATGGCGATCCGATGGATACATCTGTTGTAGAGTTGTCACTGACTCAGACGTACTTATGAATATAATTATTTTCTGTGACTGTATATTACATTAATTTGTAGGATCCTTACTATAGATAATTTAGCTGATCTGTAACAATAACATCTTCATGCCTTATATATCATGTACTGTAGTACGCCGCTAGATTAAAACTGACGTGGAAAGGTAACACATGCCCACCGAAAGCTCTTTTTTTGAGAGCCCAGGTGGTCGTGTGGTCTAGCGGGACGGTTGCAGTGCAGGCGATTTGGTGTCACGATATCACAGTAGCATGGGTTCGAATCCCGGCGAGGGAAGAACCAAAAATTTGCGAAAGCAAATTTACAGATCTAACATTGTTGGGTTGATGTTTAGACTAGTTGTATATACATTATGTACACAGCCATGTATCACCATCATTGATGGCGATCCGATGGATACATCTGTTGTAGAGTTGTCACTGACTCAGACGTACTTATGAATATAATTATTTTCTGTGACTGTATATTACATTAATTTGTAGGATCCTTTACTATAGATAATTTAGCTGATCTGTGACTATAACATCTTCATGCCTTATATATCATGTACTGTAGTACGCCGCTAGATTAAAACTGACGTGGAAAGGTAACACATGCCCACCGAAAGCTCTTTTTTTGAGAGCCCAGGTGGTCGTGTGGTCTAGCGGGACGGCTGCAGTGCAGGCGATTTGGTGTCACGATATCACAGTAGCATGGGTTCGAATCCCGGCGAGGGAAGAACCAAAAATTTGCGAAAGCAAATTTACAGATCTAACATTGTTGGGTTGATGTTTAGACGAGTTGTATATATATATATATATATATATATATATATATATAACTATATAACTCAGATTTCAGTCAATATACGTATTTGCATATTATATATCCTAGTTAACTTGAAACTAAGGAAACTATAGATACTTGAAGGACTGCGACTGTGTCCACACTAACTGGTGACATTTTTATAAAGTCTTAGATTGTGGGTTAACATTTAAGTCGTTTGTTTTCTAAGTACGTACCGAATGTGACATATTCCATAATATGACTGGTTTGTCGATTGTTAATTTGCATTGCTATACTACGTGTTTATTTATTTACCATCATGATCATGATAATTGTTTGAACTTGTATAGAGAAAAATATTGTATGAATTTCAAGATAATATATTCGCTAAAAATACGTCACTGTTTGTAATGTTCGGTGCTACAGTTAATGGAAGATGTTCGTTGTTATTCTATGGTTTATATGTTGAAGCGACTATTATGTTGTTTGTTTGTGACGCATGTTATCGTGTTTGTATGTGCTGTTTTGTTTTTGTCACGTGGGGATGTTATTTAAGCGATATTTGGCCATATAACATTGTCATATAAGCGGGAGATTTGACTAGCCATTAAATCAGGTTTAATCCACCATGTCCTGTACCAAGTCAGGAATATGGCAGTTGTTATCAAATAGTTCGTTGCTGTGCATGTTTCATTGGCTTTGATTTTGTTCAACTTCAGGTTTTCTCCTGTTCCGTTGTTTTCCTCTTTAAGTGTATGTGTTCCCTCGGATTTAGTCGTAACCCAAATTTGTTTTCTCCAAATCGATTTATGACTTTTGAACAGCGGTATACTACTGTCACCTTAAAGTATGACCGCATTAATCAGTGCAGTATAACTGTCTATCTCTTACAATTTTGGACACGTACTTTAAGTTTTTAAAATTCCTAAAGGTTAAATGTTTCGTTAAAAGCTTATTAAAAAGACAATATGTAAAAAAAATGATTAATTTCTATTTTAATTACAGCCTGGTTAAAATACAGGTGACCTAAATTTGCTTCATTTTCACGTCATCATTAATATATTTTACAGTAAAAAAATATGTATACAAAAATAATTATCATTAAATTCATAATAAAAAAAAATAGTTCTTTTTGGCAAGTTCGTCCTGTGTGTCCATTCCTTACACTTAATTGGACTAATATACTTTATGACCAGATATAATACTCAAAAAGGGAGGAAATCGTTTGTTTGGTTTTTGTGGTGTTTTTTTTTTTATTCACATTACGTGGTTTAAAAATCAATTAAAAATTACCAACCTCAGGTTTTTTTATTTGAGTTGACGTTGTTGTGAGAAATCAGTAGGCCCTAGAACATAGTCATGTCGAAGTGCATTTCTTTCAGACAATAAATTCAAATTAAAAAAATCCCACCTGCTCTATTAAAAAAACAATTACAAAGTAGTGTACGACTATTGGGACAAATAATATCAAAATTAAAGAAACTTCTACCAGCTCTTACTCAAAGTATTAACAATTCTGTGTTGAGGTGGTTTATATCAGTGTGACAGCTTCAGACGTACTATTTTTTATCTTTTATAAATGGACCTAATCACAATCTAAGTTTTATTCAATATCCGCACTTGCTTCTGGTTGTGTATATGTCGCGTGTTAGGGGATCTCCCACGCGCGACATATAAACAACGAGGAGCAAGTGCGGAGATTTAATTTTAATTAGATTGACCAAATCACTACTTAACATAAAGATTAAGTCCCCAACATGTAATTTTATCCCCTTACTTAATTATTCATGCATTAAATATCAAAAATAAATTGAGAAAGTGTATAAATTAAATAATGTTTAACCAAAGGACGATAACTGTATTTTTGGACCAATAATGTTGTTAAACCGATTTATAAATTGCTTTTTCAAGTTACAACAAGGCAGTCGTTGTCATAGGGTCTTATTTTGGAATATCTTTTGAGTTAATATATGTATTAGATATGATAGAAAGAGAGCAGAGCTATGCTATTAAACATACATAAACAAATACTATGGAGTCATCATTATTCGTTGGATACTAATTTCGTTGATTTTCTTGGGTACAGGTAAACCACGAATTTAAATGTTAAACGACATAGACTAGTTGTGCTAATATCATATACACGAAATCAAATATCCACGAACATGCAAGTTTTTCCCTATCCTCGAAAATTGATACCCACGAAAATAAATGAATCAACAAGTTGTATCATTGCATGGTAAACGTAAGGTCTTGTTACAATCTATTAAATATTTACAATACATATCGACTGACGATCTAATGATAACACTTACGTGTATCCAAGTTGTCTACAAGCTACTTGCGCATCAATATCGTCAAAGCTGTCATCGCAAACTGTGCCCCATGTTCCGTTGTAAAATATCTTAAGCATTCCATTATCTAATTCTAAATCACCTGAAGAAATTATAATTGATGAACTAGATCTAAGCAATGGAATAAGACTTTTTATTGCAGATATATAACTGAAACAAAATATAATTAGTTTAAATAAAAAATAATAGCTGACAAGTCTTCATATACATTAATTATTTTATTTTATAGCAATATAATATTTGAAAGTGAAAATTTTTTCAAACTAAGATTTTGTCGTTGATGACGTCATGAATTTTGAAGATTTATTGCACTAGTGCAATATTGGACTTTATTGCATGCTAACCTTTGTTTACTTTCTGTGGAAAATATTATATTGCTATGCAATAATAATAGTTATAATAATAATGATAATAATTAACAATTTCTGTTTAAAGGGAAATGACTCAATCACATTTGAAAAGATCGATAATTCAACAAGAAAAAGAGTTCCAGTTAAAAATACAAACCTTTGGTTACTTTCTGTGGAAAATATTATATTGCTATGCAATAATAATAGTTATAATAATAATAATATTAATTAACAATTTCTGTTTAAAGGGAAATGACTCAATCACATTCGAAAAGATCGATAATTCAACAAGGAAAAAAAATCCAGTTAAAAATACAGACCAAAGCAAAAAAAACGTAACTTTAACCACTGAACCATGAAAATAGGGTCAAGGTCAGATCACACTTGTCAGTTGGACATGCATACCTTAAAGTATGACCGCATCAATCAGTGCAGTATAACTGTCTATCTCTTACAATTTTGGACACGTACTTTAAGTTTTTAAAATTCCTAAAGGTCAAATGTTTCGTTAAAAGCTTATTAAAAAGACAATATGTAAAAATAAATGATTAATTTCTATTTCAATTACTGCCTGGTTAAAATACAGGTGACCTAAATTTGCTTCATTTTCACGTCATCATTAATATATTTTACAGTAAAAAAATATGTATACAAAAATAATTATCATTAAATTCATAATAAAAAAAATAGTTCTTTTTGGCAAGTTCGTCCTGTGTGTCCATTCCTTACACTTAATTGAACTAATATACTTTATGACCAGATATAATACTCAAAAAGGGAGGAAATCGTTTGTTTGTTTTTGTGGTGTTTTTTTTTTTATTCACATTACGTGGTTTAAAAATCAATTAAAAATTACCAACCTCAGGTTTTTTTATTTGAGTTGAGTTGAGTTGCTATGCAATAATAATAGTTATTATAATAAAAATATTAATTAACAATTTCTGTTTAAAGGGAAATGACTCAATCACATTCAAAAAGAATTTAACCACTGAACCATGAAATTAGGGTTAAGGTAAGATCACACTTGTCAGTTGGACATGTACACCTTACAATCGTTCCATACACCAAATAAAGTAGACCTATTGCTCATAGTATCTGAGATATGGACTTGACCACCAAAACTTAACTTTGTTGATTTATCCAATAAATGAGGTCGAGATCTAGTGACACTGTCTGACGGACATGAGCTCCTTGCACAATGGACGCACAAATCAAATATTGTTAACTAATTACTCATAATAAGAGAGAAATTAACATTACAAAAAGTTGTTTTTTTAAGTTGTCACAGAACAATGAACCTGAGGTCAAGGACATTGGACACGTGACAGTCGTAAAATTCATAACATAAGGCATCTATACTAATATACAAAGAATGAAGCATCCAGGTCTTCCACCTTATAAAAAGTAAAAATCACAAACATACAGAGCTCCGAGGAAAGTCTTTAATCATTTGGCAAAATCAAAAGCTTAAATCATCAAACGAACGGACAACAACTGTCATTTTCCTGAGTTGGTACAGGTATTTTTTAATGTAGAAAATGGTGGATTAAACCTGGTTTTATAGATTGCTAAACCTCTCACTTGTATGACAGTCGCATAAAATCCATGTATTGATAATGATGTGTGGACAAAACCAAACAGACATAATAGTTAAAAATGTCAAAAATAGGTTTACAGCAGTCAACATTGTGTTATCATCTTAATCAGAATAGAAACAAAAAAATATAGAAACAAACACTTACCATGGCACAAGTATAAGTACAGAGCCACGGCATATGTAAGAAAGAAACACAAGAACGCATGTAGACAAAACACATTTGTAGATTTGAAAGACAAGACAACATTTTACCAAACACAGCCTTAGCAGTAAAAGTAATATTCATGAAGACAAATAAAAGATCACTATAACACGTTATTAAGATGATAAATAAAGTCTGTACCCAGAATATATATTTCAAGACCATTGTGTACAATTTGAGAAGTTTATACGAAATATTTTATTAAATAGGTCTTTGTACCTTCCGATGAACTAACGCCGCAAGCGCCGCAACCGCCTCCGCCTGATCACTCTAACTATGTCGGGCTTTCTGCGACAAAAGTCGCAGGCTAGACAAAAATAAGTACCAATCATGGTAAAAATAAACAGCAAATTTTGTTAACGATATGGACCTGATTACTTTTCCGGAGCAAACGATAGCACCTCTAGTTTTATTTGAAAGCGGTTCGTGTTGCACTTGCTATAGTTTTAGATGTTAGTTTTCCGGCCTTTAAATCTTTTAATTAATGTATCGTTCATACCGGTAACATTCTTGTATTTCCTTTGTCATTAAAAATGTGCTTCTATTTCAAATTTTCATATTCGGTCAAGTTTCAGGGTTTCAACAATTTTATGATCGATTTTTTTACTTAATTAGTGATATTTTATGATTACACAAAAGTAAGTTTTCATTTTTTGCCATAGCATTGTTTTTCGACTTATGACTTTGAATATCCCTTCGGTATCTTTCGCCTCTCTTGTAGCTGTATTTTTCATATAACCATCTACTGGGAAAAAGTAAAATTACAAAAACACCTCCGAGGAAATTCAAAACGGATAGTCCCTTATCAAATGACAAAATCAAAAGATCAAACACACCAAAGTAATGGATAACAACTGTCATATTCCTGACTTGGTACAGAAATTTCATATGAAAAAAGTGATAGAATAAACCTGATTTTATAGCTAGTTAATTCACATTTTTATTATAAGTGCATCAGATTCCATTACAATGACAGCGATGTGTGAACAAAGCAGAGAGAACACGATAGATACAACAGGGAAAAAATAGAATTACAGCAGTCAATATTGTGTTATAATCTTTTACAAAATAAAACAAAGAAGCACAAAACTGGAACGTATAGAAATAACAGAATGAGACACAAAGTACATACATATTCAGAGGATAGCTGTTTTCAATAATTTCAATTAATTCATTGTTTGAGATAATAGTTCAAAGATAATATGTTGAATACATTAGAATAACAACTAAAACGAAAAGCAAACAAAAAACAAAAAGCTGTTGAGCCTTAAGTGTTAAATCCCTTTGACTCATGATTAAACTTTGAATGAAGGTTTATGAAAAAAAAATCAAAAAACCTTTTTATAAATTGTTAAATACTCAACCGCCAAATTCCATGCTTTTCTGGTACACGCGGAAGTTTTTGTATCTCAAATTCCCTTTGTTATTGCAAAAACGTAACGTTTTAAAAATGTTGTACTTTTAGTACATGTATGTATCTAAAGTTTATATGTTCTATTGTCATGATGAAGTGCAAATATGGGTAATGAAAGCAGTCAATACGCGTAGCATTTATTTTTGGACAAATCTTAAAAAAGGTTTGATTTTGAGACTCATAACAACTCTACAAAACTTAAATATATACAGAAAATAGGAATTACAGAAGGACTTGTAATTGAATTTTGTAAATGAAAATTACCAAAGAACTGGATAAAAGTAAAATGAGGCAAAATAGCAAGGATGGTCATAAGAAGTTTACATTAAAGTGATTACGCAGTTGTAAACATAACAATATGTTTCTTGAATTTGAGTTTCCATTACAGAACGCAAAACAAATCAAAATAATAAAAAATAGATAGAGATTACTGTGTGATTACATTAAGAATATAACTATTTGTGAGTTCAATTTTTTCGAAGTAAATGAATGTCTACAACTTTTTACATTGAAATATTTGCGGGAAATTTTAATGACAATTTTGTTTATTTCGCGCTAATTGGATCAAATTAAACTTTAAAATAAAATAGGGTTTATATCATATGTGAGAACTATAAAATTCATCAAGAATCATTGAAAAAAATAGGTATAATCGTATTGAATTTTCAACATTTCATGAGTTTGTTCAGACATGACGCCGTCTTCATCCACATAGAAATATAGACGCTAAATTTGACGATATACGTTAAACATGTGACCCGATGTAGATATAAATAACGAGTATAATATAAATAAAACATTAAGTGTACAACTTGTTGGTGTTCTAATTGTATTCATCACTGGCTATCTAGCTATCGATAACAACGATTTTACTCAACTACAGCATTTCATTGCTATGTTGATATACATACACATTATCTAGATATAAGAAGATGTGGTATGAGTGCCAATGAGACAACTCTATATCCAAGTCAAAATTTATAAAGTAAACCATTATAGGTCAAAGTACGGTCTTAAACATGGAGTTTTGTCTCACACCGAACAGCAAGCTATAAAGGGCTAATTTGTATATGCACATTTTTGGAGAGAGTGAGAACTGTTTAAATATGTGTTTTACATATTGTGTTTATTTATGTTTCCACGGTGCATTCGACAGAACAATAATTATATACAGTTGGTATGATCGATTAATCTTCCTAAAATTGTTCTGATCTCAAAATAGGTATCTGAAAATACCATTAGGAAAAGACACTATTATAGCTGAACAAGACAATCAAATAATTTGTTTGTATCATTATTCGTATCTAATCTCATGCAGTGTGGAACAAATTTCAATTTATCCTGCAATTGATTGTCCTACTATACAGATACAGCCCTACAGATATCGCTATGCTGTATCTGTGAACTATACAGATATCGCTTTAAAGCTCCGCCCACTACCGGACTGAGTATTGTTTGAACCTGTGTGACCTCAGAATGTGTATTCCAGTTGCATTTCAATGACGATGACGATTGTCGATTTCAAAACTTGAATGTGTATGGTTGTGTTACAAAATCAACCATGTAAATTTCAGCATGCATCTTTAGTGAATGTCAAGTCTGAAGCGTAGGACAACTCGTACACTTCTGTTTCAAATTTGACAATGTTTTGTTATTTATTTTTACTGTTGAAATTAGTTGTTATGTTAAAATAGATAATTATTCACCTTGAGCGATGTACTATTGTTGACCATTCGAGGTTCTTCATCGTAATGTGTAATTTTGATATTACTACGTGGGCCTCAAGGGATTACAAATCGAAAATAAATGCTAAATATGTTAGTTTTTGTGTCTTTCAAAACACAAACAATATACAGAATTAATTGCAGGATAAAGACAATAACTGTTAAGTGTCTTTAAATATCAGCTGTATTTGTACTCGGCTCGAAACAGGTGTAGTAGCTCGATAAAAGCTCGCATACACCTTGTTTCCTAGCCTCGTACAAATACACCTGATATTGAAAGACACTAAACAGTCATTGTCTAATATCTTTCTCCTAAATCAGATAACAGATCCTATTCAATATAAAATGAAGATGATTTAATCCTACGAATCGGTTCGTATACGTGCAAAATGTACAATGATAGGATGTGTGAAAATCAATCGAGGCTCAAAACTGTAAGCAAGTTTAATTAAGGGATTAATTAATATTTTATGAACATTAATGTAACTAACGTCTTTAATTGGCCATAGCGGAACACAAACTCGGAATCAACGATGGAAAGTGCTATGAGGCTTAACATTGTGTATAACTACAAAAACAACGAAACAGGTAACATGTAACATACATACCATCATTTGCGCAAATGTTTCAAAACTTGATACAATCATGCACAGAACAACTAGCAAGTACATGGTTCTGGAATTAGAAAGAGAAAATGTCAACAATCAAACAAATACCTTAGATATGGTCATAGCATTTTCCATAGTTCAATAACAGTTAAAACAATTTCATTCCTCTTTTTTTTTTGTTTAAATTGATAGGATGTGCTATCTAGTTTGAAATAAGATTGTTTTCTACAACAAAACTTCAAAATAAAAGCAGTAAAATGATATTTAATTATAAAGTTTACTTAAAACTGTATTCGGAAACTTCAAAAGTGTGTTTTGTATATCACAATATAATTTATTTTTAAGAACTTATATATGTACATGAATACATGCACTTGCATATCAAGTTGATTTCTATTCGACGAAGCTCATATTAATGCAGCAGTTGCATTAAAAAACTACGTATCCCAGTTGATACATTATGCATTGACTTTCGGGTTTTTTTTAGAAAGAGAAATGATTTGTAAGTATTGGCTTTTGAACCATGAATTTTAATAAAGCATGTAACTTCATTGTTAATTGGTGTATCTGATATGGAAAAACTGAGTCACAGATGACAACAGATAGCAATCCCACTTGGAAGTGTTTAATTTAAGGAACTACACTAACATGTATTCAATAAGAAAACTCTGTAAAAAAAATAATTTCTTATAACAATACCTATTTATCAGAATTATAGCCTTAAAGAATCACTGCATATACTCTAAGTTTTCTTTTACAGTACATTTTATACCGCCACCTTTGTTTCAATTTTTAAAGAATTTGAAAACAAGACTTTAATTATTGCCAGCTTTCCTATGTGCATGTTTTCTGATATGAAATGTCTAGGACCACTTTGAAACTATTTTTACAACATATCAAAAGCATTTCAGAATACCATAAATGTAATGTTTAAAAGTTAATCATTCCAACATTAAAGATTATATAAAGTATTTAATCCTGCCTCTGTCTCCAGTCCACATCTTACTGTATGCCTATTTGTCAATGAAAGTTCAAAATGTCTTCCTCAAATGGTCAGTTAAGAAATCTTGTCACAACAGTATCATCTCTAACCATACATCTAACATAATTTAACTAATATATGAACTAGAAATGTTTAGACAAAGTCATATTTGCAAAAGTTGTATGTATGAAGATACCAGTCTGATGCCTGAATTCACTCAAATTTTTTATAGTAATGACTGTTAACATCTGATTTTTGCATAACTTCAAAACACACTATGCTATCTTACAAAATACTTTTACATAATAACCATAGCATTTACAAGGAAAATTATTTGTTTTATTACCAGGGTGTAGTATTTTCTCTGTTGTGTCTGTGGCATTAATTTCTAAATTATTCTGTGTTTCTTGCATAGAACATTTAGAACATATTTATGATATAACACACTATTATAAATTATTAGGTATTTTCGACGCAGTCACACAAAACACATTAAGATGTTACGGCTTACTTTTGGTAACGGGCAGGACCAAAACACCCCACCATAAACATGATAAAGCAGGAAGGATGAAGGATTTTCAATGACTGAAAAGAGTAATTATAAGCCCTTCTTAACAATTAAAATAACAAATATGCATATAATGAATTTATTTAGCATTCAGGGCTTTAGGTAAACTTTGCATACTGTAAACTGTGAATTTATGCCGAGTCATCATAGTTAAGGTATAGGATTTTCTCAATCCATGAAATATTCATAAAACTTCATATTTGAGTTAATTTCATTAAAATTTCTGAGATAAATCAGATTTTGTGAAATTCTGAATGTTCTTTTTTTTCACCCAATATAAATTGCAGTTCTGGAAAAATCTATAATGCAATTTCCCATAGGAACTCTTTTTACGGTACCACTTTTACTAAGAAAGTTTTGAAAGAAATATATATCCTAGAATGCAAATTTCATATTTTTTTCGAAGGTCAAAATATAGGGCTGTGCGGCATATTTTCAAATTTTATTTGCTTCTACGAGTTTAACTTACACTTACGTTCTTTAATCCCCCTACCTGGATTTAAGGGTTTCCGCAGATTTCAATTTGACAAAAATATATATGCAGTTACTTTTTTGAATTTTATGATTATTTTTATTCATTTGTCTAAAAGAAAATGTATATGTTTATAATAAGATATCACTTACGTAGAAGCAAATATCCTTAAAAGACAGACATAACTATATCAAATATTCGTGTTATGTATTCAACTTTCGTAAAATTATACTTGTATAATGTATTTAATACAAATATGTCGTCATAATGATTTAGGGAAATGAAATCAATGATCTTTCCGAGAACTACTGGGTACTCAATACAAAGTGTGTGTATCCTTTTATAAAAAGGCATATCAGGTTTACTAACTGTTGAAGGACGTACGGTAATTTTAAGTCGCTAATGTTACGTCATGTTGGTCTTTGCTGAAGTGCTGTTTTTCTTCTATTTGCCTGAAAACTTATCTCCGTCAACCCTGTTACAGAAAATTCGTTGGCCCTCATACATGTTCACAAGAATGGATATTGCCCGAGAGAGTTCTGAGATCATTTGCCTGGCAAAAAATAGATATATGGATTGTGATATAACTAGTCTAACTTTAGTTTAAGTCTTACATGCAGTATTAACATTAATTATACAGGCTCAATAAAATCACCTTGAAACATTCTTAGATTTATTTCCCTTTCTTACAGTTCAAGACTTAAAAGAGCCGTTCGAAATTCGTATTCCCATGTCATTCGTCCAAAAGACTATGATTCACCTAAGGTAATCTGTGGTACAAATGACCATCTAGTTCACCTATTGAAAAATACCATTGAAAACAAGTGATTTCAAGAAGCAGAACCTCTTACCATTCTGACACCGGGGTCGCCACATGTTTTCGGTCCGGTTTTCATCGTATTAGTTTTCAATGTGGAAAGTTTTGCTTGTCATTTGTGTCTTACTGTTCCGGTTTCCAAATTCAGATACCCACAGGATGTTACTATCGTTTCTTGAAATAGGTATAGTAAAAACAGATAGGTATTTATCATTTTCATCATAAATGGTCCAAAACAATTGTCGCCTCGCTTCGCTCGCTCAAAAATTTTCGCCTCGCTCCGTCGGCGATATATGCTTGCACTTAATTTCAACTCATCTACGCCCCTATGACATTAAAGACTCTTATATTATGTCAAATCCTAGTAACTAAACTCGTTAATTCGCACAATATACATGCAATCTGCATCAATCAAATTTGTATCGTTATTTCTTTGCATCACAACTACACTGGTCAAAACTGTATGAAAATAAAGGAACCCCCGTTCAAAATACTATTAAAAGTGCGAAATAAAATGTACAATTGATAACTACATTGTATCAACATTTTGTTTTAATAATATGGTGTCGCAATTTATACATTGACCTTCCAGCGAAAGTATGTTTATCATAGATTCAAAGTATCTAGAAGTCGTCCTTATTCCTGTTCACATAAATGATTAGATCAGCTACTATGGTCATGACAAATAAAATTACAATAACAAAACAAAAACGTCCTATTCCAGTTTTGACATATATAATTAGGTGAGTAATGCGGAAATAAGTACTTAAGCGCCGTCAACTATATTATTAGATTCATATTATTCAATATTCGGCAAGTCTGATTTATAAAAAAAACAAGGATCGTCAATTAGCTGGTCATGAGAAGCACTTTTTTTTATTATTTGGGTACATATGAAAGTTTGAAATTCAGTCCCAACCTGTCCATTATCTAAATCCAATACCGAAATAAGAGACCACGCTAGAAGATTGTGATTTGCATACCAGCAACGTTTCCTTTTTTTCCGACTTGTTGCCTCTAAGTTTATGTACCAAAAAATTTACTTACTAATACTAAATAACCTTCATTTCAATTTCTCAATATAATAATTTCAAATTTAAGAGTGATATCTTACATTATCACTTATATCTTAAAACATAATAGTGCAAGAATAGCTTTAAGTACAGTCGCAGGTCTGCAAAAGCTGCAGGGATATATACAATTAGCTTGCATTGGTAACATTAGGAACTAAGAATAAAATATCATTACAGTCTTCTATAAAAGCATGCAACGCAAACCATTGGGTTAACTGCTGCAATTTTGTTTGGATGTTTGTAAACAATAGTAGTAGTTTGTTACTATAACTGGAATTTGTTGGCAATAAACATTAACGTCAATTCATTGGTCCAATCAAATCCATATATAAAAACTCGCCTTCTATTGTTTGCAAACTTCAAGCAAACATAGCAAGCAAGTTGACAAAGTTTGTTGTGTATGCTTTTATAAACAGCTGTATCAATTAACAGACAAACAAGTATAAAACTAGGAATTACACGAACTCAAAGAGTTGTGGGAATTGTGTGTCGACAAAGTGACGTCTCCTGGTATTCATGCATCAGCACTCAAGTCAAAATGTAATAAAGGGAAATGAAAGAAGTGATGAACGTACAGATTCGACGACTATTCACTATCTCAAATCTAAGACTTCATTCGAATCATTTCTTAGCTGTATTTGGCAAAACATTTAGAATAGATTTGTCTTGATGCCTTCAACTTGTACAGTTGCCGTTAACTTTTTTTAATTCGAGCGTCACGATATCTTCTGTAACAAGACGTGTCTGGCGCAATTACCAAAATTTCAATCCTGTATCTATGATGAGGTATTTACCCGGTTGTTGAGAAACGACATGTCGTATCAGCCAAATATTTGGGAATGGTGCTGTAAAATCATGATCTCTATAACTTTGTTTGGGGCAGTTTTATGGAAGGAGCATACGCTCATTTTAAGACTCTACATGTGAACATGCCGAGCGAACTTTTAAACAGATTTATGAAAACGTCGTTGGATGCGGCTGAGGAATTTTATTCTGAAAAATAAGACGTTGATAAATATAATTTAGATCTAATGCTTGTCAAATCTAAGATTGTAATTTTAAGGCGCCCATCAATGTCAATATCAAGATAAAGATCAAGATTGTTTTTGATAGTTTTCGTCGTCTCAATCGATTGATAAGATTTGAACATCAGTAAAGAACATGTTTCAAAACTGGATATGAATCATTACTATATATAATTAAACAACTGTCAATTATGGATAGGGTCATATAAACTCTAGATAATGACACTTGATGCATAAATGTATTTATCAAAGTTGTACAAAATCGAACAGTCATGTAAAATGTTGTTTGTTTATAGTTAACACGTGTTTGGTTAATTATAGTAAGGTCGGTTTGATTGGGATATTGAGTTCATGCACGAGTGAACTCAGGTGGTTTAAAGTCATTCGAGTCATTGCAGTTAAAGTGTACAGTAGCAAATCTGAAAATAAATAATATTATTAATCATATTATTTATTTTCAGATTTGTAGACCACAAGTAAGGGGAAACCAGTCCAAGCTGGTTAATAGCTATATATATTTATATGAACTTTCAACAATATTTATAATAAAATGTGCGCTTGTCTCTGCAAGTGGCGTCTCCCATGTAAGAGTTTGGGGTTATTTGATAAATATTTTATGTTCGTTTGAGTTTACGAATTAGAATTTAATAGATAGAAATTAGTTTTATCTCTAATTCTAACACTTCCCGAACCAAATGTATAAAAATATTTAATCAACGTGTGGTTACCGGTGATCTCAGAAGATGATTGGTTTATTTTAAGGGTCATAACCTTTATCAGCTCACTGATATGTAAACAGTTGATAATGAAACTGACAAGTCAACTTTGTGGAATGTGGTAGGCACTGGAAGGGGATTTTTTTCGTTGAACAAAAAATCATTAGATAGGCAGTTTCTTAAATAGTTTCTCGTGGATTATCAGATTTATCCAATCTCGGACTTTAAAATTGATAATTCAACTATCACGATTGTATAAATCCGATAATCCACTGGTATCAATGTAAGAATCTATATACATTCGATCTAAGAATATTCAATTGATAGGTGAGAGGTTACCCATATCAATGCAAGTAAATAAGTTTCGAACGAAGAACGACGAAGAAGAAACTGAATGGGAATACACTTAATGTAAAATGCCTGTTCTCGATAGAATAATTGGTTACACATTTAGAATGCATGTTAATATAGTTTTGAACATGTTTATCCTTTCATCAAGTTTCATATTGTAGTACTATTTTAAAAGGATGCCTAAATTTAATTGCAAAAAAATATTCTTTGATAGTAAAGATTTTCAGATACAGTTAATAAATGAATTATTACATTGGTTGCAATGAGTTACATTGATTTCCGAGCAAAAACCTATAGTTTTAAATCCTCTGATATCATAAAAGAATAGGCGTTGTCAAGACGTTGATAACGTCGGATTGCAAAGAAGAAGATATAGTTCCTTACATTTTCTACTTTAATTTCATTTAAAAGACCATTTGCCATTGTAATAAAAAGAATCACTATTCAAAGAATTCAAATAGAGAAAAATGTTCAACGAGTGTCTAGCGCATGAGTTAATTATTAGTGTTGTATGGTCACGAATTGAATATTTTTCGATGAGTTATTCCTGAGACTACTATAACACATATATAGTAGTCTTTCCTGAGACTACTATAACACATATATAGTAGTCTTTCCTGAGACTACTATAACACATATATAGTAGTCTCAGATTATTCTATAAGTATTTTGGGAAAAGCCTACAATTACCCTATAGTCAATACAGATATCGATTTTGATAATACCAGAAGTTCTCCTAGTAATGGACTTCTGATAATAGTTAATAGTAAGTAAAGCTGTTGTTGATGATTATTAGTATGTTCATGTGAGAAAGTAGAGCAAAATAAAAAAACACTGAACTCCGATTGAAGTGCTTACATTAAGGATAATTTAACAAAGTTGACCTTAGATGAATTTTGCTATTTGTTTGAGGTATTTTTGTCATATAGCTCTTCAACGGTTGGTACTTATACATCCTCAGATTTCAAATGTTTGGATTTGAGCTTTCCTGATGAAGGTAAATCCAGAAAAGCGCTTCAGACACATGAAATTTTTAAACCTGTTGTTTTCAATTTTTTACTTCACTGGGTAGATACCTCTGCTGGTGGACTATTAGTCCCGAGGGTTTCATCAGCTCAGTTGTCAGAACTTAGGTAGTGACATGATTTAACAAAGCTTTCTAAAAAATTGTCAGTTTATCATTTTTTAAATTATTAAGAAACTACGGTTTAAACTCTCTCAGGCAAAGTTGACCTTTGATGAATTTGGCTATTTGTTCTAGTTATTTTTGTCATATAGGTCTTCAACGGTTTCGGTATTTATACATCCTCGGATTTCAAATGTTTGGATTTGAGCGTTCCTGATGAAAGTAAATCCAGCAAAGCACTTCAGATGCCTGAAATCATTAAACATGTTGTTTTCAATTTTTTACGTCGCTGGGTTGATAACACTGCTGGTGGACTATCAGTCTCAGAGAGTCTCATCTGCTCAGATGTCAGTACTTGGGTACTGACATGATTTAACAAACATTTCTAAAATGGTCCATTTATAAATTTTTAAATTATTAAGAAACTAAGGTTTCAACTCCCTCAGGCAAAGTTGACCTATGATGAATTTGGCTATTAAATTTTGTTTTAGGTATTTTTGTCATATAGCTCGTCAACGGTTTGTGTACTTATACATCCTCGGATTTCAAATGTTTGGCTTTTAGCATTCCTGATGAAGGTAAATCCAGAAAAGCACTTTGGACACATGAAATTATTGAACCTGTTGTTTTAATTTTTTTAATCAATTTTAAGTACAAAAAAAGATAGATGGAGATAGGACAGCAGACAGATGATGGCCAACAGACAATGACTACTGAAGTCATCCATTGCAAAGATCTCACAGGGCTGTTAAGGCCAGGAGAGTAACAGATTTACTCTTACACAACAAGTCTGACACATAGTGCCATAAATAAATCTTTAGATGTAAACTATTTCATAATCAGAAGATATGTGCTAGAAAGGTAACGGTACAGGACGATTTTGACCTCAAATGCAAGGTTCATCTGACAAAACATTTTGGACATTTCTTAAACACTTTTAAAAGTGTCTATTTCAATTGATTAAATTAGTTTATGTGAAAGATTTTAACTGATATAGTCATTAAAAACGCTCCAATTCAAGCTTAAATATGAAAAATCTATCAAATATGCCAAAAAACTTCACTTTTCACATGTTGTATTCATTTCTATTCCTGGGGTTCCAATTTTTGTGGATTTCATGGGTATATGTGAACCACAAATTGAAATGTTAAACGGAGAACAATATTTCAATAGGCTCTTGCAGAACTATGAAACCATATATCTGTGAAATTGCAATTTTTCCTCATCCACAAAACTTGGTACACACGAAATTAATGTCCGCACATGTAAAATTAATCCAATAAACAAATATCAGAAATTGTTATTTACTAAGAAGATTTTATTTATCAACTAGATTTGATTTGTATGTGGTAAAGATTTAAGTCATTGTTAGGTAAACTAGCTGGAGATTTGCTCATCAGGTCTTGTCCTTCTCCTGCCTTTGGGAAAGCTATCACATCTCTAATTGATGGTGTTCTACATAACACTGCTAACAATCTGTCTAAACCTACAAAAAGTGAGGGATTAAGAAATAGTGTTTAGTTTGAAATCAATGTGTGTGTCCTTTATATTTATTTTTTTGTAATTTAGCCTTTTAACTTTTCGTTATTTGAGCAAGACTAATGGGTCTTTTGTCATCAAAACTTAACATGCTTAATATTAATCAAGCATCATCTGCGCTATGAAGAAGCAAATTTGACTTCAACGATCATATATGTAAATTATTACTGGTACACTTAGTAATTTTTTTGTACATGTTTTACTCAAAGCAGTTGTTGGAAGCTCTATTAACACGGAATGGAAGGGATATACATGTGACTTGGTTAAAATGTCTTTTACTTTTGTCAATACTACTCAAGCAGGATCAGGCTGGTTTATTTTAAAAAGAATAATTTATTTAGTTAAGATTTTTGTGGATAGTTGACTATTTGCCAATCATACCATTATTACCTTATCACTTTATCCGTTTATTGTAAATGTCAATAATTCTTTTGGATAACTGACATAAAATTTTCACACATAGTCCTAAATTTTTTTCTTCAGATTTAATTCAATTGATTTAGTTTCAATTGAACTTTTGAGTTTGGACACTTTAGCTGACAATACAAGTTTTGAAGAAAAAAAACAAGAGAGTTCCCCCATACTTTCAGTTCTCAAAATTCTGAGATAAAAAGGTTTGGATTTGAAACTGAATTCTAAACATTGGAGAGAACGGTAGAATATTAAACAAAACATTCCTTCCGGGTATATTATCTTTAGTTAGAATCAATCACAATATTGACAATGAAAACAGAGGAAGGATTTATCAAACACCTCTATACTTCTCGATATATCATTTCAAATTAAAAATAATAATATTTTCTCAAATCATAATCTTTCAAGGATCCATGTATCAAAGTGAACTGGTATTTATTTACACTTCAGGTGTTCTTATTTGCGTTTACATGTAAACATGGTAACTAGGTTAAAAATCATGTTTTATACTATCTGCAAGTAATTTTCCCTGTATCACTCACCTAAAGCAATGCCACCATGAGGAGGGCAACCATAGCTAAGTGCTTCCAGCAGATGTTCTAAATCATCAGTTTTTTCCTGTTGTAAAAATAAAAGAAATACATTACATTCAATGGCATCATCAGAATTGAACAATTTGAGGATTTTAGATTACATGTATGATCCACTTTATTTGCAATACTTTTCCTATATCAGGAAAACTGGCCATTCATGTCAAATATGATTGAAGTTAAAAACATTTTGAAACAAGCATGATTCAAACTCACAACCACTGTGTTAATAGTCAATTAATCACCTTAGACAAACTAATACCACATATATGCATGTCATAGAGTCCCAAGAACTTAATGTTGAATATTCTGATTTTAAAGTTCTAAGTCAAGTGAACCCTGACAATAACATGTTTCCTTAAAATCAGTCGAAACTGCTTTATAATCTCCTTAAAAAATATGCTTTGAACAAAGAAATATGATGGCTTCTGCCTCTGCTACCTGATTAGCCCTATGTTGCACATCATGTGACATTTACTGCAGGTGAGTAAAAAATGATCACATGATAAGGTACTTATGAGACCATGTGACCTGTGACTTACATTTTGTTGATTCCTTAAACCTAAAACTGTATCTGGTATCTCTTAAAGCTGTAACTATGTGATGTCAAATATGATATTAAAGAAGTAAAACAAGAGGCTGTCACAATTAAAACAGCCAAAATCAAAAGAACTTGTATTCTGATATCTGATACACATAGATATCTGTATGCAGATATTTAAAAAAAAATCAAATTAATAAATGTCGCAATTTTGTCTAGTCAGTAAAGAAATGAACACCAAACGCTATAAATTAAGTGCATTTGACGCACTTTTCTGGATTTAACTTCATCAGGAACACTAAAAGCCAAATATATAATCTCAATAATAAGTGCATGCCATAAATTCTGAATTAACAGTAGCAAAGAGTATTCCTCAACTGTTATGTTGTAAATCCTTAACTACAAACTTGACCTCCGTTTTGTTAAGGACATGCAGTGGTGGATTCAGAGTGAGGGTTCCAGGGGTTCAGGCCTCAACAATAACGCTTGTCCGATTGTCCGGTACCAGAGTGAAAAAAGATCGGACAAGTAAAAGCTGTATCAAGCTTGTCCGTCGGGACAAGTACATTATTATTCTGCAGAAAATAAATTTAATTGAACTTTGATGAACAAAGTAATTAAAAACAAAAACAAGAAAACAAATATTAATTTGACATGTTTCTGTATTCTGTTTATTCAAATGCACAGCCTTTTTCTTCAACATGTTTACTTGCAATCGATAATTTTTAACTGGTTCTTTGTCAGGTACTTTTTAACAGTTAAAAGGTATACTATTCTCGGAAACCAGTCTTACTGATCCGAATCAATGATGCGCTTTATAGATAAGGTAACCTTACAGGACAGTTCGTCACCTGAAAGATTCAGCTTCAAGTAGACAGTTTGGCACGTAGGAGATATATTTAGTAGACATGATTGATAGACAGTTTGACAAGGCAGGAGACATTTCGGGACCAAGACAAAACAGTACCTCATTTTGCTACCTTATTCTGTTCCTGATAATAAATACCATACTGGTAATTTTTTTTATTTACCATGAAATTCACAAAATCATATTTGATCATAAGTAGAAAAAAACAATACTTGCAATATGGTGACCTATAGTTGTTAATTTCTGTGTCATTTGGTCTTTTGTAGAGAGTTGTCTCATTGGCAATTAGACCTTATGATGGCTTATCTTCTTCTTTTTATTGATTGCATTTGAATAAGCTTTTTTCAACTTAAAAAAAAAGAGGATACAAACCCAATGAGTGTACATTGGCCTATCAGATGGTGCCTCATGTTTAGAGTCTGATGAGACTGGCATTGATGAAAACTAGAACCTAATTCCAGTGACATGACTTGTTTCACAGTTGTACTTGACTCATATTTTTGAAAAGTATTTCAAAAGAAAAAAATCAAATTCTGTTATATCGTTTAAATTCGTTTTGCTCCTTTAATCAACTAAAAATGTATTAAGGTTTGTTTTTAATAGAAATTTTTTGGACAAGTAGCAATTTCATTTGGACAAGTAAATTTTGGTATGTACTTGTCCTACAGGACAAGTTGAAAAAAAAGTTATTGTAGAGGCCTGGGGTTGGAACCCCCACTTTTTTTTGGCCGATCAATGTATTTGAATGGGGACATATAGTTGGACTCCCTTTTTAAAATTGCTGGATCCGCCCCTGACATGGTTGGCTTATCATATAAATTTTTGGTGTAAGCTTTTTAAAATATTACCCAAGATGCATTAGAATCAGAGCTGCCAAAAAAGTTTATCCTTTTTGCTTAAAAAAATTCTGTATTACACAAAATTGAAGTATACCTTAAGAACCTCTGTCAGAACATATCTCTGTAAGTGCTCTTGATGTATACGTATAGATCCACCTCCTATCTCAAATCCATTTAACACCAAATCATAATGCTGACTTCGGACCTACAAGTTATCAGAAGTATTCAATATTAAGTTAGCCTAATGTTATATTTAGATGTTGATTATGGCGGGAAAGTTTTCTTAGTTTGATGTGTGCCAACACAGCCAGAATCTCATGCCTAAAACTTGTCAACAATCAAAACTAAAAATATAAAGGCTCTTAAGAGCCTGTGTTACTCACCTGCATCTTGAAAAAAAGTCACTTACTAGTGAACATCATCATTAAAGGGGAATAACTCTTTTATGAGCTCATTGACATTTTCAGTCATGTTGACATATTTGTAGTTCCCACCTGCTAATCACGTTAAAGTTTGTTAAAGTTTCTATTTATTTATTATAGCTTTTATGATAATATTCAAAATTGCAAAAATTGGTGAAAATCCTCATTAAAATGAAATTACCTCAATAAGGAATCAAATTAAAGTTTTGGTCATGCTGACTTACTTGTATATGTTGTCTTGTTTACCATATCATAGTCAAAATAATATGCAAAAATTCAAAGAAATTGAAAAAAATCATCATTTAAGGGCAATAACTTTAATAAGGTGTTGACAGACCATCTTGATCATGTTGACTTATTTGAAGATCTTGTCTTGCTGTTCATTTGTTATGTTTAATGTTCTTGTCCCTATATTATAATTTTGGAGACAAAATAGGCATAGGCAAAAATGAAGAAAAAAAAACATTAGTGAAATTTGTTGTTTAAAGGCTTTTTTTAAAACTGGATACAACATTGATGATTGTGGCCAGGTTTGGTAAAATTTGGCTCGGTTGTTTCATCAGAGATGATCTTTGTAAAAGTTTATAACAAAAAACACCAAGTGACAGAAAAGCTCACACTATCCTTCGATAGGCTAACCTACCCCCTTTTCATCCTCCTTTTACAACACTTAATGAAACACATGTTTTGTGATAAGAATCAACTTCATACAATTGTTTGTAAAGCAGGTTGAAGAAGGCATTTGAGCAAAGTTGAAACAACACAAACGCATAATTTGTGAAACCTTTAAAGCTTGCTATCTTGTAATTTTGTATTTCTACTAATGAATAGACATAACTCTTGATGGACTGTGGATGCAAGTGGGTATTACTAGTTAGGTATCTAGTGCCTTGTACTGACAGGTCAAAAGGACTTCCATTATTGTGTTTAAATAGAATTGGGCTATTATAATTTGACTGTGGAAAAACATACCAATTCTGGATGTGTTTTTACAAGTTCAACATCATCTGGATGTGGAGCTGTGAAAGGATGATGGGCAGATTCTAATCCTTCTATAAATAGAAAACACAAGTAAATAAATGTTCTTTTTTTTTCTAGCAGTTATGCATATTTTTAATAATAATCATTCTACCACTGCATTGACTGTGATACAATATTTCTCCATTTGAGAAAGTCAAATTTTCATATTTTAAATATATGCCTTATTTTTTTTTTAAGTAGTTGTAAAATGTGACGGTCAAGAGTTGAGAAATGTTTTATAACAGTATTGCATTAGTTTCAGGTTGGAATCCACTTCTCTAACAATTTTAAGACTCTATAACTATGTTTCAATGAACTGCAAAAAGATTTGTTTTTTTACATTTGACGTCATCATGATTGGTTGTCTTTTTGTGCTGTCATAATTCAGAGGAAAGCAAGAAAATTTGATGGCATTTTTTAATTTTGACCAACTGAGATCAAATGAACCATGCTTTGAGGATAAACAAAATAATCAATTGGTCAGAAAAGTTATAAATCAGGGATGAATAACAGATATATCTTTTTAATTTGATAATGCATTTTTTTGTATACTAAATTATTCATAATATTTTAAAACATGTCCTTATAGATTTTCATTAAATAAATAAATATTCAAATCTTCTGTGGTACTACAATATCAGTGATACTTGATTGTAAATATAGAATATCAGTGGTACCTGTCTAACTTATAAAAATGATATACTAACTGTTGTTTGGTTAATTATGCTAAACGTACAGTGGCATATCTTACAAGCACTTTAAGTCAATTTACACTTAACTTCAATTAAATCTTTTGTGTACTGTACTGAAATCTGTTGTATTTGTTATTAATCATGTTAATTAAGTTAACACCTTTTAAAAATTCAATGACTTTTATAAACATTATGGTTATCTGTGCAAATTCAAGCACAACTATATTTAAATGTTAAATTTTCATGATTACTTATTATAACTGATCGAATTGCTTTAACTGTATCTCATAATAAGTCACATTTTTAAAGGAAGACGTACACAACAAAGAAACAAAAATTCAAAACAAAAATTCAAAACAAAAATTATTCAAAAATATGTGCAGTGCTTTTATCATTGGGTCAATTGAAATTAGAGATTTTAAAAAAATAAATACTCATTTCTTTAATTTTAGGAGCATTATTCATTTGCAGCATTTCAATAAGGCGTTATATCAAATCACACATGTTTATCCATTGTTTATCAATTGAAATAATAATTGCCAGCAGAATTTTATAAATAACTGTACACTTACTCTGAATAAATAATTTTTGTTCTTTTTCTTCTAAAATGTAGTGTGTTTGGAGGAGATGAAATGAAAAACAATTGCATAGAGTTCTCGTAAATAATAAAAATAAACTGTAATTAACAACACATTACCTCCTTCTTCTTTTGGAAGAAATAATGGGAAATCTGTAACCCACAGAAAATCAAATTTATCTTCATCTATTATTTGTACACCTGAAATGGAATAAAATATATACATCATTATGACAACTGACAAGTAATATTCTGTTAATTTTTCTTTTAAATTAGGGGCAGCAAGTCTTTTGATTGTTTGTGGGGTTTATATATATGTTAGTCATGTTAACCTGTACTCTCAAATATCATTTAAGGGGGTAGACCTTGGTACAGGGAGATAACTCTTTAAATCAGTTATGTGTTTGTAAAAGTCAAGTTTCCTCAATGAATTTTAAGCATTTACCTGAAACAGATTGAAAATAATCTATGCATCCAAGAAGCTTAGAACATATTTATGAAAATGGCTGACACAAACGTACTGATGATTTTAAGAGTTATTTCCCTTAACCTAGGTCTACCTCCTTAATTCATATAATTATGTTCATATATCTGTGAATATCTTAGAAATTTATCACCTGTATTTTTAAAGCACTTTTTGAAAATAACATACTTTTCTATGGAATAAGCTTAAATGAGTACTTAAGACAGACCACAGTTTAACAACCAGTCTAATAAACAACAAGAAATTAAGAAGTTTGCTACATTTATTGGCAGCTTTCATCTAAAACAAAGCAAAGAATCCAAAATTTAGTTAATCAACAATGTCCAAATAGCCATATTATAGTATTCAATAGAGCATATCTCTATTTTACATACAACAACAGCAAGAAAAACTGTTAATGTACTGTGGATTCATTTTTATTTGTGGGATTCAAACATTCTTAGATTTCCTGGGTGAAGGAAACCACAAATTGAAATTTTAAATGAGGTACAAATTTGCTATAGGTTTGTATGGAGATTTTGGCTAACTAAGTAATCAAATATAAATAAAAACACATTTTTCCAGAATCCATGAAAATTCTCAATCCCATTAATAAATGAATCAGCAGTATTGTTTTCCACAACTCACCTTTTGATTTTAATGCATTGGCTACAGTTGTTCTTATTTTTCCAAGTGCTGTATGCTAAAATATAAAATTTGAACCTCTAAGCTAAAACCAAAGCCAGTGTACAAATTGGCACTAGATTATGAAAGGTCAAGGACCATTGAAATTTCAGGAGAAAGGCACTCAATAAAAAACCAATGACCTATAAATAGCATCAGTTGAATGAGTGGGAGGTCCTTGACCTTTTTAATTAAAAAAAATGAAAAAGTCCCCTCCCAGAAAAAAAGAATCCCAGTCCCCAGAGTCGCACTTATTTAAACCCAGATAAATAACGGCTCCATAATTCCTCTGTCCTAACTACTACATGTTCTTTCTTCCTTGTAAATAAAAAATCAAGGCAAATATTGGTTTAAAGGAAGCTAATAACTCCTCAAGTTAATGTGAATAAAATAAAGCTGAATGTACAATAGTAGACACCTGCTTAAATGTGGTATAGAATTATCCCTGGTACTGATCAGTTATGACAAAAAACTTCATAATTTTACTTCTTGCACTAGACATGACTAAGGAAGCTGAAAAGCTAAATGAATAGTATTCTTCCTATAAATAATGATTATTTTTTACAATGCTTATCAGGTAAAAACAATTGCACTGGTTTTATTTCTATTTTTATAAATTTGAGATGCATCTAATAGATATTGTCCTTATGCAAATGAATATCAACTATTTTATTAACATATTTCAAATTGTACAAATATCTTTAGGCAAAGTATGTTACTATTTGAAAATTGAGTTGATATAAGAACTCTACAAAATAGACCTAATTCATCTGTTATTTCGTATTTGAATTTTCCAAATTCAATAAAAGTTTGATATATTTGTATGTATAAGTGCAATTGCATAAGGTCAAAATCTATCTGACACAGCTCTTATGTTAAACTATGAGAGCTAGAGTTTAAACACACTTGAATATTTCCCTGCTCAAATGAGGCTGTTATTGGGGTCTCTAAATATGCAACCTGGTTTACTTATATATTCCTGTATCAGGAATTGCTTGAATAAACATATTTGTTTTTCATTAATAAATATAACAATTTACTTACTGGATAGTGCCCAGTGCCATGTGCTAAAACAACTATATCATTGTCTTCTATATTCAGCTTAGATGTAACTTTATCTTTGGTTTCATCTTTCAAGTATTTTTGGAAAGGACATTTCCATGAGTTCCCATCATTTACTTTTATACTAGTAACTTCCTGAAATGATAAAATAAATTTTTTTTTAATGATTTAAGAACTATTGAATTGCTATATAAATATAGATAAACTACTGTGAGTTCCTTTATTTTTGTGGATACCAATGTTTGTAGATTCAGGAAAATTGTATTCCATGGATATTTCATTGATTTGAGGAAGTCTCAATACAAGCATGTAGAGAATTTGTACGTTGTAGAACAATTTGGTTCTTTGTAAACTCTTACCCACAAATTCAACAAAAATTGGTATCCCACTATTAATAATGATTAATTCACAGTATGCATTGTCTTGAAATTTAATGTAAACTTATTTAAGCTCTAGGCTTAGAAACATGTAGAATGCCAAGCTTTGCCAAGTATCTCTATTCAAAACTCAGGAAAGATTTCATAAAACAAAATTAGTAAAGCAACAAAAATATAACTTGAACCTAAAAATTAACACTATCAGAGGGGAGGTAATCTTCCTTTGTCTCCAATGCAAATAGATGTGAAAGAAGAATTGACTGTTGCAATTTTTTTGTTTAAAAATAAAAGTTAGGCAATTCTAAGCATGACCATATATTTAAGGCTCTGAAAGCCTATAAATGAAGATAAGTTTAAGGATACAGAAACACAACTACTGTTTATAAACACAATTAACCTCCACCGGCTTATACATTTGCCAGAATACAAATGTTGCTTGTTGCTCAAGTATGAATGTCGCTTTCATCAATTAAATGTGTCTTCACATGAATGAAATCTGGCCCCCTACTCCCTCCCCCCTAAAAAAGACAAGCATCCTTTCATAAGCTTAAACAAGTATGCTACCTTTTTTCTATGTGTATGCAAGTAAATATTTATAACAGTAGCATCCTTATGATACTACTGTATAATAAACAGCTGCGCCATGAGCGCATGATACGCCCGATGTCTTGTGTGGAAGTTTTATGCAATAATCATAAATAGTTTCTGAGAAAGTTTTAAGCAATTACCATTTATTGCTTTTGAGACACGGCGGGACATGTGAAACCCCCCACCCCTGTTTTTTTTTTTACAAATATCACTAAAATAAAATTTTGAATCAAACCAAAAAGTATACAGATCTTTAGATTAATATAAAAAAGAAGTGTGTAAAGTTTTAAGCAATAATCAAAAACTGTTTTTGAGATACAGCACGACATGTAAAAAAAAACCTCCCCTTTTTTACAAAATACTCAATAACTCAAAAATAAAATTTTAAGTCATCACCAAAAAGTATACAGATCTTTAGATTAATATAACAAAGAAGTGTGTAAAGTTTTAAGCAATAATCATAAATCGTTTTTGAGATACGGCACGACATGTAAAAACCCCCTCCCCCATTTTTACAAAATACTCAATAACTCAAAAATGAAATTTTGAATCATCACCAAAAAGTATACAGATCTTTAGATTAATATAACAAAAAAGTGTGTAAAGTTTTAAGCCATAATCATAAATTGTTTTTGAGATACGGCGCGGCATGTAAAAAACCCTCCCCCTTTTTTACAAAATACTCAATAACTCAAAAATGAAATTTTGAATCATCACCAAAAAGTATACAGGTATTAAGATTAATATAACTAAGAAGTGTGTAAAGTTTAAAGCAATAATCAAGAATCGTCTTTGAGATACAGTGCGACATGTGAAAAAAAACACACCCCTGTTTTAGTTACAAAGTGCCGAAACTCAAAAAGTTTAAATCTTATTTTCACCAAAAAGTATACAGATCATTTGACCATCATAAAGAACAACTATATTAAGTTTCATGAAATTTAGATAAGTCGTTCTCAAGTTACGGTGCGACATGTTTACGCCGGACAGACAGACAGACAGACGGACGGACACCGGACATTTGTATACCATAATACGTCCCGTCAAAATTTTGACGGGCGTATAAAAATGACTTTTTTGAAAACTTAAAATTCAAAAACCAGATACATTTCTACACTTCATATGGCAAACACTATACAATATACTAGGACAAAAATGCCACATATGTGTAACTAGATCATGTACCTTGGAACACATGTGTTACAAGTGTATCACAATGACATGTGCAACAGGCATGATTCCTGTAACGCATGCAAAACGCACATTGCAAACATGGTAGACATGTGAACGGCATGTGTTTCTAAATACAGATGCGCCACGCATGTGTTTGAATATGCATGAAACTGCGCATGAAACGCATGATTACATGCATGAATAATATGTATCACATGTGTTTTTCACACACAGGAAACATCTGAAACGCATGTGTAAGGCTGGTACACATGTGTTGCATTTTTGTCTGCGATATATTAAAAAAACCTCCTGATATTAATATTTTCCAACATTCATAAACCTTTAACAAATGAACCATTTCCATTATATCTAACCCTTTAAAAAAGTCAATATGGTGTTCTTGCCGGGATTAATCTAAAATGTCATAAATTACCTATTTCAATACATATATGATAAGTTAAGTACTTACACATTGGTTTTGTATTGTTGGACTAGTGATGATATCATTTAATTCTCTATTTGAAAAGTACTTCTGAAAATAAAATATTCACATAAAAAAAGTGTCAAAATTAAAACACATCTCTCTCCATTTTTTAATTCTTCATGTCCTTTTTTTTTCTCTCTCTTTCTCTCTCTAAAACTAATTCTATATAAATAAAACACTTGTGGTAAAATAAAATGTCAACTGACTTTTTGTATCTTTCAAGAAATATTTTAGTGACAGCAGCCATCTTTGATGATAGATTCTGTTATATAAAGTAGTTCTACAGAACAATAGGAATACTTGGAACTACATTTCACATTTTACATTGGAGAAAACATTCACCTGGAAGATTTTGAGTGCTTTTTCTTGTATGTTTCATTTATTTATTAAAATAACTACAACTTTATTTTGGAGTGTATGAGTATTTTTTATCTTTAATTTAATCCTCTATAGTATAAGAAAGTTTATAAAGATTTATAAACTTAAGGTCTAAGGAAATTCGATTAATCATCTTTAAAACAAAAAGAAGGATAACATAACAATCACAAATTTTGATGTTAACCCCTTATAAATGTCATAGATGATGATTATTTAAAGTTAAAACCTAAAACAACTATCAGTAAATACTTACTGTTCCTTTTGGTATTCTAAGTCCAATTATCTCCCCTTTATCCTGCTTCAATGTGTTTTCAAAAGAATGTATACCACTAGATGAAAAACTTTCTGATAAATTTACAAGCTGAAAAACAATACAAATAATGAACAATGATTAAGGTACATTGAAAGTTTAAAAAGTAAACAAGAATGTGTCCACAGTGCATGGATGCCTTAATGGCACTACAGACGAATGAGTGGATGGACGGACAAACTAACAGAGGAAAAGGCAAACAAAAAAACACCACACAAACCAAAAAAACATAATGCCCATGAATGGGGCATAAAAAATTGGGACAAATGACACATAACAATTAAACAACAGAATAAATAAAACTCACTGAACAGTCTGCAATGATTAACATAAACTTTAAGTCACATTAAAAACTTAAGCACAATTTATTTTGATATAAATGTATACTGTATATTTTCACTCTTTTTTAATGTATTTGCTTTTTTAAGTTTTATTATTTTTCACTGTCTAGTATTTTCCCTAGACAAGTTTCATATGTGATGCCTCATGCATTAATGTTTACCTTTTATATTAGCTATTGCTGTCTTCGTTTATTACGTACACCTACCATTCTTAAAATAACATGAAAACCATGATGTAGTTTTCTCATTTGAATTATTTTTCATTTGTCATTTAGTTTTTTATAGCTGACTAATGCAGTAAAGGTTTTGCTCATTGTTGAAGGCAGTATGGTGACCTATATTTGTTAATTACTGTGTCACTTGGTCTCTTGAGAAGACTTGTCCCATTGGCAATCACACGACAATTTATTTTTCATATTTCAGTCAAACTCAATTTCCTTCAAAAAAGTATATATAGAGAAAATACTTAACAACATTAAATCACATACTATCTGCAAAAATGCATCACTACAGAGGAATTCATTTTACTGGTAGTCTTCTTGTTAAATTTTCTCAAATATACATGTATATCTCATTTTTGGGTAAAAACTATTATATAAATCAAAATCATCTCTCCATGGTTTTTGCTGTTCTGGTTAAATGTTTTGTTTTTATACTCTCTTTGATTTAGAATTAGCATAAATAATAAAATAATATTTATGATACATAGATATAGGAAGATGTGGTATGAGTGCCAATGAGACAACTCTCTGTACAAGTCACAATTTATAAAAGTTAACGATAACAGGTCAAGGTACAGCCTTCAACCTGGAGCCTTCGCTCACACCGAACAGCAAGCTATAAAAGCCCCCCAAAATTACTAGTGTAAAACCATTCAACAGAAAACCAATGGTCTAATCTATATAAAAACGCGAAACATGTTCATTTTTATCATGAAGACTGTCAAAACTTATCAAAATGCATGTGTCTGATCACTATAAATGTAAACCAACTTATTTTCACGGCTACTTCATGTCATGTTTAGATATTTTCAGACCACTTCGAAGTGATTTAACTTGTGGTTTACTTATTTTCCTGATGTTATTATAAGAAAGAGGACCTATGTGGGTTATTTTTCCATCTCGCATAAGTCATGAAAACAAATAGCTTGTAAAAATTTGTTGTTTTACAGTAATCGTACCTTCATGTCATATCTTGTATCAGGTTTGTCTGTTCCATAGTTTTCCATAGCCTCATTATAAGTCATCTGTGGAAATGGAAGAGTTAACTCCCCTTCTGGCCAGCTATACTGTAGTAAATCTTCTATTAAGTCCTGTACTTGTATTTGTGTTGTAAATGACATCTCTATATCTACCTTTAACAATTAATTTCAAAATCAGTGCAATTTTCAATTTTTTGTTTATGAAAACAAAAACTAAGTCTTTCCATTTTTTAGTGTTGCATCACAAATATTTATATTGCAATAATCAGTATGTTCCTTTCTGCAGATATTTAAGTTAAAAAAATTGACATCAAATAGTGATCTGAATAAATGGTATCTTGTACATAACAAATGTCAAAAACTACATTTTAAATGGGGAGTTTGGGAGCTTCTTTTTACTTATTAATCTATTATTCATTTGTATCTTTTATAACCCTTGAGTTAATGTTTTTGGAGAATGTTAATCATGTTATCATTAAGTTTTCAGAGTTTGATCATAAAACTTTATAAAATTCTTCTCCTTCTACTTTGTTTCTGAAACTTTATAACAGTTTTATTGCTGAAGATTTTGTAGTCTGATGTTGAACAAAATATACTTTTGATTTTAAATGTTATGGAATGCATTTAAATAAAAGTACCAGTATAAAAATTAAAAACATTTGATAATCTATACTGACTTCTCTTTGCTATGTCATCAGAAAAAAAATTAATGGTATGCAAAAGAAGATTATCATTTACATGTATGTGCACTATGTATAACTCATGAGATCACCAAATCTAACTTTTGTCTTTAAAAACTTATATTATTTAAAGAAAATTAACAAGTATCCTAGTGTAATCGGTTCTCAATAGTGTAACAATCTTTTGCTCCATATGGCCAGTTCTTCAAAAAAATGTGGTCAAAGCTGATTGTGTTAATTTAGTAGATACTTTTATTCATTTCCTATCATCCTCACGATTTTCTTTTTGCGTAAATCAAGAAAAATTAAAACATCTGTTGTGCTCAATTTTGACATTGTGTGCAATACGTCATCAGTTCTCTATAGTTGTAAAAAGTATAGTATGGTAAGCATGTTTGATATTAATAGAAGATTTAAAATTACGCAAATTGAAGAAAAGTATCAATTAACTATCATTTGTTACTAGAACCATATTATTTTTTATGAATTTTAGCCTTATCGATCATTTCAGGCATCTTTAACTGATATCCTAGGAATTATCACTCAAGGACAAAAATATGCATTGAATATTAATCTTTAATACATTTTAGATAATTTCAAATTATTGAACCAATTCTTATACGTTATTTAAGTATTGAATGCTTCTTTTTGTAACTTTATTGGGGTGTAAAAGCGTTGACCGAAGTACATTTTGTATGAAGCGCTTCCGCGCTTCATTCTTATACATGTATTGTGTGCACGGTCAACGCTTTTACAACCCTATGAAGTTACAAAAAGAAGATTACATTTTTTAGCTAGGATCATGAAAACACAAATTTTATCAATTTTTTTTGTAAAATTCACCTGTGTACTTTATTGTGGGACCTCGTGTAATCATGAACATGATGAATGAAAAGTTTTATTGAGTGATGCAATTGCTTACGGAATAACACGTGATGTGCAGTTAGCAAATCAGAATAACGTATTATAATGAAACATACATCTAATGTAATTATAAGATGTTGTCACAGCTGTTATTAATATTTTACTATCACAGTAACAATATTTAAGGGCATTACTTTTTAGATAATTGAATTGAATTAAATTTCAAAATTCATAAGATATGGCCCAAACTGCATTCCATAGATTTTTTTCCATAGCGACATCACACCACATCTTACAATTGTGTATTACGTATGTGGACTTGACCTTCTTTTCAAGCTAAGTTTTGTTTACATTTGAAAAAGTGCTATTTATGAACCGAGGGGATGAAGTTGGGGTTGTTTTGGGAATAAGGAAAAGTAGGTTAAAATCGAAAAATGTTATTTTTACCGTTGTAAAATGTCTGAAACTTGAAATGTTGAAATTAATGCATGCTTGAAACTAGTTTTTATTCTGTCATTGATATACAGACAAATATAAAACATGTGCGATTTCGCGAACTACTTTCATTTTAACCACACGCATTGCTATCGAGAACTGATTACTATATATCGAGAACAGATGACTACACAATATGTGTTTTAAATAATTTTGAACATTTAAAACACATATAATAATAATAATTGAGAGTTTAAGATACTGTATTGACACCTATCTGCAGACCTTAAATTGACCTATAGCTAGGAATACCTATATTACAAGCAATTGAGTTATATTTTTTTAAAGTCAAGGGTCAATTCTTGAAAATTGTGGAAGTCTAGTTACCTGAGTAAATTCTGGTTGCCTGTCAGGTTTACTACTCTCATCCCTATAGCACTTAGCTATCTGGAAGTACCTGTCTATACCACCAACCATCAACAACTGTTTGAACTAGAATATTAAATTATACATTAATTATCAGATCTTCTTATTTCTATATTAAGCATAATCATTTGTGTAATTTATTTCACAATATGAGCAATTTAAAACTGAAATTAAAAATTAAATATTGGTTACACATTTTATTACCTGAAAGATATACAACTCATCTCATTAGTACAACGTTCAGTAAATCTTTAAATAACCTTTGTATTCCAATACACTTTTATTGAACTGAACTCTTTAATTGGATATTGAATATGTACTGATTGATATTTTAGTCTTAGATGCATGATTTTTTTATAAGTTGTTAATGGCTTTGAACTAGTACTAAATTAGTGTTACAGTGACCTCCTCGCATTTTGAAATTAAGTGGTGGTCCTTTGTTGTTTTGTACATAAATCAGGCTGTAAGTTTTCTCGCTTGAACTGTTTTACATTTGTCATTTCAGGGCCTTTAATAGCTGACTATGCAACATGGGCTTTGCTCATTGTAGGAGGTTGTAAGTTGACCTATAGGTCTAAAATTCTGTGTCACTTGGCCTTTATTTGAGAGTTGCCTCATAGGCAATTATACCACATCTTCTTATTTCTTTATTAAGCATAATCATTTTTAACCAGATTTCAGATGGAAAATAACGGTTATTAATTTGGTGTTGTATGTTTGGTGTCTGGGTAGACAGCCGGCTAACAAACAGTGTCCATGCATTAATTGAAAAACACTTTGACAATATATTTTAGAATTTAGAAATATAATAATGCATTTGTAACATTTTAGCTTATTGTTGTTGAGTTGTAGACTTTTCAGTAGCAAAGAGTGATACTTAAATTGATTTTTGTCTTTCCATTTCTGAACCCAACAAAAATCTCTTAATTTATTAATCTGATCCTATTTGGGGGATTAGATTTGCAAAAAACATTTTCATGCAGGAAAATCATTCAGATATTTGTTGTCATTCTGACAGCCTCTTGTTGCAATTTATTCACAAAGTTCATAATATGTTCATTTTAAAACTAAAATTCAAATATTGGTTTAATTATTTAAGGTATATACATTTCATCTCATAAGTACAACAGAAAATCTTTCTTTGTATTCCAATAAACTTTTATTGAACTGAACAACTAGTCCTTGAAAACATACCTGTTGTGGACTCTGAGGCAATGTATAAAATTTGCCTTTCTGTCTTGTTGGAACAACAAACTCTTTAGCTCCCTGAAAGATCAAAACTCTACTTTGTCATTTTCAAACTCAATCTTTACCATCATAAAAATATCCACAACTTTCTAAAGACATCTTTTGTAGTTTTAACTTATGTTTAAACTTATTATCAATAATAATATGCAGTACTAAAATAGACAATAATGCCTGCACATTTTTTAATGAACTCCTTTTGAAACCTACATGTTATAAGTATTCTTCTCAATCAGCTGCTCAACAGAGGGAGGGGGGAAGATTTTCTGTTCACAATGAACCCCCTAAACTTGTTGCATTCTTTAAAGTTATAAAAGGGGCATAACTCTAGAGCTGTAAGTACCACACTGTCCAAATTTGACCTCTGTCCCCTAGTTTAGGTTCTTAACATTCATTGACATTGAGTATGAGTTTCATAACATGTGCATGAGGAAAAACTTAAGTAAGAGTGTGGAAACATAAACGGGACAGAAGGAAGAAAAGATGGATGAACAGACAGAAGGACAAAACGTAATGACCCCTTTGCCTACAGCAGGGTCCCAAAAACTGGAACAAAACATTATTCATGTTAAATAAATAATAAATCATGCATGCAATATATATGTTGTCATTTTCACAAAGGGAAAACAGCATGTAATATTAAAACAAGATTGAATAATGAGCCTTGTGTTCTTAAATAAGTGTGAACTTACACCCGGTGTTCTTCTAAATAAAGTAGGTGTCTCTACGTCAACAAAACCTGAAACAGAGATAACATACATTAATTATCTAAAAAACACCCAAGTTGCAGGAGGAAATTACAGTCACTATACTACATATTCTGTTTTTCAATGGAAGCTAACATTTCCAACTCTTAAATGCAGGGTTGGCTCGCTTAGCAAGACCTATTGGATTTGTTTTTACAGATGATTATTAATTCCCCCTCTAATTTCTCCTCATCTATGAATGATGAGACTTAAAACTTATTTCCAACTTACCACATGAATATGGAAGATTTGTATGTAGAATAAGATCAACTTACTCTTCATAGACGTATTTACACTTGTATGCAAATTTGTCCGCCATTACATAAAATCACACAGGTTCCCGTAAACTTTGACATCATAAATCAAAACATTTGACGTCACAACTAAAAAGTGACTGTTGCTTGATGTCAAAAGGTTATTGGGAGGTGATATAAGGTCATTCGGAGGCAAAATACAGCTAAAGACCAAAATTGTAAATACGTTTATTCATGTCCTTTTAAAATTCATCCTCTAACTTATACAATTGCCATGCCTGTTGTAAATAATATTTATGCATACAGGTTGATAAAATTTATATTTAGTTTCCATCAGTTAATGAGCATATTAAAAATAATGATAGTGTATATCAACTTAAAATATGTGGTAATGTAAATTCAGAAATTATTGCAATGTTTCATTATTGCTGAAAATGTGACAGTATACTATAATATTATACTGTTAATAAAAACTTGCATTCATATTTTCAAAAATGCTTTTCCTTCATGAAATTTTTGTAATCCCATGGATTAGATTTCACAATTTTGCCAGTTGTCAAGAATTAGCCATAAGGGCTATTCCATTAAAATGTATGTAGGAGAGAAGGAAGAGAAGTTTAATTATTGAATGTGGGCCATGGGTCTTTTTTTCATGTGTCTATTACCATTATGCAAAATTATCTAAAAAATGGTTCTTGGTTGTAGGGATATTTGAAAGTCCCTTCCTACCCTCCCACATACATTTTAATGGAATAGCCCTAATAATTCATAAATTTACAGTAAATCAGCATTTTTTTTATAAGTTTTACAAATATACCATGGTCATTGCACAGAAATTCTCTCATTTTCATCACCATTTTAGATCTGGTTCTCAGATTTTTCTGCATAAATGTATTTCTTAAGTCTAAATATCTATATTCCATTCTTGATGGTTCTTTGGACTGAAATAGTAAAAGAAATCATTACATGACAAATGGCAGGTATGGGGCATAAACTGCTTTCACTTTTGTAGCACTCCACTTTACCTCCAGACATGCCATCTGCCCATCTGCATAGAGTGCAATCAACAGTTTTTTTTCTATGACGTCATATTTTGAGGGACCATGTATAATTGACCCTTAGTGGTGGTAATGTTAATAAAGATACTTGTATAAAACTAGATATTACTAGAATCAGAATTTTCTCTAGTTTATAATGAAATATAAAAAAATTGTACTTTTAATAGTATCAAAAAGTTTTATCCAGAGAAAATGGGAAAAACTGCATAATCTATGCATAAAAAACATAAATCAGCTCATGTGCACACCCATGAAGACATGATGCATGCACATTTTACATAATCAAAACTGTATGAATTTCATAGATTTTTACCTGGTTTTTCAAAAATTTCATGCTTAAGGGTATGTTCGCCTGCTCCGAAAAGAGCTACAGTGGCTGCACATAAGTTTTCAATTTCCACTGCCAAAAAATCAGGATGTTAACAGTGTTGTCTCCCCTCAAAACATGTATATTTAATATATTTTTTTAAATTATTTTAATCATTCACCTGTTATAATTGAAGCTAATAACTTATTTTTACAATCAAATACAAAAAACATGATACTTTTTCACCAATTAGGTTGATAAAAAGGGACTTCCCTCCATGTCTTTTTAGTCGGGGAAAAACCCTAGTTTTTTTATACAAAACTGTTTATAGCACCCATAAACATGACCCCATCTGAACAAACATGAGTACCCCATTTGCAGAAACATGAGTACCCAAATGTGCACAAACATGAGTATACACCATCTGTACAAACATGAGAATACCCATCTGCACAAACATGAGAATACCCCCCCCCCCCCAATCTGCACAAACATGAGTACTCCATCTGCACAAACATGAGTACCCAAATGTGCACAAACATGAGTACCTAAATGTGCACAAACATGAGTACCCAAATGTGCACAAACATGAGTACCCAAATGTGCACAAACATGTGTACCCAAATGTGCACAAACATGTGTACCCAAATGTGCACAAACATGTGTACCCAAATGTGCACAAACATGAGAACCCCATTTGCATAATAATGTGCACTTAATGTGCACAAATAAGACTGAATCAACAGGTATATAAAAAAAGGCCTATATAGTAAATTATTGTAGACTTACTGGTTGTAGATGATCACCAAGACCAATAGGTATTCTTTCCTTACATTGGTTCAATAAATCAACATCTCTTGCTTCAATTTCTATCTCTCCTGTTTTCATGTTCTGAAATAGAGTTAATATGTTTTGAAAAGTTACAATATACCATTTCCTAATTTATTCAACAAACCAATTTTTTACATAGTATTTAGGTTTCAGACACAAAATAAATGTGGTCATAGACCTTAAAAAATTGAAATGGGACATTTGATTTACTTAAGTGTTCTGATATTCAAAATCTAACAACATGGTTAGATTCAGGATATAAAAAAAACACTAAAAATATATTTGAAATAAAAAAAAAGTTTAATTTTAGACCCTTCAAATTAAACCTAAATATGGACTGATTTGAATACAGTGCACAGAATAAAAAAAAACTAAATGCACAAAAAGATCAGCATATCATAAAGAAATCACAAAATTGATATAAATGCAATGACAAAAAAAACTTAATACCCATGAGACTTTAATACATACCATGTTTTCCTGTCCTTCTGGTCTAGGTATGACAATGCCTTTCACTTCAATAACACTTTCTAGGAAAGATTATCTTTATCAAGCTCTGAGGCTGTCTGAAATTTAGTGAAAGACAAAACATTTACAAATTAATCATTGCTAATACACACATAGAATCGATATATCCTCTTTGAAGTAGTTATTTCAATTCAAGTTTCATCAGGGCTTTTATAAAAACTTGTTTGGTATTGAAATTAATATCACTAACTCATGTTCCATCTTGAAGCAATTAGATTGGGGTGAGTTTATCTTATATATACCTAGGCAGTATCTGCTTTAGATTTCAATTACTCATAAATCAATAAATTTAAAAAAGCAGTAGAAGGATTTCGATTAAAACACACTTGCCACTTCTTCTGTTCATTTACATAATGGCTACCATCATGTCTACCAATCATACATAAAGATTGAATTCTACTTTGTTACAAAAAAGTGTTTTATTTTCTAACAATTCTTAGTTTCATTTTTAAGACTCTTTTTTTTAACACAAAGTTACCTTTTCAGACAGGACAACCTGAACAATGCCAGACCAATCTCTCAAAATCAAGAAAAGTCCATGGAATCGATGATACTGTATCCAACCACATAATGTGACTTCCTGGCCTATATTCTCTTTAGTCAACTCTCCACAGAGATGGCTTCTTCTGGTGTAGCTTACTGCTCTACTAACTGAATTAACCTCTATAACAAATTTTGAGCAAATGAAATGAAAGTATGATGAACTTGTGAAAGCATTTACATCATGTATCTTCATGATGTCAATGATTATTGGTCACTTTTTTTGCTAATTTCAAAACTGACAAGTCAGATGTCGCTTTTCACTATATATGTTTTTTTTTAAAGGATGGAATCTTGAACAATTACAATTGGTAACAGAAATTCAAACTAATGGTCAATTGGAAAGAAATTCAATCAAGTTGGTGTAAAAGTAAAACTAAATAAAGATGAGTTTAAGTTGCAAGATTAATGTACGAGATAATATTGGTATCCACAGTACATATTTTTGTGATCAGATACATACGTATGCTGCTAAATAAGTTTGCATGTTAATAAATTAGTTATTACGAACATTAGTTTTAATTATTATTACTTAGTAAACAGATTTATCTATCTGTAACTTATAAGTACATTTATATTTTACAGGGCTTTATTTACAAATGATTTACATATCTATTATTGAACTTTGTTTAGTCTGAATAAAAGTTACAGAACCCTAGATTGAAGTTTTAGTTATTTATTACTAAAAGCCTGAAGAAACTAGCTTTTACATATTCTGAAAGCCTTAAGGTATACATTTCTGAATAACACACAGAGGAATACATGAGCAGCATAAGTTCAAAATTTAAAATGTTCCAATAATTATCATGATTATAAGAAAAAACATTCTTGATTTGCTTATTAATTTTATCATGAGAAACACAGACTACTTTCTGTGTCATTTTGGTCTCATGTGGCAATCATACCACATCTTCTTTTTTATATTTTTGTATTTGATAAGCAAATTACAATTGTCTTCCCTAGGAAATAGTTCCAAATTAGGAACAATAAGTTTGTTCCTGTAGATTTTCACAAAAGGGTGTTTTAGAGCTTTTTTCAGGATCAAGATTGTGCAGTCGTGACAAGGGGTCAAATGGTGTAGTACATTAATATATGCTTTTATACAACAGGGACAAAGGTGCCGTCAATTTACTGACCTTAAGCGAGAGCAGATTTAAATCGACAACTTAACTTCCTAAAACGTTACCTTAAAGTTTCATCCAAACAAATTGAAGAAAGGGCATACATGTCTGTCGATGGTGTCATTAGTTAGACCTAAGCTTGAGTACAGCTCTTGTGTCTGGGACCCCAACAACAAAAACCAAATCAACCAAATTGAGATGGTCCAACAAAGAGCTGCTTGCTATACATATAATAGATATCACAATACCAGCTCTGTCTCAAATATGCTTGATCACTTACAGTGGCACACATTAGCATGATTAGAATTGAGACGTATACAAGCAATATAAAAAAGAAGATGTGGTATGATTGCCAATGAGACAACTATCCACAAAAGACCAAAATGACACAGACATTAACAACTATAGTTCACTGTACGGCCTTCAACAATGAGCAAAGCCCATACCGCATAGTCAGCTATAAAAGGCCCCGATAAGACAATGTAAAACAATTCAAACGAGAAAACTAACGGCCTTATTTAGACTAGTGGTATTCTATAAGATCATACATATACATCAACATATACCAATATACCCTAAAGATCTTCTTGTTAAATCATACAGCATGTACAGTAGAACAAGACATAAACAATGATAAACATACCAACCACTTTAAACAAATTCAAACAAATAAAGATTCTTACAAGTTCTCATTTCATCTACATACTATAGTACAATGGAACCTACTTCCTACATCAGCAATCCTTTGTACAACAGTCAACAGCTTCAAAGAGCAAATTCCTATATCTGCTCTTTCACAAATATTCTAAAAACTGCATAATATGTACATACATGTATTCAAGATAGTCATGATAGTTTTACCAAGAAATATACATAGGATAACAATCCACAATTATTTTTTTTATTACATCACTATTATATTTTTACTTTATTTTTCTATGCACCATGATACAATGTAACGTAATTTTACTGAAAATTGATTTCTTTTAAATTGTAATAAAGCCACGCATGCAACGGCACGTAATAGTCAAAGTTGTGACTGAGTGCAGAAATACAATGTATGAAGATACTAAGATCATGCAATATAGATAGACATTGTACATTTGTAGATAAAGCTCTCTACCATTCTATGCTTGTTGTACACACAATCATGACAATAGTATCTTCTAGATGGTTCCAGTTTATTATAATGGACACTAAAAATAAGTTTGAATGTTGTGGTGTTTTACTGGTCAGAATACACCTTCTCACTATCATGACTATAGCTATTTGTCAGACATTACTGGACATCAAAAAAGAAATAGAAAATATCTGATGCCACAATGGAAAACTGATTGTTGTAGGATGTTTAAAATTTCAAGCAGAACAGATTTTCTGGTCAAGCCGGACCGATTTCCAAATGCTGGGATAAGGTAGACACCTAATATTTTTTCTTACTTGTTTTTAGATTATGTTTGTTGCTTGATAATTGTCAAACTTTTTCACTGTGATGGTTCTTCTTGGTCTAGCTGATTTGATGAATACATGCATCAACAATATTAACAACCCAGAACCCAGATGTATATAGTTTTAATATATGTAAATAATAAATACTGTCAGTCAGGGGACTTACTTAAATGAGGGATTTTCTAAATCACTGATTCAAGTAACATTATTTCCACAAAGGTTGGGAGTAATAGTTGTCTTTCTTTAATAATCACCTATCTAAGTAGTACAGATTAATCACTAGAAGAAGTGATTTAATTTTATTGTAACTTTAAATATAGAATACTAATTATAATGCTCCAGGGACTAATTATGTTTCTAAAATTATCAGAACCAACATCTGTGTTGATATCATAGGATTACCAGGTCATTTCAGGTGATGGCCTTATAATGACATAGAAATCACTTGTTAAAGTATCATACCTCAATTTCCTTCCAAAAAATCACTTCTTTAAGTATCATTATTTTAATAACCCCCTCAGGGAACAGTTTTAGGCCCAACATTATTTTTACTCTTTATTAATGACCTACCCGAACATATAACTTGCAATGCAAGACTTTTTGCAGATGACTGTTTATTGTATAGAAATGTAAATAATAGTTCTGATGCACAATTACTTCAAAAAGATTTATCTAGTTTAGTAAAATGGGAAGAGGACTGGCAAATGAATTTTAATCCTGAGAAGTGTTATGTAATTCATATTTCTAAAAAAAGTAAACCTTCCTCTTTTGATTATATATTGCACAATCATGTTTTAGAAGCAGTAAAAGACAGTAAATATTTAGGCGTATTACAGGGCTCACACTACTTCAGAATTATAGGGAGAAGTGACTTCTCTTTTTGAAACTGATAGGGAGAAGTGGTGAGATTTGAAAGAGAAGTGCTCATTCGCGCGGTGCGATACAATGTTTGGATTTTACAATAGTATAAAGGGCCACATGTAAATAATGTTCTTTTTATACTGTTCAATTCATATCTGAGTAAAAAAAAATACAATTAAAGTAACATTTGAAATTAAAAGTTGTTTAAGCTTGTGAGAAACTACATGTACCAACTAAATATCTAGCACTAAAAAAATAAAAATATTTAAAAAAATGTAAAGAAATTATAATATATCAATTACAATTTAATTAAAAATTATCTTGTGTATGACATTCAGTGTTTCTCATAAAAAAATATAAAAGTTATTAAGCTGGGCCATAATATTTTGATATTAGTATAATAGTCTCAGAGTTAAGCAACTTTAATCAATAGTTTGAAACAATCCATAAAAAATATAAGGAATTATATACACCAATCAATTAGATGTAACCAAAAGTCTCTTAATGCGTGTGGAATGCGTAATTTTTCACTTTGGGATCAATATTCTTCTGTCAGCTGTTCCATCCGTGCGTCCGTAGTAATTATTGTAAAAGTACGGATTTCGGTCATAGCTGGTCCGGTTCAGATCCGGAGATTAGAAATCGGTCAATGGCGGACGAATGCAAGAAAATTTACAAAAATAAACGATGTTTGACAAGTTATTTGGAAAGGAACATGACGTTTTTAATGCAATAAATGGATTAAAATTTACTGGAGGCAACTTTTATCACGTTTAAATGAAGGAATCCGGGTCCGTTCGCGCCCATTCACGTTCGCACCCACTCATGTTCGCCCCTTTCACTTTCGCACCCCACATGTTCGCACCCAAAGTCCGTTCGCACCCTACATGTTCGCACCCAATTTTAATTGGTTTTGTGTTTTTGTGGTCATGTGGACCCTATGGCTAAAATGGCCGTATTATCACCTCAAAATTTACTCTGAGTACAGACAAATCAGCGCATCTCTAAAAAAATTCAGGCATAGCATAAATGAATTTTAAGTATGTTTTATGTTTTAGAAAAATAAAAACTTACCAGGATTTTGCCGTGCACTTTTTTTCATTCCTACAGAAGGTGCCAAAATAAACTAAGTTGGGAAACTGGTTTGAGAACTTCCCCACAGGTAAAAATTAAAGTGAGCATTTTTAATTGACATGGACATTAGATGGACAAAAGATACCTGACAATAATTGGTTATTTAAACTGTGTACCTGAGTGGACCATATCAAGGTAAACTCAACTGTTTGTTAATTTTATCATCTTCTGCAGAGACGAAAAAAAGTGTACGGCAAAATCCAGTTAAGTTATGAATTTTCTAAATCATACAATGCATTTGAATTCTATTTATCTAGGGCATGCTATGCCTTAAAACTTTCTCATGTGCACAGGTTTGCCGGTACTCAGAGAAAAAATTGAGGTGAAAATACGGCCATTTTAGCCATAGGGTCCACATGAACCTTAATCATGTTTTGTTTAGTGTATTGCCTATAACTTTGTTTCATTGACTTGTTTCAAAATGAAGTGAGATTCTGACTACGTTTTTTTTGTGTGTTGAATAAATTTTATCATGTTTTGGTTTATATAATAGTAGTGTATTGCTATATTTTATTATTTCATTGTTTCAGATCAAAGGTACCAAGCTGTTAAAAACAATTATCTTTTGTGTTTTTCATTTAAAATATTTAATCTTTTACTCATACCAAGCTATAAATACATTCAGTATTTACATCAAAGCAATTAAAAACAACAATCATGATTTACCAATTATTCAACTGGAATTTGAATAAAATTGGGCGCGAACGTGTAGAGTGCGAACAGACCTTGGGTGCGAACGTGCGAGGTGCGAACGTGTAGGGTGCGAAAGTATATTGGGCGCGAACGGACCTGATACCTAAATGAAGTAACAAACTTATTTTGCCGCCGAAATTGAGGTTGATGTACGTTTTCGAGTAACAAGCACCGGTATAATAAAGGTATTTACACTTTTGGTATTTAGCTGGATCTTGCCTCCGAATGACCTTAGATCTACTCCGAATCACCTTTTGACGTCAAGCAACAATCACTTTTAAATTGTGACGTCAAATAATTTAAATTATGATGTCAAAGTTTACTGGAACCTATGTGATTTTACGTAATGGCGGACAAATTTGCATACAAGTGTAAATACGTCTATTTTGCGAAAATGCACGAAGTGATAAAAAGTTGTATTTTTATCAAATAACCTGCTACACACTGCGAAGACAATGCTTCAACCTCTTTTCAAAAGATAATGAATCGTTTATGTCTGAATTTCTTTAATTATCAATAAAAATTTGATGTTTCATCAACTTGGTAAAAATTAAAAATGTCCGATGACGGAAGAGACTGAAAGCGACTGTCGTCAAGAACAGGGCGACTTGTTTTCGATTTTGGGGGTCGGGGAAAGCGAAGTGACGGTCGGGAAGGCGACTTCTTCGCCCAAGTCGCCTGGTAGCGTGAGCCCTGCGTAACTATAAGCCATAATCTTGATTGGGTTGTGTCATAAGGCTAATTTGGACTTATATTTTAATTTATTATTTTATTCAAAAATTGGACTTTTACAAAAATACTGTTTTTACAAATTTAATAATTTACATGTCAAAACAAAATGTGAGTTAATTAGTGACATTTGATATTTAAGGATTTGTGACAGATTGAGAATTAATGTGAGAGAATTAAGCATATAAGAGAATATGTGTTAATTGGATTATAATATATGAGGACTTATAATTATCTTTTATATTAATTATGTGAAAACTGTTACTTATTGCTAGGTGTTATGAAATGTCATATTAATTTGAGTATTGTTACAAATGAAGTATTGTCTGATTAATAGTATAAATATTGTGTGAAAATAAATGTAAAACAGTAGAAAATAGAAATAGTGTGGATAAAGAGTAAGAACAGAGAGTCGAGATAGTTACAGTTAGGAGTCGTACATTTGATATTGACATTGTCCTATGTTTATTTCTTGGACTTGGAATTAAATGATAATCAAAAGTGAATCTGTTTGATCTTTGATAACTGCAACAACTAGTTCCTGTCATTGGTGTAAACGTTTTTCTAATGATTTTTCGCATAAAATTATGACCCCGTAACAAGGAGGCGTATCGACTGAGCCAGCAGCCCCTTTGTTACAGTTGTCACGGAACAGAAGTTCCTTCATAATATAATTTCCAAATGGAACAAATATTCTGGAATATTATTTCCACAGGAATAAATATTACAGTAGATGTTCCTAACGGAATAAATAGTATAGAATATTTGTTCCATCAGGTACAGGTATTATGACATTGTTTATAACAAAGTTTCCACTGGAACTTCTGTTAGGTGGAACAAATATATGTTGACAGGGGAACACATATAAACAATATTACTTGTAAGGCAAATAAAACCTTAGGTTTTCTTCGTAGGAACCTGAAAAACTGCACACGTAAGGCTAAAAACCTTACGTACACATCACTTGTCCGTCCACCAGTCGTCCAATACTCTTCCCCTGTCTTGGATCCGTACAAAAAACAACACATCACTCAGGTTGAACAGATACAGCGTAAGTTTAAGAAAGTATCAGTTCATTATGTAAAGCAATTATTATAGCATTTTTTCAACTTAAATAGAATTTGCAGCTAAATCATAAATGATAGCATTAAAGCACAAACCTTGCTTATTAAAATGTTAAAAGAAGCAAAAAGGTCATTTTTTTCAATTTAACTAATGAAAAGATATTATTTAAACCGATGTGTTTAAAATTTTGGTAAAACTACAACATTGTACAATATCACAATTTGTGACAAAACCTCGAATTTGCTACTTAAATAAGTGACTGAAAAATCACTTATTTAAGGTTCATCATAACAAATGGACAAATATGACCGTATTTTCACCTCAAAAACTACTCTGTGTACAGACTTACCTGTGCTGTTTGGAAAGTTTTAATGCCTAGCATCCACTACATATATAAAAGTTAAATTGCATTTTGTGTTAAAGAAAGACAAAATCTTTTTTGGTTTTTGCTGGCCATTTTTTTTCCTTTCTGCAGAAGGTGTAAAAATAAACAAACACCTGAATTACTTTGATACTGTCCACTCACTGACTCAGATGAACTCTTTAACTCACCTGTAGTTGTGAATATACCTTTTGTCCATGTCAATTAAGGACAATCAAAACAATACAAACCGGTTTTTTACCTGAGGGAGCATCTCATAGTTGTACCACAACTTAGTTAATTTTCAAACCTTTTGCATGAAGGAAAAAAAATGCCCATCAAAATTCAAAAGAGATTTTATCTTTCTAAAACACAAAATGCATTTAACTTTATTATATCTAGTGGATGTCAGGCATTAAAACTTTTCCAACTTCACAGGTAAGTCTGTACTCAGAGTAAATTTTGGCATGTAAATACCGGAGCGTCTTTTTACCACAGAACACCACAGAATACCACAGAACACCAAATATATATACAGCCATATTTGTCCGTTTGTTATGATGAACCTTAAGTAAGTCCCCTGACTGAAATAGTTACTGCTGGTTTTGATAAGGGAAGGCCTCATGATTTTACGTTAAAGAGTCATTTTACACTCAAGAAGAGTCCGACTCTGCATTGAAAGAAGAAGAAAAATACAATTTCATAATAAGAACCTTTGATATCGCCTTCAGATATTGCATTTACTGTCGAGTATGATCTCTTCGAATCAGGTGTGCACTTGATCGATCTAACAAAGAAAGATGTAGACTTGTATCTAAATTGTTTCTTCGGGTTGATAAATTTCCTCTGAATGTTTTTTCGGATTCCACTAAGTCCTGATGATGAAACTGCCAACAACGATCTTTGAAACATTCTGCCACGGTCATGGGGATTTAAATGTAAGGGGACAGGAATGAACAGAACAATCGACTTTTGTTCATCTGTTAAATTCCTCCACAAACGGAGCACCATTAACAAGATAAACCAGTACCCTCTTGCAGGGGTATAATACTATAGATACATTGTTTTATCTCGGCCTCTAGTACTTATATATTATGTATACACAAATACAAGAAGATCTTAAAGTCATATGAAACCTAAAAAAATGATGCATATGTTTTTTTATAACAAAATGGATAGTTTTCATTATCAAACTTATGTATATTATACTTTTTTCTGAAGAAAATTCTTTCTTTGTCCACATTTAGAATAAGTTAACTTTTTTTTAATTGCTTGCTTCCGAAATATTTTCCGTATGCAAAGTGACCTTAGTGTGAACCCTCTCATAAAAATCCGGTGATCGCAATACGAACGGGTCTGCAAGGAAGAGCCAAGGAAGAATTAACAAACACATGCAACAAAGCTAGTTCCACGCTAGGTTTCATTATGAAAACCCTACAACATTGCCCTATGGAATGCGGACGGAAAACAACATAATATAGCTCTCGTATGATCTATTATGGAGTACGGGTCAATTATTTGGGACCCATATATACCCAAAAGACATCGACAAATTGGAATCTATACAAAAAAGTGGAGCGAGATTTACCACCAAAGACTACAAATCAAGGAATGAAGGATTCATGACTAAAATGCTATCAGAACTTCAGCTTCCGTCACTTCAATCAAGACGACAACAACAACGACTGATTTTATTTTTTTAAAGTGGTTGAGGGGAAGATACCAGCGCTTCCACCAGACGACGGCGATCTAATAAAATTCAATAGACCCAAACGACAAATAAAAGAAACAACATTTGATAACTTTGTAACCAAGAACATTATAGACCAACAAGTCCGTAACAACAGACGGGCGGTCCTTTATTGTTCCTAACATACATCAATGACATGCCCGGATATACTCAATCAGACGTCCGCCTCTTTGCTGATGACAGTCTACTGTACAGGAAATTAGTAACGCCAAAGATACAGAACAACTTCAGAAAGACCTTGAAGCGTTAGAAAATTGGGAAAAAACATGGATGATGAGATTCAATCCAACAAAATGCAATATTATCCGCATACCACCAAAGAACAAAGAACCTGTACAATACCCATACACTCTACATGGACACATACTCGAACCAGTAGATAGTGCCAAGTACTTGGGAGTGTCAATATCAAACAATATCTCATGGAACAAACATATCCAGAGTGTAACAGCAAAGGGTAACCGAACACTTGGGTTTGTTAAACGAAACCTAAAAGAATGTACAAGGAAAGTAAAGGCTGCTGGCTATACAACACTCGTGCGACCTGTCATAGAGTATGCTTCTACATTATGGGACCCAACCAACCAAGCAAGCATCAACACACTAGAACTCATACAGAGGAGAGCTGCTAGAATCGTCTATAATGACTACACATCACGTACACCAGGGTGCGTCACTACCATGTTAGAAGATCTAAAATGGGACACATTACAGACAAGACGCCGTGACAACAGACTATGCATGCTCTATCGTATCCAGAATGAGCTGATAGACATCAACAAGAGTACTTACCTCAAAGGTGGCGACAGTAGAACTCGTGGAGGACACAAGTTTTACCAACAGATGGTCACCAGTGATGTCTACAGGAACTCCTTCTTTCCAAGAACAATCATGGAATGGAATACATTACCTGCCAGGGTTGCTGAAGCGGGATCAGTTGAAGATTTCCGCTCAGGGTACAGACAACACATTAACACCAGACTGGACGATTGTACATAATTTTAACCGTAACAACCTGATTTTATATTGTACATACTGTATATAGCCTTAGGGGACTAGATATGTAATGTCACCATGCGTAGTCCCGCAGAGTTTAAACGTTTCATTCAAGGAACCCAACTCTTATATGGAAGAAGAAGAAGAAGAATATGAAGCCTACACGTTTTCCGTCTAATAAACGCTCAATCTGGTCCATATTTTTAAATGCCCATTTAATTGATTTAATGTTTGATATCAACCTCGAAACAATATCATCAGTGTGCACCATTATTAAAATTCAATTTTGTTTAAATAACGATATTTTTTACTTCTTTTGTTTACGCATACTCCTTTCACTCTTTTATCTATTGTCCTACCCCCAAGCGTGAATAGAGAGTAGATGGATAGAATATGGTCAATTAGGTGTTCTTCAAACCGACTGTAAATCCTTGCAATATTGATTTACCCATGTCCTCGCGTACGTCTATCCGGATTAGATTACATAGTTTGTCCGGTTATCTCCGTCTGCAGTTTGGAGGTACAACTAGCTTTGATATTTTGCGCATTGCCGCAGGAATTTGATTTCTTTTAATATTCTGAAAATGACAGGTAGTTGAACTTACTCATTTTTCGGGGTACAAGCTGCATAAAGAGATCATGGTTTATCCGGCTTTCTCCTACAGTGTTCCATGGAAATACTGTTACCAGCTTTAATATTTTGTAGGATTTTCATATACATAATGGAGGTGGATAAGGCCACAGGATTTTGATTTCTTTTAAATATTTTGAAAATGACAGATAGTTGGACTTGCTCATTTTGTTTTTTGGTACTAGCTGCATAAAGATATTATGGTTTGTCTGGCTGTCTGATCCTACAGTTAAATCATCATACATCCCATTCGTATATAATCATATATTAAAACAAATAAGACCGGTAAACACAACAGATAACAGCAACTTAAAAAAAGCAATCAAAATCAAATAGTAACACTAAAAATGAAAATTAAACAAGAGTCTCGTGAAACCTGTCATTTCAGTTTTAGGAATTTGACTTATTTGTAGATCCTACTTTGCTGAACATTTATTTGTTTTGTCAGTCACTTTTCCCCTAGTTATTATGATATTAAAGATAATAACCAAAAATACTAAAACTTCACTAAAATAAATTATTTCGGACAGTTGGTCTGAAAATTTCACAGAAGATAGATTTTGACTAATTCTTCACTTTACTTTATCTCAAATCACTTTTGATCTAACTACTTTAGATTTTTTGTGATAAAAGTCAAACACTGCATTTTAACATTATGTTCTATTTTTAGCCATGACGGCCATTTTTGTATACGGATCAAAACTTCGGATACAATTTATAAACCAGTTACCTTAAGGAATATTCGATTATAAAGTTTTGAAGTAATGTGACAAGCTGTTTTCGAGAGGAAGATTTTTAAGTGTTAGCAAACGAGATGAACAAATTTTGTAAAGTTGTCTTTAAAGGGCAATAAGTCCTTAAAGGGTCAATTGAAAATTTTGGTCACTTAATTTTCTTGTAGATCTTACTTTGATTAACAGTTTTGCTGTTTACAGTTTATCTTTATCTTCAATTATACTCAAGAAAATAACCAAACACTGGAAAATGTCCTTGAATTTAGTGACAGCAACCCAACAATGACTTGTTCAGTTCTTCTAGTATTTCAGGACTGATAGATCTTGACCTATTGAACCATTGGCATTTGTCTCAAATGCTTTAGTGTTTAAGTCAAAAACTTCATTTGATCCTTACATTTATATTTTACTTTTAGCCATGGTGTCCAACCAAGTTTTCAAATCCTCGGATAAAAATTATAAAGTGGATACCCTAAAGGACGTTCAGTTAAATTTTGAAGGCATTTGAACCAGTAGTTTGAGAAGAGAAGAATTTTGAAATAGTTTAAGACGACGAACAACGACGGACGCCCAGTGATTGCATTGACTCGCATAACCTTTTAGGCAAAGTGAGCTAAAACGTATAGACATAAAAACACTATATGCATGCACTGCACTGCTATGAGCTGTTATTTAGTTCAAATGTTTGTACTAATTAATTTGTAAAAAGATGTTTTCATTTGACAATGATGAGGTAGTCCATTCCAGATTTGTGCAGTATAATTATAGGGAAACGATATTAAACCATACCCTCAGAGACTATACCTAGCAGTTATGACTCTCGGGAGAACTGCTATTTCCTATGATTTTAAATAATGCTTCTGAATTTTGATATCTAAATAATATTTAAATAAATCATGAAGATAGCTTGGACTTTTTTGTTTTAATTAAAAGTTTGAAAACTTGATTACGTTCGTTAACATCTATGATATCACTACACACAAGGGCATAACGAACATGATTACATTGCAATTTCCTTCAATCGAGACAATTTGTAGGCAGAGGTGAATTAGTTTAATTTCCGAAATCAATTATTTTATTAAAATTTTGTTGAATGTTATCAGTAACGTACAAATAAGTCAAAATGAACACCTGAAAGCTTCAAAGTCTTCACTCGCCGTGACTTGTTCTTGAAAACTAAAATCTATGAATTTAAGAACATACGAACATGTATCATGTGTATCTTTTCCTTAAACCATTAAAATTGATACCCACGAATAAATGTACTTTCACAATATTCACTTAACTATGGTTAACTTATAATACATGTTATATAAATGATGTTTCAATTTGTAACACGTTTTAAGTGATATACATAAGATCAATATGCAGTCTGTTCTAACGTGGCCTTGGTCTGTAATCTAGAAAAAATAATCAAATGTATTATTTTTAATGCATCAAATTTAAAGAATCAATTCTGTATGAGTTTTCATTATTTATTTTTTTGTATTTAGGCTACACATTTCTGTGCGTACGATTCATAATTCTATAATATATATACATGTACATGTACATACAAGGTGCTATGGGACGTCTCGAACTTACAGTGACGTTCGATGGTTTTTGTTTGGTCCGTGTTGAAGACCTCACTGTGATTTTGAGATGAATAAAATCAATAAAATCGCTGCCCCATGCTTTTTGTGCGCTTTTTCTTAATGAAGATGTACTGATTTCGTGTCAATGATGGATACCCCATATCCTTTTTTCTGTAATGTATATCTTAAACGGACACACTCGTCACATTTTTGTGCATGCTATGTACTCATATTCTAATAATATATACATTATGTACTTATATCTCAGACGTTTCAGCATTTTTGTTTAGATACATAACAAATCTATGTATCTTTTAAATTAGTAAAGACAAGTAGCTAGTTACATTAGTAATACTGTTTAGCTTTAAAAATACCGACCGTGATAATGCAAGCATGGTATTCTGCTTAATACTAATTGTAAATATAAATCCATTAGAAATATGAAAAATGAAAACTTTCAACGACTTCGTGGTTTTTGGACTAATCCTAAATTCATGTTTTTCTGATTAATCATATGATTTTTATAGTAAAAGTGTATATAATAAGAATACACAGTGTGAGGTGAAGGCATTAACAAACACGAAATGTTCAATAATAACAGAGCAAACACATTGGCTAGAGGTATAGGGGGAGGGTTCAGATCTCATAAACATGTTTAACCCGCCGTAATTTTGGGCCTGTCCCAAGACAGAAGCCTCTGGCCTTTGTAAGTCTTGTATAGTTTTTAAATTTTAGTTTCTCGTGTTTAATTCGGAGTTTAGTATGACGTCCATTATCACTGAACTAGTATACATATTTGTTTAGGGCCAGCCGAAGGACGCCTCCGGGTGTTGCATCACTATTATATATATATAATAATGTTATACAAGTAATAATAATAATAAAAAAAATAATAAACCGTTAATGTTCTTATATCATCTAGATTTGCTATCATACGCTCTTATTTAATCATAAATTTGCCTCTTGTATTGCATAAGAGTAAAAAAAAATTTAAATAGTGCAGTGAAAAAGTTTTTTTTTTAACTTTCTATTGGCAATGACCAAAACTATGAATAAACTTACACATCGAATGACCTTGAAACATTCCCATATTACTTTGTCTTGGCTGTTGCGTTGGAATGAATGGATTCATTGTGTATCTCAAGGGTGAAGGCGAGATAGGCGAGATAGGAAATGGAACTCCATAATTTGGTCCAATACTTCTTGGAACATTTGCTGTAGGTCCGTAGGGATAAAAGGAAAATCTTTGTCCAGCGGGTCTACTAGCTTGTTGGTTTGGCATATTTCTTCCTAATTCACGACTGAATTCTGTGTTTTTTTCTGTACTTAATTTAGAAAATTTGACATTTGTGCTCTTTGGGGATGAGCTTTTTGTCTCTATTCGATTTCTAGGTGAGTTGTGTATGACACTTGTCATAACATTGTCAAGTAAATCTGCTTTAGGGCCGTAAAGACCGAAGCCTAAAACTATTTCTGTAGGCTTATTCCACATTGACGAAATCTTTACCTGATGCAATAATTGTATCCTGATTGATGGTACATTTTCAGTACGAAATGTATAAGGTTTGATATCAATATCAAATCCGTTTGTACACACAATTCCCTTCATGGTATAAAGATTACTTTTTGAGATCTTGTCAGCTCTTATCAGATTTGGAAATTTTTCATCGTTGGATAGAAAGCAAATCATTTTATCGACATTTTTTGTTTTTGTTGGTTGTTCTTCGATTACTTTTTTCCACGATTCCAGCACATTGATCAGCATTGAATGCGGGCATAGACTTTCACGTAATTTTGCCTTTGCTTCAAGAGGCCAGTGCAGTAATGCTATCATCAGATGAGCCTCTAGCTTACAAGTGAAACCTACATTGGAAAATTTTCATAGAAATATCTGCTACATTTCAGTAGTACAACTGGTTGATTTTGAGGAATCAATAACTCCCGTAAAGCTAATTCGACTGATGCAGCTATAAAAATTCTATTTTGTTGGATAGAAGCTGTTACATGACGAGATCCGTGAATCTTTACTATTTCCAAAAGTGTTTCAGTTTTAGATTCTGTAGAGTCGATGAAAGATGAAATAGGAGGTTTTTCATTTGTCTGTTTTCGCAAACTCTTATTCAAATATTTGTGCAATTCTCTCTTGTATAGTTGTAGTTGGTTATTGTCGCGAAGATTTACAACATAGCCACCATGCAGTTGAAATGGGTTTGCTTGCATCCTGAAAAACTCCGTTTGCAAAGTTTCTATTGCAACTGAACTATTTTCACTTAGTCCGCGTACAAATTTGCAAGCACATTCAGCCATTGGAGATTTTGCGAAGGGCATAACATGTCTCCGTTTTTCACATATATTTACTACGTCTGGAATACAAAATGATTTTAGTATTTCAATTGAAAGTCGAATTTCTCCATCAAATCCAGCTGGATTTTGTGGTGACACGTTTTCATATCTACTGATTTGTTGCGCTTCTCTGAAGTAGAACTGAGATTTCTGAGCTACTTGAAGGGCACGCACTGTATCGTCATCCTGAAAGTTGTTAGTATCTTTACAAATGCTTTCAAACTGCATTTTATATATTTGTCCACACGTGTGAGTTAGATATGCATTACCATGTTTTTGTTTCATAGCTTTCTCAATAGCTTTTTGCGCGCTTTCCCAGTTACCGATTTCAGCATGGAATCTTGCTAACTGTTGGGCAACTAATGGATCGTCAGTAATTTCGTATGTTCTCTCAATTATATCTATTGATGTATCATAGTCATTTGCGTCGAATAGAGTCATAATAAGTAAACTGAACGGTTTCGGCTTCCCTTCTGAAAACGACCGCTTTTTTATAATGTCTGCAAGAATTCTTTCAAATTTTTTATTTACCTCGGATGCTGAGAATGGGTTAATGAGTCTCGACTGTAACAATTCCTTTGATACTTCACCAATTGTAAACCTAAATTCCTCCGAGTCCTGATCTTTGCTAAGTTCTAGCACAGCATTAAGGACAGGAAGAGATAACAAATAATTAGTTATCCTAATACAATGTATTTTTCCACTCACTCCATGTGTTGATACTGGATTAGCTAATACTTTGATAGACTGGGGTAAATGAAGAGTCCAATCAAAATTACCCATGACAGGATCAAAGCAGCTCATTGGAACTGGTTGAAATTTTATGTCAAAATAATTTAAAAAAGACAAATATTTTAGAAAAAGTTTGTGCTCCTTGGTCAACGAAGGATCTTGAACGTACGTTTTGACATATTTACCAATAACTGTCATATTGAAATTTTCTTTCATGATGTTAAAAGACAGTAGTGTATTGGGGTCACAACCTCTTTCGTTTTTGTGTATTTCTACCATATTTTTATATTTCTCATTGAACCATTCTAATTCATGACTAGTAAGTCGCTGTTGAAGAAAAACTGATGCTGCTATCTTTGCCATCGGTATTTCAGACACTCGACAACAAATGAGCAAAACACAGTAAACCTGACAACTGAGTTTTTGACTTTCTACATTCAATTCATCGTGTAATCTTGCTACAGCCTCTTCGTCGTCTACATCAACTAGAATAATAATTGGATTTACTTGATTTATGTTGTCCTCTCCGTACAATCTGAAGCGATTTATTTGTGCAGTCGTCTGTTTTGTTATATTTTCAACTACGCAGCAACGAAATCGTTCTTTCAAAGTCCATAGAAACATGCCTACCTGTAGTGCTTCCTCCCGCGCCTGGTTGATGGTATATAACAACTTCTCTTACTGGCTGGTTAAATTACTTCGGCATTTTGATTCTTCAAAAATATACTCAACAAGCTTTGTATGAACATTACGCTGTAAAACCTGGTCTGCGAAATAAAAATTCGGCCAAGATACTGTGTTGCCTCTGTAAAAGTCCTCCCCATTGAGCCTTCTAAATTGTTCTTTTGTTTCCTCGTCCATTTGCCTTATTGCTGAACATTCATTCAATGCGAGTATTCCTAGATCACAAAGTTCTCGTTTAAACGCCATCGGTACTCTTATGGGAACTCCGGTTGAACGTTGCAGTTCGATATCGTCAGGACCTAATGTCTTAGGGGAAAATCGGCTAAAAGCTTCTGAAACTTGCCCCCAAGGAAGGCCAATTAAAAAGAAGTTGTCAATGTTAGAATCGGATGGGAAAACGTTTCGTCTGTGTAAATCTTCTCTCAAACCACAAGACATCGTTTCACTCTCAGTGATTATCAGACAACTATTTCTAAATTTGACAAAAACCTCTTCCGCCGCTTCGACAAGTAAGCTGTTTTCATTGCAAAATAAAGGGATAATAACTCTTCCACGGCCTTTAGGTATATTGTCAACGTAAAATTCCACTGCTTTCCTGAAACTGCCACTTCGTTCCATTTTCCACTGAGTTGGATCTTCTGTGTAGCTACATTCCGGAGTAGGTCCATTGCAGTATATCCAATTTGGTAATGATGTAGATTTTAAGTTGTCAATTGTCTGCTTCATTCCAGTTTCTCTCACTTTCTTAGGGTCAAAATCCTCGATATAGTTGGTATTAAATACCATTCCGTGATTTTTTTCCAAATATTCCTGAGCATTTCCATTTTGCCTGCTCTTGTTGAAGTCAAAGACTGCTCGCCACTGAATATGTTTCATGAATTCAATATTTTTATTTTCATGCTCATTCAGAGTATTCAAAATAAGTAGTGGGAATATTGATTGTTCAAACTGTTCGTTGCCACAACATGAAAAGTCTTTCAGCCTTTGAAAGCCATTAATATCTGGAAGTTTCAGCTGAATTTCCTCCAATTCTTTTCTTGAAAGATATAATTTATATTTTTCATCTTTCATGTATGTATCTATTTCTCTAGGGTTGAGGCTTTTAATTTCTTTATGATATCTATATAATGGACTGTCTGTTTCATCGTCATTAGTAGGTTTCAAGAAAAAGGCAAAGTCTTCGACAAATTTTGTAGAGGAAACGACATCTACTTCAATGACATACAGATTTTCATTCAAATTATTTCCTCCAATGACTTCAACATACTGTGGTGGTCTTATGCAATTCAAAGCAATACTTATTTGTCCATCATAAAACGATTTTCTGATACATTTCGTTATTTTACTCTCAAAATGTTTTGAATCGACATAGCAACCATTTATTTCACCACTACAAGCAATACCGAAATGGATTGTGCCATTTATTTTATCGTTCATGCACGCTGATCCGAATTTTACTATTTCGAGTGCTAAAGCAGTTCCATCTTTAGTCGTGAATAGTTTTTCTCTATTTCCAGCAATATATTTATGTACTGGGCAAAGCGGATTGCCTCTTCGAGCTTCACTTACAGGAACAAATGCACCGTGCGAATATTTATGTTTGTACGAGTTTGGACAATCAAAAGGGCGAAGTGACTGTGTTTTACTTCTTTCGTTTGTCATGTTTTCGCCTTTGTTCCCTTTCAAGTCTTTATTATTTGCTTTATATTCAATCCACATCATTTGAACCTTTTTACGCTGACCAAGTTTTGGAAGATACTCGTGAAGTTCAGTATCGGACATCTGGTTGAAAACGGACCCATCAATATCATCTTCCTTAAATTTCATTGCTGCAGTTGAATCATTGCAATGTTTTTCCAATACTTCTTTCAACCAAATAAAAAAGTCATTTACTGGTAAATCAATTGTTTCTTCTTCAGCAGATTTGTCCGTGTACTCTGTGCTTTCTTCTCCTGTAGATAAACACATTAATACACATTTATATATTATTATACATTTTTCTTCTTAATGAATTAAATTTGATCCTTATTCTTCCTAAAAAAGACTGTGAGGGACTAGAAATGAACTTCCCAGAGCCTTTCAAAGCTCGACACAGGTCATCGTGCGTGAAAAGTGTTAATGAAATACAATCTTTTTAAAGAAACCAGTCTAAGGTCGTGTTTATATTGAGTTAAAATCACTTTTACGTTCCGATTGACGAAATAACTGTTTAAATGGTTTTGTATGGGTTAGATGTCCATAGAATAAGATATATAGTACGTGGTTTTATTCATGACTTGACAAGATTATATGAAAGTTATTTCCTGTCCACACCATTCATTTTTAAAATCATCATTGTCAAAGTGGGGCTTTCTTTAGGATGTGCTTGATGTATAAGTAATCAACAGCGTCTGATCAGAATGTAAATGTGACGCACTGTATAGAAAGAGTCCCACGCTCTCTGTACGATAACAACATTTACAACAACTCAAGAAGGGCAGTTGCGAGGCAATAATTTTGTTTCTTTCCAATATACACTCATTTTGCAATCTCCAACTCGGACGGCCTCAACCCCCGACCAACATGTTTAATGGAACCAAATGGCTTTCAAGACAATTCTATGTAATGTACATGTAAATTAGGTGAACATGTTGTTTATTGTTGTGAAAGATTTTTATGTACAAGTATAGATAATTTAAATCAATGAAAAGATGAGAACAAACTTAATACGAAGTTGTCAAATTGCATGAAACTAACTGTAAACAGTATGGTATGTACACGGCATACAATAGAATTACAATAGCTTTCGGGATCAAATTCTGAGTACGAAAAATGGCGTGTTTACATTGAGGTAAACATGATTTGGTGTAAGTTTACTCTACGCTTAATCCTAACTTTATTACGTCCCCATTGATAAAAATCTATGTGTTCATGTAATTTAAAATAAGTTGTCACTACACTCAGGCTGTGGTCACACTAAAACCATGTACAGTTAACATGTTTCAATTAGTTTAATGTAATGTACACTGGCTTCGCATAAAATTTGTTCACATCTATACACCTCGTTTAACATGTTTAATAACCTGTACGTAAGACTTGTTCACACTTGTAAATCATATGTCAGTTAATGCTCATTTACAACTTTGCTAGCACTTATGAAAGCCATTTTGATGATTTGCACTACGTTAACAAGTCGGAAACACTAAACTCCAATATATGAGTAACAATGCATGATGAACTACTACGTGTTTACAATCAACCGTGAACACGTGTTATTTTCCTGCACTTGGGATTAACAATTTCGCTTAATTTTCAATTTTTTGTATCGACATTTAGAGTCCGTGATATGAAGTATTCGTTTCATGCTCAGATTAACGAAGAGTTGTTTCTATGGGAAAAAACGAGTATTTGAAATACTCGAAATAATAATTCATAATTTGACGAAGGTTTCAGGTATTCGTCTACAAGACAGCAAAGAAAAAAGCAGTGAAAACACAATTACCCATACGACAAGCTTAAGCTTCCTTCTCATATTACTAAAAATAAGGAGTCATTGAACATTAGATTGGCATAAAAAGGGATGACTGGGCATGAGTTTGTAAAATGTAATTATGTTAGGGTCACTAAAGATTCCCGGCAGTATGGGGGTTTTCTCACTGTTGGAGTCTTTACGGTTGCCTATAATCGTTTACGTCCACTTCATTTGAACTTTGGTGAATAGTTTCATTGACAACCATACCACATCTCCTTATTTTTATATACAAACATCTTTCAAAAAGATTGACTTTCCATGATCTTGAAAAGATATATTTACTATAGAATACTGTGTAATATTTTTATGATTAGTGTTTGACAGGTACAGAACATGTATAAAAGCTATATCATCTATCATATTTTATCAAAACTGCTCAAGACATTTCTTCATTCTTGTCTGGCAATGTTAACAAAATCTATATAAGTATTGAGTTTTTTGGCATATTGAGTTTTTTTATTACTTTTTCTATTTCAAACTGTACCCTTTGTTAAGGGCATACGATACAATTACACGGAAGGTAATGACGTTGCTAACGTAAAATGTTATTTTCGCGACGTCAAACTATGACATATCGGGAAAAGATGCATTTTTCGACTGATTTTTATCATTCAAACTGATTTGATTTGAAAACGAGTGCATGGACCCCTATTTTTTAAAACAGCAATTTGTTTCATTTTGCAAGGAGATTATGTGACCCAAATTTTATAAAACTGTAAATAGCGCAATTTTTTTAATTTTGATAAACATGCAGCACAAAATGACGTTTTTTCCTCTATTCATGATCATTTGATAAATATAGAGTTATTTCGGAATAAAAATTGCATAATTTTTAATGATACTTATAGAATACAGAAATTACCGATTATTTAACAAAAAACAATTTGTGTTTATCTTTTAAATCAAAAAAGTTATGTCTTTCTTTCGAAAAAGAAAATACAGACACAAATCTGAATTTTAAGCAAATATACAAAATTTCTACCTCATTTTACTCAAAAAGTAGCACATGAAGGTATATTTTTTATTACATATTTGATTTAATCAGGTAAAAAATAGCTTATATGCAAATTTTCAGCAACTTGTAAATACAGGTTCAAAACTGTATCGTATGCCCTTAAGGAGGGTAATGAAGCAATATTTTCCTCAATCATTATAAAAAGCTGTAGATCCGTTTTGCTTTCGTCTATCCAACGTCGTTTTCTTCTAATGTAAGTATGAATATTTTTTTTTTTTTTGGTAAACAATCATTTAGAATCAAAACTGTATCGTATGCCATTATACTGGATAGGGGAAATCTAGTGGTCACTTCATTGGATATTTCACTGTTCCACGTGTAATTTGATCACAGGTACAATGTATGCTAATGGACAAATAAAGGCAACACTAGTATACCGCTGTTCAAACTTCATCAATCGATAGAGAAAAAACAAAACCTGTTCAACTGCTTTTACAAAGAGAAAGTCGAATCGTGAAGCCAGTAAACATTATTTTTTTCAATCTGAGCATGCAAATGAAGATTATGTTATATATTTTACGTTGAACAAAAACATTTATTATGAGAGTCCCAGACACTATATTAATTTCCAGTTTTCGCACTAATCCCACGTCTTTTTAAGTGTAGTAACCCACAATGCTTTGTAGTTCATTGAGTCGATTAGTCTGTTTTTCTAACCCGTGTTTCCCTTCTTCTTTGCACATTTATTATGATGTCAGGAAATTTAGAGTTCCCAACCTGTTAAACCTCGATTTACTTTATTATGGTTTTTGTTTATAGTATTTACCTAAATATATCTCCGTATCACTGAACTGGCTTGACTCTGACTCTTGTCTCTGTCTGGAGAATTCTTCATCGGATAAATAGTTAAATCCTATTCCATGAAAACCGACTTCTATCTTTGATGTTGCACTTTTATTTCTCTTTCTGCCCTTTTTCTTTTTACTCCTTAAAACAAGAGGAAAAAGAGACTTTTATGGGTCTGACAATACTTGCTCATGTTGCCCAATGCATGGATGGGGGTTTAAATCTTCATAAAACATGACCAGGTATTGTCTGACATTTTAAAAACATATTCACACCTTCGAGTGACATACAAAATTAGCATCTCAATGTAGAAATAAAATTTTGATATTAGCTCACTTTAAATATTGAATAAGTTAGTGAAAGGGATTAAATCATTTAAATGGTCATATCAGTAATAGTAACTGTTATCCCATGAGGACGCGGTGTGTCAGTGTAAGATCACCCCGATGGCCGGAAGCTACACAGGGAAAAGTGCCACGCATGTTTTACACATGTTTTACATATGTAAAACATATGTTTGGTAACGCATGGGAAACGTCTTTTTCCTACCACGCATGTAAAACGCATGTTTTAAACATACGTTATTCATGCGTTTTACGCATGAAAAATACATGTTATGTAAAACGCATGTTCAAAACATGCGTTATTCATGCGTTTTACGCATGAAAAATACATGTTATGTAAAGCGCATGTTTAAAACATGCGTTATTCGTGCGTTTTACACATGAAAAATATATGTGAGGGGTTCCAATCATGTCTTTCATTTATAAATTGTTAATTTCCACTACAAAACTAAAAAAAATAAGCCAAAGATAAAAAATCAGTCATAAAAAAATATAATTTTGAAATTCATGTAAAACGCATGTAAAACATGTATTTTACATGAGTTTGTATTCACACATGTTTTACACATGTGAAATATTTCATGCGTTTTGTAACGCATATTTAATATATGTTTTTGCACGCCTGTTATACGCATGTTGTAAAAAACATGCGTTAAACGCACAAAAAACATACGTTTTACACACGTTTTCTTTACCATGCGTGAAACATGCGTGGCACTTTTTGCTGTGTAGAGGGTGATATGAAACTGACACACAAAGTCCGAATTGGATAACTATTTTACTTCCCAGCTGTTCTAGATTAGATGAAAAACCATTTACAATTTATAACATCTATAGTTTAGAATGCCACACAACCGATATAACATACTTTATATATTACTTTAAAATATATACTCTTTATGACCCCCGAAGACGATGTTTAAATATGAAACCATGTCAACTCGCCCGACTGGCCAATCGCCCTCACACTAAACCTCCCTACTCTTGTTTACTAAATCGCCCCACTTATGAAAAAGGGTAAAATTCCATTGAACAATCAGTCTGACAACTCGCCTTATTTATAAAAAGGGTAAAAATCACACTGAATAAAGGTCTTCAAACTCGCCCCACTTATGACAAAAAGAAAAAAAACCGCTATGAATTTAGTCTTGACAACTTGCACCAATTATCAGAGACAGTCTTCATTTAGATACTAATAGTACCAGTTTTATCGTGGATTAAACATTAACATCAAAAACTTACAGAACAAAGGAAAGCATGCAGAACAAGGAAACTGGGTGATCTGGTAGATAAATAAAGGCAACAGTAGTATACCGCTGTTCAAACTCATAAATCCATGGACAAAAAACAAAATCGGGGTAACAAACTAAAACTGACGGAAACGCATAAATATAAGAGGAGAACAACGACACAACACTACAATGTAACTAACACACACAGAAACGGACCAAGCATCAGACAAAATCCCACGAGAATAACAAATATAATATCAAAACCAAATTCATGAATTTGGGATAGACAAGGTGTGATCTCGTAGGGGTAACCCGGCTCAGATCACCCTTAATAAAACAAAGGAGCTGGGGTGTAAATTAATGGAATGAAAGAGCAATGAGATTGATTACAATAAAGGATAAACTATTCAAAAATGGAGATGTTTTTGCTTCAGTTAATTTAATCTCATATTGAAAACAAAACTTTACGACAAAAGAGATGATTTCTAAGTAGCAACATTCCAGCAGCACCTGCACACGGTATATATATCTCCCAATTGATACGATTTTACCGTGCTTGTATTTCCTATCATGATTTTCTTGATAGAGAGTTGTTGCTCACAAAGAAGCTCTTAAATCAAGAGTTTCAAATGGTGAAGTTGAAATCATCTTTTCGTAAAATTTACGGACGCCATCGAGAGTTGGTTGACCGTTATGGGATAACCGTTTTACAAATGATAACAGATATTTCCTTACGTCGTAACTACAATCCCCTTCCCTTTCATAAGTGTGACCTACCTAACTAGACTATTTACCGGATTTTTTATCTCATGAGTAACACGAAGGGTGCCACATGTGGAGCAGGATCTGCTTACCCATCCGAAGCACCTGCTATAACTCCTAGATTTTGGTGGAGTTTGCGTTGTTTTTCCTTAGTTTTTTATGTTGTGTCATGTAATATTGTTTGTCTGTTTGTCCTTTTCATTTTTAGCCATGGCGTTGTCAGTTTATTTTTCGATTTATGAGTTTGACTGTCCCTCTGGTATCTTTCTTCCCTCTTTTATATCTTTAGAATTTCTTTTTTAGAAAGAACCGATTGTTATATAAATATTCTTTTTTAAATTGTATAATTTCTGATAATGAAAAAAAATCATAAAATTTTTTTGATTTACAATCGTTTCAATATCAAATGATTTTTATTGATAGATATAGTGCGTTATTTTATCTTTTTTATCAGGTCATTGATTCTTACACATTAGTTTAAAGGTCTTGTTTGAAAGTTAGATACATACTTAATGCATTTTATCCACATGTACACATTTGCCCCCTTTTCATTTAATTATATATTATTTTTTTTTATTTTTTTTTGGGAGGGGTATATATACATAATTAAATACTATTTACAATGATCTTCTATTTTCATTTATAAATTAAGTGACATTAGGGAATTAGGGAATTATCATGCATGGAAAGCCATGTGCTATTCAAATTAGAAGAAGATAAAAAAAAAAACTACTTTTGCATCGGACAAGAAGGGGTGAGTATGTTCTAAAGTATCGATAAAGTATACTTTTTGATTAATTGACGTGACATCAACGCTGCAATTGATAGACATGCGTTTTAATGACTAAACAAGTCTTAGTACATGTCACTGTTTTTTTTAAGGTTCGTTATACTTCCTGATACTAGAATTAACGTATTGCTATGACTAATTTAGTATTTACTTCTACCTGACAATCTGGGAGTATTGCTCCGTTGGCGATATAAAAGAAAAAGGTTTTCATTAGGCTAATAGTGATAACTTATGCGACACGTTCCTTTAAGATGATGGTTATTTGACGTTTAGAAAAAGATTTCTACGTTTATTGATACGAAAAGTATGTAAAAAATGTCCATCTATGTCTAAAAATATCAACTGTTCATAAAAGCACATTATATATGCCTCTTTTTATCTAACCTGCGACAGCAAGAAGTAATGGTTGCATCTTTAGAACCTGGAAATAAAGCTCTGGTAATGTCAGTTAGCCATTCTGTATCAAGTACATCATCAACAAAATCTTCGTTATATCTAGAGTTCTGATCACTTAGCAAAATATCCTGTATTTCTTGAACTGATATAAAAGTATCTGTGCTTTCTGCTTTAAAGTGGTCGAGTAGTATTTGTGTTGTTAGTTCTGTGTGTTCTGCTATTTCTGCAATAAAAAAATGCAAACTGTTGGTAACTATGGTTAGAATATAAGCCCAAACTGCACATAACATTTATCAGTGTGAGTGATTTAAACTATATGTCTTAAACTGTTAAACCTAAATACGATTAGATATATAGGGTTATATATGTCCGTCCAATAAAACGAGTAGAGATATGATTAATTAAAAAATATTAAAATCTTAATATTTACCGATTGATAAAGCAAGGCTTTTTTTTATAGACGAGAAGTATAAATTATTCTTTAAGGGCAAACATTTAATACGAATTCGTCTCATGATTTTGTTCAATATTAACTCTTGGTAGATTTTTCATACTGAACAATTTTGCCCTGTATGTCTGTTGTATCTATTAAGGTTCTCAGTATTATAATTTTATTCTCTAAATAATGTTTAGCTTTTTAAACGAATAAATCCGTGTTTAATATGGTGATCTGATGTGCTCTTTCGTAACAAACGACATTGAGACAAAAATTGGTAAACATCGTCACAAAAGGATAATAAATAAAATAGATGTCATATTGCGATGTCGACAAGGTAGATCTTTTCCGGTATGTTTCTTTTTGTCACATTTTTTATTATCTATTTTGGTTCTTAAAATAATTGTAACAATTAAAACATCAAGACAAAACACATTCATAAAGCAATAAGTATTATTCCCTAAGGAGTGTAGAGGGCCATATAACTTTCCTGTACGTGTGCATGCAAAAACAAAATCTTGGAAGAGGGTATAAATACAGTACAAATAACATTTTCTTTATGGCAAAAAAAATAAAAAAAAGTTTATTTCAACAATACGAATTTGACTAGCAGGTCGAACAACTGATGTTCTACAACCCTGCCCACTGTCATTGGTGATTTCCTAATGTAACCAAATAAATCTTATTATTAATTCATAACCAAACAGAAAACAATAAACTTGAGGTAAAGATGATAAACCTCAAACATGAGGTTAAAATGTGTACATCATATCCGGATTTCGACAATTAATGTCTCTTCAGTAGTGTAAGTAATCGAAACGGTATTTGGAAGGCCATATAATTAACCTCAATTTAGGATAGACTCTTGAATTGTGAAAGAGTCGAAATATGATGAACGGAAGGCAAATATAATACAAGCCCAAAGAACCTTTACCTTGCTCTATTTGAAGGAATTGAATAAACAACATTCATTTTATTAACAGTTGAAATCGTATAATAAAGTTTTGTGTGATAAACATATCTTGCAATAGTTTTACAACCCTGTGTAAAACTGACGTTTTTTAATATGTGATATACTGAAGCGCCAACAATTCTGTTTCTTCTATTTTCTTAAGAACATGATCGTTCTTTGTTTTCTTCAAACATTCTTTGAAAGCATGATAAATTGTATCATCTTTTGGGGATAAAGCAACAAGTATTCGTTTTATTTTGTCCCTGTTGCTTTTCTCGTGTTCAATTATCTCAGCTTCTGTTTCATTTAGTGCTAAAGATGACAGTAATTCATCGATAACCTCGTCATTTACGTGAAGATTTTTTACCATATAACTTCTTAGTTTTCGAAGCACTGCTCTAAACGATCGCTTCATAGCTTTTGAATCACCAGCTGTAATATAAAAGCTTTGCAAATATAAAAAATAAAATATATACAATGCATTTGGTTTCCAAACCAATATTATCATTCCATTCAGTACTCTGTTCTGTAACTTTTCAGATCATAAAATACACTTTTTTTCATTCAATTGAAAAATTACCCCGCTAGACGGATTTGTTGTGGTCCTGTTGGAGTTTTTGTTATCAAACGTATTAAATTGTTACCCTTCCAAATGTTGGGCTAGAGGAACCTTTTTATGATTTTATAAACACATTTCATATTTTCTAAATAAAAAATCGTTTTGATTTACATATTTTTATTATTGCTTAGTCATACATGATTTCAGTCTGCATTTTCTTAATCAAACGTAGCCTTTTAATCTTTAATATGTCTGTAGACTTATATCACTCTAACTTATTCTAAGTAATGCCATATTTCTGTTTTGTCAGTGTTGAATGTAACGTGTACTGGAGCTTCAATACACATAGTATAATACAGTTTGTAGTTTATATGATAATGATTGTTGCAAGTCTCATTATTTGTCTGTATTGTGTGCCGGAACTTGTCAGAGCTTCATGAAACAAGAATGTGTCCCAAGTACACGAATGCCCCATCCGCACTATCATTTTCTATGTTCAATGGACCGTAAAAATGGGATAAAATCTCTAAACTGGCATTAGAATTAGAAAGATCATATCATAGGGAACATGTTTGCTAAGTTTCAAGTTGATCGGACTTCAACTTCATGAAAAACTACCTCGACCAAAAACTTTAACCAAAACTTTTACCTGAAACGGGACAGAAGAACGGACGAACAGACGGACGAACAGACGAACGAACAGACGGACGCACAGACCAGAAAACATAATGCCCATAAATCGGACATAAAAAGGATGAAAATAGCCATATATATGCAAGGTCAGCATTACATGATGGAGTTTGAATCCTAGTTTCTTCTCGATTTTTATCAACGAAGCATTTCAATAAGGTGTACAATACATCATGTCATTAAAAGATCAATAACAACTGATTTGGTTAAACCCCACAGGACTAGAAGTCTACCACCAACGAAAACCTTCTAATGCTGGAAAAACGAAAATAACACTTTATAAAGTTGGTGTGTCCTAATCGCTTTTTCCAGATCTACCTTAACCAGGAACTAATTAAAATATTCAATACTTGGCATTGAAATATTCAGGTTCGGACGTTCCACATGAAGATGAAAAAAAGAAAAAAAAACGATTTTCATTTTGAATTTGTTTTTCTTCATTAGTTTAATGATTAATTCGGAATGGGGATTAATGACGCAGTAGATAAACTGGCAAAGATGTTTTTATTTATTGTACATTTGTACCAATTAAAACGCTGTTTATTAATTAAAAGTACTAAGTACTCTTACATACATACATACCGTGATAGAGGAACAGAAAATGTATTCCAAACAAATATATCTTCTTTATCGATATTCACTACCATTTTCTGAAAATAAGTTATCTGTTATTACCCGACCTAGATGTCGAATTCAATAGGATTTTTAAAAGTTATCAGTTTATAATTTTACCTGTTTATTGATAGAATTATGTAATGTAATATATTTGACAATATATACTTCTGATAGAAAATAGAAAAAAAGGAGAAAAAATCCACCGTTATCGACTGATAAGTTTGTATACATATAAATTGACCAAATACCTTGGCTGCACATTCACATCAGAACTATAAAGAAATGACCAGGTTAACAACACATGAATCAATTCAATAGAACAATAGGCTTCCTAAAACAAAATCTGAACATAACATATACTTCTGTAAAAGTAAAACGTGTATAAAACAGTTGTAATACCTTTAACAGAATACACCAGTCTGGTATAGCGTCCGTATAACAACACATATATTGGTCGACTAGCGATGGTGCAGATACGAGCAGCACAATATATGATGAACTAACACATAATAAAGATTTCATTTTTCTCCGAAATCTTTCTGATCGTAAATACCTTACAAATCTATTGTTTTGTTATATTCACGTGAAAATGTATTTTCTCAAATATGTTAGTCTTGCTTGATCAACAAGTTTAATAAAGAAGGAAAGTACGAAAGTGGTTACAAAATGAAGAACCATACACTTTACATCGACCATTAAGAAGACCAAGGAATAGAGCTGAAATTTGAGTTGCCTGTATAGATGACCAATGGTCTACCGATCTCGTGGATATGGTAAAATTTGCAATATACAACAACAATATAGATACATTCTTGTATTTGGTGTGTTATTTTACCTAAGTATGCATTGATGCATTCATTAAAAGATGCAAAATTGCATAAAAGAGGGACGAAAGATACCAAAGGGACAGTCAAACTCATAAATCTAAAACAAACTGACAACGCCATGGCTAAAAATGAAAAAGACAAACAGAAAAACAATAGTACACATGACACAACATAGAAAACTAAAGAATAAACAACACGAACCCCACCAAAAACTAGGGGTGATCTCAGGTGCTCCGGAAGGGTAAGCAGATCCTGCTCCACATGCGGCACCCGTCGTGTTGCTTATGTGATTACAAATCCGGTAAATAGTCTAATTCGGTAGGTCAAATTCATGAAAGGGAAGGGGATTGTAGTTACGACGTGAGGAACATATCCGATATCATTTGTGAAATGGTTATTCCATAACGGTCAACCAACTCGTGATGGCGTCCGTAAAATTTACGAAGGGATGATTTCAACTTCACCATCTGGAACTCTTGATTTAATAGCTTCCTTGTGAGCAGTAACCCTCTATCAAGAAAATCATGATAGGAAATGCAAGCACAGGAATATCGTATCAATTGAGAGATATATACCCCGTATGCAGGTGCTGCTGGAATGTTGCTACTTAGAAATGGAAAGTTCACAATTGGAAAGCTGAAATCATCTCTTTTGTCGTAAAGTTTTGTCTTCAACCGACCCTCATTGTCAATTTCTAGATGTAAGTCAAGATATGAAGCTGACTTAACTGTATCTGTAGTATCCTTTATCTCCAATTCGATGGGATAGATGCGTTCCACATAGTCACCAAATTTTGAATTGTTTAGTGAAAGAACGTCATCTATATAGCGGAAAGTAGAGTTAAAGGATATTGCTAACTTCTTATCTTTCTTCCTAAGAAGTTCCTGCATGAAGTCAGCCTCATAATAATAAAGAAACAAGTCAGCAAGTAGAGGGGCACAGTTTGTTCCCATTGGTATGCCGACAGTCTGTTGAAAAACACGTCCTCCGAACGTAACAAATATGTTGTCAATCAAGAAATCAAGCATCTTGATAATATCGGTTTCAGAGAATTTTTTGTTTGAATCAGAGTGATTCTTTACAAAGTAGGATTTATCCCTCCCTAAGACAAGATACTTGTATCTACGTTGGCCATTCTTTTTTATGAAGCAAAGTAATACCAACTCTTTTAATTTGTCTTTAAGTTTGGAATGTGGAATACTTGTGTAAAGAGTAGAGAAGTCAAATGTTTTAATACTGTTACAAGATGAAAGAGAGTTAGATTGTATGTACTCTAAAAGATCTTTGGAATTTTTAAGTATCCACATCTGATTCACGCCACCTCTAGAATAGGCAGTTTCACAATAACTTTGAAGCCCGTCTTTGATTGCTGATAAAATGGATGTTAATAATTTAGAAAGAGGTTTTGTGGAGCACTTGGAAGACCCAGCAATATACCGCTGTTTGTAAGGACACTTATGTAGTTTAGGTATCCAATACAGTGATGGAAGATCCAGTTCTTCATCTTTGGTTGAAATACCAAAGGAACAAAGAACAGACCTATGATTATCCAGGATTTCCTCTTTGGTAAGTGTCGTGAGGGTATATGTTGAGTTTCCAAGTGAATTGTCTATACCTAATTCGTTTATCAAGCAATTAATGTAATGACTTTTACAGACAAAAACGATGTTATTTGGGGCTTTGTCTGCGGGGACAACAACATATTTATCATGGAGGTCGGATAGGTGTTTAGCAACGTTTGGGTCTTTAAAAATTGACGTAGCATGGGCATTGATGGACCCATTCAGTTTCTTAATTCTGATTTGTATTAAGGACCTCACTGCCTTTATCCATTCGGATAGAGTGTCTACGTCTTCCTTCTCGCGCTTAGCCCATTGCCTGGCATAATCCTCGACTGAATCCATCAAAATTTTAAAGTTGTATTTCCATAAATGATTACCATGAAGACCAAATAGCTGAGTCATATCTCCAATCCAAACTCCAACGAATTAGCTTCAAAGACATGGTTACCGTATTGTGGAAAATTGAAAAAGTTTTAAAAACTAAAGGAGGTTGCTCCTATAAACAATATTAAACTTTTTTTATTTGAGCGTCACTGATGGGTCTCTTATAGACGAGACGTATTCTCCTTTCTATAGTTGTATTACAAATAAACAGAAGAACAAAATAAAAGAATGATTTGTTTATTATATAACGAGTATGTTTATAAATATACAGGCGAAAACCGGAATAATCTAGATATGTATAGATGGGTTGTTTAAAAACAAATCTTCAAATGATAATTAACTTTCGCTTCGTTGTACATAATTACAACTAATAAAGCAAATAAATGTAACAGTATGTAAAATTTCACACGAAGCAACAATATTGTTCCATACAAATAGTTGTGTATGCATTTTTGTCGAATACAAATATATCTATTTATATCCATTAACACAGCGAATATTCAGACTGTTGAGTAGATATTTATATGTATACATCTGGTATACAAACAAATCTGACGAAAGAATGGATTGTTCTCCTTTTTTTATTCTCTGTCATTTGTATATTGATTTAAAATGAAATATCTATTCCCATGTTTGGGCAGGCTTTGTTTATTTATTCGTTATACACCTATCAAACCCTTCTACCAAGTTAATTTTATTATTGCGTAATATTGTGAAATACCTTCAAACTAATTATTTGCCGCCTGACCAAACTGTCCTTGATTAAACATAATCTTAAAAAGGCTGCTAAAAATTTCGATTAATCAAATTGACCATACAATCATTGTCTTAAACTATAATTAATCATATGAACATTTAAAATTATCCCTCCAACAAACAAGATGGCTGTGTCTAGTCTAACAGGGATGACTACTACATATGATCAGATACCGAAGGGTGACTATATTAATAATGACGTAAACCGAATGAAACTGTCTGAAATGCTTCCGTGTTTGCACAGCACACATGTATTTCATACAAAACATCACTCATGTAAAGTGTGGTAATAGTTGTTTAACCAACTAAACATGTTAATAATCACAAAATTGGACCATGAAAAGAAACTTCTGAAGATCGATTTTTTTGCAAATCGAAATTTATGTTCGTACCTTATATAATTTCATATAATGAATAGATTTATACTATCGCTACCTTGTGTAATTAATATTAACATAAAATCAATTCTTACCAGGAAAGAGACATTTGGTAATTAAGCGTTTAACCAAGTTGATATTTTTTTTGCTTTGCATTGCTATCAATGTAATGATTTCGAAATCGATATAACAAATAAGTGAAAGAATAATAAACAAACTCTTGCGCATCGAAATATGGCTGTTTACATGTTCTATAAATATAAAGGGAAATTCCTTTACTGTATGTACACTATGTGCATATTTGAATTATATTGTAGACAATTGTATACGATACTAAATGTTACTTTCAATTACTCTTAAAATAACCTACTCATCGGAAAACATCAATGCAATAAAAAAATCTTTTATCAGCCTTTTGTTAAAAATATATTGCATACTGTTCTTAGCTATTCGAATGTCTAAATATCACTGAAAAATGGTTACATCCTAGAATGATAATTAAGAGCAAATAATAGGTTTTGAACACGACATGGATGGAAGAATGCAAAATCCACCTTGTTTGAAAATGGTATCCCTGAAGTTAAGAAATTACTGCTCCATTGGTAGCACCGATCATGTTGCTCATGAAAGGTACAAGGCCGATGATGAGTCGTATTGTTCATTTTCAAATTAGCAGTAGTTAAACCGATGCCGTGCAAAGCGAAAAAAGAAGAATGTTTGTGTGGTCTGAAAGAAATTAATGGTCAAGGAAGACATAAATTTTTCAATGCTAATAATTCTTCAAAAGGCTTCCAAGTAGGAACACTTGTTAAACAAAATCTATAAGAGACAAACATTTTGCATTCTCACTTAGAAGAGATCTCAAACGCCTTACTGTTAATTTCTAGGTATAATTCTGGCGGAGCAAATGATATGTCTTGACACTAATGAATACGCCACTTTCGAAAGTATAAATATAAAAGAGAAGATTTGGTATGATTGCCAATGAGACAACTGTCAACAAGAGACCAAAATGACACAGACATTAACAACTATAGGTCACCGTACGGCCTTCAACAATGAGCAAAGCCCATACTATGATCAGCTGTAAAAGGCCCCGATAAGACAATTAAAACAATTCAAACGAGAAAACTAACGGCCTTATTTATATAAAAAAAAATGAACGAAAAACAAATATGTAACACATAAACAAACGACAACTATTGAATTACAGGCTCCTGCCTTGGAAAAGGCACATACATAAATAATGTGGCGGGGTTAAACATGTTAGCGGGATCCCAACCCTCTCCTAACCAGGGACAGTGGTATAACAGTACAACATAAGAACGAACTATAAAAATTAGTCGAAAAAGGCTTAACTCATCAGATGGACAAACATACTAGTGGACGTGGCCGGGTACTTATAGATCCCGACACAAAAAGACACAATGAACAGATCTGAGAGTACTCGCAGTAATCTGACAGCTAGTTCAAAACTTCAACAACTAATAAAAAAATCATGCATCTAAGACTAAACTATCAATCCGTACACATCCAACATCCAATGGATTTAGTGTAAAGACGTCATAAACAACTAGAGAAAAACATGACCTTGTGCAATGCCAAGTTACAGGCATCGACTGACTGTAGATCCATGAATATGTATATGTATATAACGTCCTAGTAATATTTAGTTAGCTTTTAATTTACTGATAACAAAATCAATATTTATACCAATAAAAACATAATTTCAATGATCTTATTACAGTGTTGAATAGATAACATTTTAAAATAAGTTTATTTAAAGGAGCGATAAAGTCTGCTTATATATCTTTTCTAGATATTAACACACGACTAAATCATATTAATGACATAAATAGATCAACGTGATGAATTCAACTGTCAAATTGTCAAATTCCAATTTTATTAGATGCTCTGCTCATTCTTACGGCTTTCGCAGTTAAAACGTTACGCTTGTGCAAGTACACACTATGTGGACTTGGTAAACAGGGATATGCTCATTACACAAGTTCTGCTCCAATAAAGTTATGTGGAAGACCAACTGAAAACAGAAGTGTAACGGAAACCATCACGAAAGTGTTCACCGATACAATGTGTCGGTACCTCCAAGCACTAGCAACATGTTTTTACGGTTTAAGATCTTTTGATATCAGTTTACTAGTAGTATATCTAGACTATTATGTTTTATTCGCCATCATAACATGTTGACTGAGTGGTGATTTGGGCTACTAAACAATCAGTCTTACACCTAAGTAGAGTTCATATGAATCTCCCATGTTTGTTTATTACCCTCATGTGTCTCTAAACTATTGTCATCTCAATTTAAGAATATGAAGTTTTAACAAGTTAAAGAGTGATCACTGATGATACCCCAGCCTAAATATTTCGGTAAACCGGAAGTTGAGGATTGATAAATCTATAAACGCATAACACGGTATAGCTGACTTATATCAACCCTAAAACCAAATTTTAGAAATCTTTGTTATGTAGTTTCTGATGAAGAAGCGACGAAAATTTAAACTCGGCTATAATGTGTAAAATTATAAAAGTGCTCTATTAACAGGAATTTGTGGAGTGATGCTTCTGATGACCCATCACACGGTATAGATATATTAATCCTTAAACCAAATTTAAGAAATTCTAGTAGTTCCTGAGAAAAATGTGACGAAAATTTTAATCTCAAGTGGCTTTCTTGTGTTAAATGATACAAGTGTAAAATGATACATTGCCATAAAATCGTGATGTTTGGCATGCCACAAAACCAGGTTCACCCCACCATTTATTTTTTATTAAAATGTCTTGTACCAAGTCAGGATTGTGGCCATTGTTATTTGTAGTTCGTTTCTGTGTGTGTGTAACATTTTAATGTTGTGTTTTTGTCGTAGTTCTCCTCTTATATTTGATGTGTTTCCCTAAGTTTTAGTTTGTAACCCGGATTTGGTTTTTTTCTCAATCCATTTATGAATTTCGAACAGCGGTAAACTACTATTGCCTATATTTCGGGAAACAGTAAGTTGTTGAGAGATGAATCTGAAAACGGATCACACTATGAAGGTGACATATATAAACCTTGAAACCAAATTTCAGAAATCCGTATGATGCAATTCCCGAGAAATATGCGACGACAAAATATTCATGGGACGGCCGGACGGACTGACGAATGAACGGATGAATGGTTGGAATGACGGACGGATATGTTTTTTATGCATAAAAACTAAGAATTATGCACGATGCAGGTAATGCAAGTAAATTCTAAAAGACCAGTTTTCAAAATGGTATAAGTTTAATCTTATTTCAATTTTGCCGTTTTTTTTGGTGATTTTATTTAGCTATCTTTTATTGTTTTTGACTGATTTTTGTGTATATCGACTAAGACACTACGATTTAAGTTGTGTACCTCAAAGTCGCCTTTCGTCTTCCATACACTCCTCAGTGACGCTTGAATTGAATAGTCTAAAAGAGCCTAAATGCAGAACAACATTCCAGAGGATTGAAGACCGAAATTCCAACAGATATTGCCAAATACAAGTAATTAAAATTGACCATGGTTGGAAAATTAAAAGTATTTCGACAAACCTCAAGTTATCAAAACTGTTAATATATCAGACTGGTTTTCACAAATAAAGCTAAAAAAACCCAACACGTTATAAATATTGAGACCGAAGTGCTTTTCCGGATGTATAGACCGAAACAGTTGAAGAGATACATGTAAATGATAAAAAAAAAATGACATAGAAAACTCACTAAATCCATCTAAAGTCAATGGAAAAATTAATAACATAACGTGTATTGGTGAATATAAAGCGATTGGTGCAAACAGTATTTTTTCAAATGTTTGAAAAATAATTCTTGTAAGCCATAGATTAGTTAAAAATTTTCACATGGCAAGGGCTGTTATATTTAAATTTTATGTAAAACGTCATGAGTTTTGAATTATTCCTTACTGCAAAAATAGACACCATATCAAAAAGCATTATGAACAATGATGAGTACAGATTTGGTTTTGCCAATAAAGTCGATCAACAGGAATAAAGAAAACAACAAAAGGCAAAGACACCAAAGGGAAAATTCAACAAATAATACGATAACAAACTAACAACCCCAAGGCAGAATAAAAACGAAAATCAGCAAAAATTTATTCCGCAGTATACAAATCACAACAGAACATATTTCATACTGAGCGATATGAACCTAGAATAACATAAATAAATAAACGAATGTCTTATTGAACAACAATTACCACAGACTTAGATAATGACGTAGAATAATCTTCACATATGTTGTTAGTCGATGAAAAAAAACCATCATGAAACTTGCAGTAATACATATGTCAGACGTAATCAAAGATAAAATAATAAATTTGCTCCCACTCACTGATTATAAGCTATTGATTTAATATCCTACTAACGATATAAGTATATATTTAAAAGAAATCAGGGTTCCTAATCTAGACAATGTTTAAAATGGAAAAGTTCAAAAGTCTACATTAAAAATAAATGTAGCTCCAATAGATAGACTCTAAATTTGCCTCTAATCATCTAAATATAAATAATCTGTCGGGCTACATACATTATCTTTTTAGCAACAATTTTTACCTCTTGTAGTCTAATCCTTTCAATTCGTAACTTACAGTTGACTATGTTCAACTGATAAAAAGTGTTTATTTGTTTAATGATAGTATTTATCATGTTTATTAAATCTCCATATTTCGTTTTTAGATCTGACTTAACCACACCCAGTCTTTAAATAAAGGCAACAGTAGTACATACCTGTCAACCTGTGACGATGAAAATGCAGGTCATGACCTGCATTGAAGAATCAAATCTCAGGTCATAACGCGTACGAACTTTTTCGAGCTGAATATCAGCATTTATGGTACATTTTCTTATAATGTATATCAAAGATACCAAAACATCAATGCATGTTCACTTGGTTAAGTCATTTTAAATCCTATTAATTATCATTTCATTGCACTTTTAAAGATTTATATTAATATGTGTAACACAGTCTTATGTTTTTTACTATTTTGTCATCATGAAATACTTGAATTTATTTTGTCAATTTAAAAATGTTTGCGACTACCGGCTATTTAACTTTAAAACATATCACATTAACATAAGAAGGAAATTATGCTATGATAAAATATAGTAATACAGTTAAAGGAAGTATAAATGTAAAAAATAATTTTCATTTTTTTTTAAATTGTATAAAGGTACAAAAATAATGAAAAGTTATTTTTCAATATGTATTTGAATTTTATATTTTCATGATTTAATCTTTTTCACCCATAAAACGTTAATATAAGGAATAATTTTGAATGGTGACAAATAAGGGGAAGTAACTCTCTAGTTGAAATATGTTTGTAAACCAAAATTGCAATTTATTTACGACCTAAAGCTAAGGTACTTGGTGTTAATTAACAGTGTGTTTGACACCAAAGCTGTCAAGTGAAGCCATGTACTTAATGGGTCACTTCATTTGACAGTTTACATAGCTAGATGAACTTCCTGTTCATGGAAGAATTACGAATTTGCCGGTATTTCAAAGGAATATTACTTATGAAATCGATCTCAAGGCTAAGAAATACGGGTGAAATCGGGTCATTTTCTGAATTCCCGGGTTATTTCAATGACCCGGCGGGTGTCCCGGGTGATCCCTCAGAATTGTAAAAATCTCGGGTCACACCCGCAGAATACGGGTCAGTTGACAGGTATGGTAGTATACCGCTGTTCAAAACTCGTAAATCTATGGACAAAAAACAAAATCGGGGTAACAAACTAAAACTGACGGAAACGCATTAAATATAAGAGGAGAACAACGACACAACATTAAAATGTAACACACACAGAAACGGACTAAGCATTAGACAAAATCCGATGAGAATAAAAAATATAACATCAAAACCAAATACATGAATTTGGGATCGAACAGTACCGTGACACGTCTTATAGTAATGTGAATTCACACTCAAATATAAGAGAAAACAATCGACACAACGGAAACACAACTAACGATTCCCCAATATGATAGACTAGCGTTTGTAGTGGTGCAATTAGGGTACTGTTTATAAAGGGACAGTTCAAGGGACAAAAAGCAAGGAGGGTTTTACTATAGAACTCTGTGGGATTTTTGTTTTGTTATAATGATAATAACTTGAATACTGTATTGATAGAAACAATCCTTTTTGTTGAAATTTCTAAATGATAATGCACATTAAATAAAATAAAAGGTTAGTCCCTGGCTCCACAACCCCTTGCCAATGAGAAAGTTGTAATATGTTTTAAGTAGTCAAGATCCACACAACTAATCCACTGTTCTTGTTTGTCGTGTCAAGATGATTTAAATATATATACAGTTAGTCTCCAGTAGTCATCCTGACCCCCTTCCATTTGAAAAAGTTCTTATATTTTGTCAGTGGTAAAGATCTACACCTCTTAACCATACATGTGTTGGTGTGTCATGCCAAAATGATTTGAATGATGTATAGGGTTATTCCCTAGGGGTCAGTCAACCCTCCCTCTGCCATTTGTATTCACTCTTAAACCATAAATATGCTGGTTTGTCATGCCATTATCATTTGAATGTTATACATGGTTAGTTCTTAGATGTAATCCTTACCACTGTCATTTAAGAAAGATCTAGTATCTTTTAAATGGTCATGATCCTCAACTTTGAACAATACATATATTATTGATCTTGTCATGAAGATTTGAATGATATATAGGAGAATTCCCCAGAAGTTCCCCCATACCCAATGTTTTAATATCTTGTAAATGGTTGAATTCCCAACCCCAAACCATGTGGTCACATGGTCATGTCCGTCAATGATATATAAGATCACATTAAACCATGTTAACTATTGTTTGTCGTGCCAAGATGATTTGAATGGCATACAGGGTAAGACACAAAGTGTCATCCCAACCCCCTGAAATTTATATTTCTCCAATTATCTTGTAAATGGTCAAGATCCAACCCCTTAAACCAGTATCATTCCTGATCGTTAATTCACGAAAATTTGATTGATATTGATGGTCAGTCCCCATGCTTAACTAATGCATATTACCCTACCGAACCAAAACAATTTTACTAGATTTCAACCCTGAGAACGAATAAGGGAGGCTTCGTTGGGGAGACTTCATTAAAGCATCCTGTTACAATTATTTTTTATCTGTGTTTTCATTTATTTGTAGACTTCCTTTTTATTAAGGTTTATTTCATAAACAAAGCCAAAGGATCGTCAGTTCAAACAACATGGAATTGACTAGAAGACTGAATATGTTGAAATTGATTGTGCAAAGAAGTTTTGAGAACTGCAATACACTAACAACTATTCTGACAGCGATGCTGACTCTGCCAGAATATTAGCATAAAAGTTAGCTGTGATGATCATTATGGGAAGTTCAAGCTTTATTTTGAGCTGGATTGGATAGAGTCACTAAACGATGAATAAGTTAATGAGAAGACTTCATTTATTTATAGGGAAATACAGTTAAAGGATGTTGCAAGCTTCTATTTCAATCTTCCTATGAAGCTCCTCATATACTCCTTAATCAATAGAGTTTTTGTTATTTCAAATTTATCTTAATTATTGCAATCCCCACTAAGAGAACAAAAAAACTTCGGGCAAATAGGGCGATAGTTTGAAATAAAACGACCAGTAGTTGTCTCCAATAAGCCTATGTCGTCTATATATATAAACGTATTTCTCCATGTTATAGTGGCTTCCAGAATACTAAATGTGTTGTCAATGACATTGTGTATAAGTGACTTTATTTAAATGTTTTTGTTTAAATGTATTATTATCACTCTAATCATACTACTCATTAACTGAGCTATATTGTGTTATAATTCATTGGTTTTCTCAAATTTTGGGCATCATGAATGGTTAATAAAGCTTTCTTATCTTATTTTAGAATACAGGAACAATTCGTCAACAAAATAAGAACAGTTGATATCCATGGAAATACAAACGTTTTGACATAAATGTTGAAAAAAACGTCCTCCAAAAGTAAAAAATATGTTGTCAATGAAGACATCAAGAAAATTGACAGGGAATTTATTGTTTGAATCATAGCGATTTTTACTTTCTTCGCCTTATGTGTGTTGGTTACCTCCTTTGTAATTTCTTGTATTTTGTAATGAATGAAACTGCATACACTATTACGTACGTATGCTGATACATTTTATTGTACATATATTTATAAATATAACAACCCCGAGAAAAGATTTCACAATTTGTATTTGGTAAAATATTTCGGAGTTTTGGGTCCTCAATGCTCTTCAATTTCGTTCATTATTTGGATGACGAAACGAGAGTCTGATGTATACAGTTTTTTTCTTGAGATTAATGAATAGTTTATTTATTGATGGTCCCTGTTTATACATTTTTAGCTCATCTGTAAGCTTTTCTCATCACTTGTCGTCCGTCGTCCGTCGTCGTTAACATTTACAAAAATCTTCTCCTCTGAAACTACTGGGCCAAATTTAACCAAACTTGGCCACAATCATCATTGGGGTATTTAGTTTTAAAATGTGTCCTGTGAACCGGCCAACCAACCAAGATGGACGCCATAAATTTGGTACTTTTTTGTAAATTTATACAACTTATTTTCCTCTGTAACGAAAGGGCCAAGTTTATTATGGATAGAGAAAATTGTAAGTAGCAATAATGTTCAGTAAAATAAGATCTAGAATCACATCACCATCACCAAAACACAATTTTGTCATGAATCCATCTGTGTTATTTGTTTAATATGCACATAGACTAAGGTGAGCGATACAGGCTCTTAAGAGCCTCTAGGTTCGCTGGATATATTTTTTCTCCGTTCTTCGTTTTTCTATTTCGTCATGCTATCAATCTTTCTTGATTTTATGGGGGGGGGGGGGGGGGGGATTGTCACCTTTGTGTCTCATTTTGTTTTTTGAAAGACTATACGGAAAAAAATCAATTGTTGGAACTAAATTCAATAATCCTAGATATTTTATCATGATATTATAGCAAGAACGTGCCGACAATATGAATTGCCTATTAAAATGTAGAAAATAAAATGATCTTCCGTATGGAAGCTAGTGCTTTATAAGTACCGAAACACAATCAATCAAAGAAGGTTTTGCCAGAAACAGGAAAGGTTATATATTCTTAAGGTATATTTAAAGGGCGTTTATACATGTTAGACATTATGATAGTCTTACAGAGAATATATTTAACAGAAAAAAATAAAACACGTTTGACTAAATACAATTTCTGCCAAAAGAAATATACAAAATTAGCTCCTAAATGCATATAACAAGATTAAATATAGTTTGAGTACCCTAACACATACAAAGTTTACTCACATGAATTAAGTATGAATCTTTAATGCCATTTAAATGGTACCGTTAATTTCATTACTATCACTGGGTCGATGCCTCTGCTGGTGGACTATTAGTCCCCGAGGGTATCACCAGCCCAGTAGCCAGTACTTCGGTACTGGCATAAAAATACGGATTTTTTTTGTGTTATTAAGTCTCCCAAACAAAGTTTGGAGACTTATTGTTTTTGCTCAGTTCTTATTATTTTTATTATTCTTCTTTTTCTTTTTCTTTTTCTTTTTCCGCCACTTTAAAAAATGAACTTGTCCGCAGTGTTTCTCCAAAACCACTTGTCAGATTTACTTAGAATTTCATAAAATGTTAGACTAACATGTCTAGGTGAGCCATCAATCGTTCGTTTGTGCATTGGGGTCTATTATGGGGTATTTTGGGGGGCTAAAAGAAGGGAGTGGTTTACTATAGAACCCTATGGGATTTTATTTTAGAAAATTTTCAAATGAATATAACTTTAAAACTTTAAGTGATAAACACACACAGTCTTCAGAAATGATCAAGTGACAATAAAATAAATCACGTGAAATAAAGGGGGAATCTCTAGGGGGTCATCCCCACCCCCTTAAATTTGAGAATATGCTATTATCTTGTAAAGGGTCTAAATCCCCACCCCTAAACCATGTATATTCTTGAATGGGACGATAAAACAAATTTAATGAATTAAAGGAGAAGTCCCTGGGGGTCGCCCCCACCCCGTTCAATTTGAGAATGTGCTATTATCTTGTAAACGGTCCAGATCCCCACCCCTAAACCATATATATTCTTGTAGGGGACAATAAAACAAATCAAATGAAATTAAAGGGAAGTCCCTGGGGGTCACCCCCACCCCATTCAATTTGAGAATGTGCTATTATCTTGTAAACGGTCCAGATCCCCACCCCTTAACCATATATATTCTTGTAGGGGACAATAAAATAAATGAAATGAAATAAAAGGGAAGTCCCTAGGGGGTCACCCCATCCCCTCTTGTTTGAAAACTTGTAAACGGTCAAGATCCCCACCCCTAAACCATATATATTCTTGTAGGGGACAATAAAATAAATGAAATGAAATAAAAGGGAAGTCCCTAGGGGGTCACCCCACCCCCTCTTGTTTGAAAACTTGTAAACGGTCAAGATCCCCACCCCTAAACCATATATATTCTTGAATGGGACAATTAAACAAGTCAAATTAATATGGGAGCTTTGTTTGGGAGACTTCGTAACAGCATCCTGTTACAATTACTTCTTGTTAAAATTTGCTGTTACAAAATGATAGAAATTATTATAAATTAAGGAATGTATCTCCCTCATGCAAAGCTCTGATTCCTTTCACGGATTTGCCTCTACCTTTTGAAACTTTTGGATTATAGCTCTTCATCTTTTATATAAGCTTTGGATTTCAAATATTTTGGCCACGAGCATCACTGAAGAGACATGTATTGTCGAAATGCGCATCTGGTGCAAGAAAATTGGTACTGTTAATTTTATTACTATCACTGGGTCGATGCCTCTGCTGGTGGACTATTAGTCCCCGAGGGTATCACCAGCCCAGTAGCCAGTACTTCGGTACTGGCATGAAAATACGGATATTTTGTGTTTATTAAAATTTGCTGTTACAAAATGATAGAAATTATTATAAATTAAGGAATGTATCTCCCTCATGCAAAGCACTGATTCCTTTCACGGATTTGGCTATACTTTTTGGACCTTTTGGATTATAGCTCTTCATCTTTTATATAAGCTTTGGATTTCAAATATTTTGGCCACGAGCATCACTGAAGAGACATGTATTGTCGAAATGTGCATCTGGTGCAAGAAAATTGGTACCGTTAATTTTATTACGTGAAAAATTTCACGTGAAACTCACGTAAAATTCAAAATTTAAACGCGAGCGTCACGTTTAAATCGTTTTAGGTGAAACTCACGTGGAAATGATTTTAGTGAAATTTGCCTGTGTAGTTTAAAAGAATAGGAGATTTATACACAAGACAAGCTAGGAATATAATTTTATTGCTAAACTACAAAAACATTTTAACTAATACAACTGTACAATTATATACAATGTTTTTTGGCGTACGGCTGTCTCGGCAATTTAGCGTGCACTTTATCCGAATTTTTTGAAAAACAAATAGAAATAGTGTATTTGTAGGCAAACTGCGGTTTGCTTGCAAACATAACTTTAAATTAGTCAGATCGGTTGGTTAGTGTCCAGTGTCTAATCTATTTTAAAGCTACTACAGAAACACTATAGTATGCACTATTCGCTCTCCTGGTTTCAAAGCATGTGATTGATAAGCATCTGAACTGTGATTCAGATAAGTAGCCAAAGATATAGTAGAAAGCCAGAGAGAGCCGATCTGCGAAACAATTATACTGAAATGCAGTCGACTTTAGCGTTTGATAGTTCATTGATAACATTCTGGCGTATCACAAACAAACAACTTGTTACGTCTCATTTCATTGGCCGAAAGATTTAAATACAACAACAATGTAATATTAAAGTGTGCACGTGAATTGACACAGGTGACCAACAATGGAATTTACTATGTTACTACGAACGTAAAAACAACGATTAACCTTTGGTCAAAAGAAATAAATAAATGTTTTATTAACTTCAAAAAGTGGGGTCGAAATATTATACTGATAGTTATTAACTTCAAATAGTGGGGTCGAAATATTATACTGATAGTTTGTTTTAAGTAATATTCTAAGTTCTTTGCATGCAGCAACTCAATTATCTTGTACCCGGCATGATGAGAAATATAATGATAAAATAAAATACATGTGCCGCTTTTATACGGATGAATATATGAACCACTTTTAATTTCTTTCATACTGACGATAGGTTATAATCCTAACAATGTCGTAGTCACTTATAATAAGTATCTCATAAACTGATCCATTACAATCATTAATCAGTGGTTGCACTGACATTCCTCTTTCATTATTTTCATGCTATAAAACATACACACAGTACAAAAATGTAGCTATAAGCGTACCATAAACGGAGGAAACTGTCCCCCAAAGATAGAAACAAAATAACTTTAATCGTATCATTGGTGCACCTGAATGAATTCAGTGAAGGCATGTTGTTTTAATAAATTGAAATGTTACATCGGCGAAGATTATTTCTTATGCATGTGTGGAACTAAATAATAAATTAATAATTGTGAGAAATCGTAGTTTATAAGGAACAATTCTCTTGTTTGAATTCGGGGCCTTTTATAGCTAACTATGCGGTATGGGCTTTGCTCATTATTGAAAGCCGTAAGGTGACCTATAGTTGTTAATTTCTGTGTCATTTTGGTCTCTTGTAGATAGTTGTCTCATTGGCAACCATACCGCATCTTCTTTTTTTAAATATAAATGTACTGTTTTCGATTTTAAATGGATGAACATTTATCTTTCAATTTTATACTGTAAGAATAGAGCTGCATAACATTGTTGAAATTTCCGCTAAAGTATATGTAATATGCATTAGTATTTAAAATGAAATACAAAACGAAACGTGTATGATAAACTGATAAACAAAATATCAAGAAATTAAGGATGACTAAATGCATGCACAAGAAGAAACTCACCTTTCTATCGATACATTTGAATGATTTAATGAATAAACACTTTTTAAAAAAATTGTTTGTGTCTATTTACATAGATATAGGAGGATGTGGTGTGAATGCCAATGAGACAACTCCCCATCCAAATAACAATTTATAAAAGTAAACCATGATAGGTCAATGTACGGCCTTCAATACGGAGCCACTGAACAACAAACTATAAACAGGTCCCCAAAATTACTAGTGTAAAACCATCTAAACGGGAAAACCAACGGTCTATAAATATTTACAATATATAATTTACGTTCGTTTTTCAACCGAGAATAGCAAAACCTAATGAAGTATATCGTTGGAGTTTATAAACTACATTTAATCATCCCCTGTGCCATGATTGGCCATCTCCGTTTTTTCTTAACAAAGCATGGTTGGTTACATGTTATGAATTTACTTACAATTTCGGGATTTCTTTTTCTTCAAGTAAACGGAATCAGAAAAAAATCGCTATTCTATGTCGAACACATAAAACTTGAAAAAGAATATGAAGTGTTTGTAGAAAAGAACGGTTACATTTTTCAAGTACAACGTTAATTCATCGAGTCCATTGAGTAAAAGAAAATGCAGGATAAGCAAGGGGGGAGGAATAAATGAAAAAATATGTGAATTGAGTTTTTTTTTATCCTACATTGAACTTTTGATGTCGTCCCTTGATCTAGAGGAGACATTTAAATTGAATATTTAGATGTGAAAACTGTTAAGATTTTAAAGTTTAAACTTTACTACCAATTGTAGAAAACTATAAAACCAATGAATTTCACATGCACATTTATAAAAGCTAGAATTGTGATTGGAATCATGTATGAGAATATGTCGATGGAAGCTTTAAACGACCTTGACCAGATACGTGAATATTAATCTGTCCATTCAATGTTATAGTATGTGTGTTCCATTTTCGAAGGTGTGAGGTCGAAAGTTTGAATTGACCAATGGAAACGATCGTTCTTTAGAGAGTTAATCTAATAAAGTTTGTTTGACTGATTACGTCGCACTACCTTTCGCTAAGCTAAGCCGCATATGAGTGTAGCATAAGCCTTTGTCTGAGCTTTCTTGCCAGAAAATATTGGCAAGACTTGTGCTAAAGTTAGGATGTAAGTGACCACTGAATACACCGTAAATTTGTGATTTGAGTGAAAACTCAAAATGACCCACATGATCTAACAGTATGAAAACCTTAGCATTCAACTGAGACAACAATTATAACAATGAAAAAAAAATAATATACAGATATATATATATATTGTTCTGGAACTCATTCATCATTTATTCTTCATTTGATCATCATTTTATATTATTAACGTTTCATTGCGTACATCGCTTTATGTGCGCCAGTTTTAGGAGTTTTATAAAAGAGGGACGAAAGATACCAAAGGGACAGTCAAACTCATAAATCCAAAACAAACTGACAACGCCATGGCTAAAAATGAAAAAGACAAACAGAAAAACAATAGTACACACGACACAACATAGAAAACTAAAGAATAAACAACACTAACCCCACCAAAAACTAGGGGTGATCTCAGGTGCTCCGGAAGGGTAAGCAGATCCTGCTCCACATGTGCCACCCGTCGTGTTGCTTATGTGATTACAAATCCGGTAAATAGTCTAATTCGGTAGGTCATATTCATGAAAGGGAAGGGGATTGTAGTTACGACGGAAGGAACATATCCGATATCATTTGTGAAACGGTTATTCCATAACGGTCAACCAACTCGTGATGGCGTCCGTAAAATTTACGAAGGGATGATTTCAACTTCACCATTTGGAACTCTTGGTTTAATAGCTTCCTTGTGAGCAGCAAACCTCTATCAAGAAAATCATGATAGGAAATGCAAGCACGGGAATATCGTATCAATTGGGAGATATATACCCCGTATGCAGGTGCTGCTGGAATGTTGCTACTTAGAAATGGAAAGTTCACAATTGGAAAGCTGAAATCATCTCTTTTGTCGTAAAGTTTTGTTTTCAACCGACCCTCATTGTCAATTTCTAGATGTAAGTCAAGATATGAAGCCGACTTAACTGTATCTGTAGTATCCTTTATCTCTAGTTCGATTGGATAGATGCGTTCCACATGATTACAAAATGATTATAAAGGACAGTGCAGGAATCCGCGTTACTTTCCCCTCTCTTCTAATGACGTAAACTGCTCAGCGAGTCGTGTGCACAACTGCAAAGAACATTCAGCGGACACGTTGTCCAAAAGAACAATTCGTAGCTAACCACAGCGTGAGTTACCTTTAAAACATTACAAATCATATCTTTACATTAGCGATGAACTGTTTTAACATATTTCCCTATGTTATAAAGAAACTATGAACATTTTACCGTTGAAACTGTTCGTATCTGCGATTACACGATTTAATTCAAGACAGAACCCGACGTGTGCAAGGATATTCATCTTTTTATAATTATAAAGAATTTTAACAGCTTTATTTATCTACGAACTGTTTATCCGTATTTTTAATGGACTTTAATTATCATTGAACACATTGTAAAATTGTATTTATATTTGTATTTTCAGTTTTTCACCATTTGGATTGGTAGTGAAATAAAAGTCAGCTCCTGATTGTTTTATCTTTACCTGAACCCAGTCGTCTTGGTTACACTCACTGGTCAGGCCAGTACATATATAAATACACTGACTTAACCATATGACATGCTAATAATGTATAACAGTAAAATCTTTCGGTGGTGGAGGGGAGGAAGGTGATTAACAAAAAGAATGGCGATGCCTTCAACGTAAACAAAGTGAATTTATCAATAGTTTTCACGTGTTAAAAACAATTGAATGTAGATAATGCAATGGGGAACGGAAAGGGGAAAATCGTCTTTTGTATACACCTGAATTATATACATAATTCTCATTTTATACACAAGACAAGCTAGGAATATAATTGTATTGCTAAACTACAAAAACATATTAACTAATACAACTATACAATTATATACAACATTTTTTGGCGTACGGCTGTCTCAGCAATTTCGCGTGCATGGTCACTTTATCCGAATTTTTTTAAAAACAAATAGAAATAGTGTAGTTGTAGGCAAACTGCGGTTTGCTTGCAAACATAACTTTAAAGTAGTCAGATCGGCTGGTTAGTGTCCAGTGTCTAATCTATTTTAAGCTACTACATAAAAACTATAGTATGCACTATCCGCTCTCCTGGTTCCAAAGCATGTGATTGATAAGCATCTGAACTGTGATTCAGATAAGTCACCAAAGATATAGTAGAGAGCCAGAGAGAGCCGATCTGCGAAACAATTAGCATAAGCCTTTGTCTGAGCTTTCTTGCCACAAAATATTGACAAGACTTATGCTAAAGTTAGGATGTAAGTGACCACTGAATACCCCGTAAATTTGTGATTTGAGTGAAAATTCGAAATGACCCCAAAAACAGAGTTTGAATATTTGATTAGGCCGATGAGACAGATGGACCCCAAGTTGAAGGGAGTATGAAAAATTAGATTATGATAACTAGGAAATGAAGTTGCTAGCCCTTCCGATTAAAGTGTTTTTGGAACCAAAAACAGCAAGAATAGCATATTAGATGTCCTTTGACTGTGAAAGAACCTGTTCTCGATATAGTCAGTAAATTCATATTCATAATATTCAGTTTTCAAGTAAGAATTTGTAACCAAATTCGAAATATAACTCATTAAGGGTAATAACTAGTCTTAACACGAAGTATAGTGTAAAACAAAAAAAGCATATGAATTTGACAATTTGAAGTATATACTTGATCATACTACACTATCATGATGCTCAAAATAGAATATATTCAAATCATATAAGGAAAAGTGCACCACTTTTAGTTGAGTTACATATTATATAACTATGGATTGTTAAGCACCAATGATGAGTATCTTCAAACTCATAGAAAGGGGATTACTGTGTCCCGTCAAAGCATTGCAGATATGTTTTCTAATGCACAAATGAAACTAATAAACACACTAATTCCAATGAAGATGTTTTATCCAATAATAAAGCAAAACACTGCAGTCGACGGGGATTATTATGCCCCTGTTAATCAAATTGAAATTTCATTAAATAGAATTGTAGTCTACATGTATTTGACAAGAAAACACTCATTCTAAACAGTGGATTATTATGCCACTGTAGAATCGCGCACATATTTTCCATGAACTCTACAAAGAAAGCTGTTGAACAGTAAAACTAGCCTAATCGGATATTAAAGCTAGATGGGCTTGCTTAATCGTTGATTTTGGAGTATGAATATATCTGGTATAGCATTCGGAACTCCAACGACCTAAAATCTTCATCAGGTGATCTTCAATTTTTGATGCAACTGATGTTACTGCTCCTATTCGGAAGCTGTGTCCGTTGTAATGAGATGGGTTGAGTCCGATAATTTTCAAGATGGATCGAATATGATTGATGAAAAACGTACGTGTTAGAGCCTCTCCATTTTCCATAACAAAGAGCGGACTAGAGTTGCAAGATATGCTGAATCTAGATCTTCTAACATCGAGGTATCTAATCAACGATTTGACTGGGCAAACAGAAGTATTGTTTTTTAAAAGATAAATATTTACTCCACTTTTGAAAGGGTCTGTTTTAGACGTCTTTAAATGTAAGATTGCGTAATCCTCCTCGAAAGTGATATCTTCTATATAGAGATTGCAAGATGCATCGAAGTCCGTGTTGACGGTTAATTCACCGCAGCGGAGAAATCCGAAGTAAGCGACGATACAAGCTGCCTCAATAAGTGCAGTTACAAATGGCGAAAATATTCCCTTTTGAAGCACTGTTATCATACTTCTAATTATATCATAAGTTAGCGGTAATCATTTTCGGGAACTCTTTACTTCTTGTTTTTTTAATGCCCCTGTAAATTGTTTCTAACCTTAGCAGTTTTGAAGAGCAACAGCTACTGAATAAACACTGTACTCCGGATTGAAGATATATGTATCTTAAACCGCAAATGTACATTTTTATTGTAGAACATTTTATCTTAAGATTTTTGTGACAATGTGTAGCGTAATACATTAAAATATCTATCGTTAGAGGTGGCAAATCTGTTTTATCATCCCACTTAAAACCGGAGAGACACAAAAAGTGTTTGTATGATTTAAATCCATTTTCGTATTGCGAACGCGTACTGCTTGCGATTGAGTTGTGAATTAAATTTTTAACTTTTGCATTTAATTCCACATGACTTGCCAAGATTTCGGACACGGAGTGGGTACTGTCTCTGCTGCTGGTGCTGCTTTTTGGAAGGTCTGAAAATCAAAGCGAGATAAAGAGTCAGCTATCACATTTTTAACTCAGGGAATATGTTGACATTGAATAGTAAAGTTTTGTTTAACGGATAGCCAAGAAAGTGTTCTCATTAACTTCATAATGTCTACCACTTTAGATCTTCCTTTGTTAACTATATTAACGACGGCTTCATTGTCACAGTGGAACATGATATGTTTCTTATTCAATAAGTGCCCCCATAATAAAGATGCAACAACAATCGGGTACAGTTCTCTAAAAGCCGTGGACATGTCTGAATCGAGTGAAGTTGATAGTTCAGAAAGACAAGTACTACTAAACCATTTACATTGAAAAAACCCTCCAAAACCAAAGTTAGAAGCCGCATCTGTGTACAGTTCAATGTCACTAGCTAAAGTTATATGTTTTTCATAAAATAAAGTTACTCCATTCCAGCCTTTTAGGAAATCTCGCCACATGATTAAGTCAGTTCTACAGTCTTTTGATAATGATATATAGTGATGTAATTTATTAATTTTAGTAGATAACTTAATGAGATAACTGACAAACGATCTACCCGGACAAATAGTTCTGGATGCAAAATTAAAATGTCTTAACAGTTGTAATAATTCTCTTTCGTTACCGGTTTTTTATGCAGAAAACTGTCAATAAAATTTGAAATTCTTTCTACCTTTTCATTAGGTAATCTTACTTCAAAACTTACAGTGTCTAGTGATTCCTAGATACTCGATAGTACAAGTGGGACCTAGTGTTTTTCTTAGAAATTGGAATATTTAGACAATTGAATATAAGCGTTATTAGCGCCATTGTTGTAAATCCGGTGGTTGAATAGTGACAAATTCATCTAGGAGATGAAGTATAAACTGGTATGCCGTAATTTTCCTTTGCTATTCAACAAATAGCCCGTGATAGATTCTCAAAGATACAAAGAGAGCTGCGAGAACCAAAACAAAGTCTTACATAATGATAATAATTGTTTTTCCATTGCATGCAATATAAGTGATGCTGGTCTTTACGGATTGAATGCATCGGTCATATAGGTTTTGATTAGAATTGTTTGCTTTCCACAATGTTTGATGGCCTTTATTGCGTCATCTATTTTTACATAATATAGTGAACATACCTCCTTATCTATAAGACTATTGATGCTTTAATGTGTTTCATGTTCGTGTGGAGAAGATAGATCAAGGATAAAACGTTTTTTCCAGAATATTTGCCTTCTGCAATCCCAATAGGACTAACATGGTAAGTTTCGAAAGGTGGACTACTAAACGGGCCTTTAACATATCCTTTATCTATTTCTTGTTTTAAAAGCATATCAACACTTTCGGGGACTCTGATGGCAGAAAGTAAATTCCTACATTCAAACGTAGGTAAATCGAACATAGATACTAATGTATCAACACCGAAACGTATACCATTCAGAAGATACATAACAAAATGTTTATCTGGGTGTTCTTTAAGTTCGTATTCAATTCTATTTACGTTTAAAGGTGACATATCTAGTCAGATGTTTGCCTTTGGCATTTCATTTTGTGAAGCTTTAGTTGGATAATTTATCTAATTTTGCAGTTTCATTGTTTGACCTTGGTTGTTTTGTCTGTTGTTTGGCTTAACTACAAGTTTTCATGCCCTGCCCGCTTGACCCACATTGACTACATGCGTGCATGAGTTTGCATTCTCTTCTATAGCAAGTGCCGTAATTGTAGTTATTGCAGAGTTCTGCCCTTGCTATTAGAAACCGGTCTGCCCCTCTTATCTGTGTTACGAATATTTGTAGCCCCTTGGGATAAAGTTGGGTTGCCGTGTTTTGCTTTTTCACAGAATTTTAATGTGTGGTCAAATTCCCCGAAGTGAGCACATGCTCTGCTTTGAACATTATGAGAAACAAGGTTCAACAATTTGTCATCGACCTTTGACCAGTTGATAACAATATTGTGTTCAACTATGGCATTTTGTGATATGTATAGAAACATGGGCCGTAATTTTGTGATATTTCGTTATATGTCAGCTTCATATTGTTCCAATTCAACTTTTTTTCTGAGGGAAAGCTTTCCCCTGATATTACGGTATTTCCGGAAGCCCTATCAAAATATTCTATTGAAATATTGTGGTCCAATCTTATATCTTTCTTATTCGAAAGCCAACGGTAAACCCCCTTGACTGCATAGTTTGGTTTTGACGCATATCATATTTTGGTGTCAATAATGTAGCAGGTTAATATCCCTACCTTCTATTATCTGCTTTTTGATGGAAGGTGCAACGAAATCCATCTTTGGTAGATCTTCAGCGTAGAATACTTTTCCTGTCGATGTAGCCTCGGCAGCGGAGTCTGTTTGTCGGCTATTAGAACATCTTATCGCAGATTCTAGTTTAGGTGTTGTTGCTTCCTTTTTGGTAACATTTTCTGTATTTGAAGTTTTTAACATGAGCTTATCGATATTTGAAAGAGTTTCTGCTGCTGAGGTAAAGGCTGCGGCAGATTTCCTGAAGAGTACCTCACTGTTTAGATTAGGTGTGTTACATGGCGTATGAATACGCATATCATTTACGACAGGAAGCGTTTACGGGTGATATAATCCTACTTCTTGATCATTCGTATTTGTAGAGTTTTGCAACTCATTAACGGGAGGCTGATTGGATGTTTCAGGAATTGTTATAGACGGAGTTTTTGGTTTATTAGCCAAATACAACTGACGAAGCATTTCCACCTTCCACGTTGCATTGACCCAAATACCCATCTCTTTTAATTTTTACAGATATGTTTCTTTTGGCCAATTTCTACTATTATCAATGTTTTGCCTACGTGGCCTTTTTCTATCACTCATATTGTTTGAGTTGATGCACTTACGTAAGATTAAAAGAAATAGATGTGGAGAAATGTATCCTCTGTATCACGTTATAAATAACTATCTCAGGTTTCAAAAGTTCACCAATAGTTCATGAAATGTGTGTATAAAAAACTGTTTTTATGCAATTAAAACAACCCATTAATGTTCAGATAAATCCTAATCGATAAGGAATGTCACTTTAGAATCGGATTTTATATCAGCACCCGTTTGGTATATTCGAATTCGTTGATTAATTGTGTTAAAAATATTAACAAAAAGAACGGCGATGCCTTCAACGTAAACAAAGTGAATTTATAAATAGTTTTCACGTGCTTAAAATAATTGCATGTAGATAATGCAATGGAGAAAGGAAAGGGGCAAATCGTCTTTTGTATAAACCTGAATTATATACATAATTCTCATATATTTCATAAGACAGCTTCTTCTGTTTATAATGCTGAAGAAATAGGCAGTTTCCCTTCAGAAAAAACCGCGTATATCTTCGAGGTAAATAGTTACAAACATGCTAGGCCGTTTGAGGGCTCCTTGGTTTGCAATATTTGGTAAGATTTGTTATACAAGTCAAGTGCAATTTTTGTCCGTTGTCTGCTCTCTTAAGTTAAATTTTGCCAATGAGCAAGAAAGTCGAGTACTACATATATAATATATATATATATATATATAAAATGGCCACTATAATCCCGACCTTATATAGATATTATCAATACCAACTGATGCACAAAACCGCATGATAATTATTATGTTCTAATATGCAGAATATGAACTTCTTTTTTTTTTAATTTTTCAAATATAGTATTTATTACAAGTATTCAGAAGTTAATTATTTCAAACACTTTGTTAATGTTTTATTAATGTAGAAAAATCTAACGTTAGTTTTATTTGTGGTCCACTATAAATATACTTCAAATAATAACAATAATGCATTATTTGAAATTGAAAGTCAATTTGATACACAATTTGATTGTTGTCGTGTTCTATAATAGGTTTAAATGTTATTTAAATAGTCTTAGCGGTTCATTTAACCAAAAAAAAACTCAATATTTAAAAATTTCACTTGGTTATAATAGATCAAGAAATAGAAAGTCACGAATTACGAGCCCTTTTGTTTTTTATGAAAGTTTTATTCTTTCAGTTTGGTGAACAATATCGAATAAACAATGAGTGTTTTTGATTGTTTAGTAATGAACACTAGGAAATATTAGTTCGTGAATACTTTGTCATTTGGGTTAAGAAAATTAACCCATAGATTACAATAGCGGGTGTTACTGAACCGCAGTATCAGTTTTGTATTTAATTTCAGTTCGGTTTTCATAATTTATTATCGTTTCATACACGATGCACAGAAGCTTCAATTGGATATGAAATGATTTAAATTCAAATCTACAGGATAATTTGTTTTTGTTGTTAGTGACTTCCAATGAATTCTTATGACGTGCAGTAAATAGTGTCAAATTAATTGGAAATTTTATAACGGTACATTTTAACGGTATATTATCTGACCACATTAGTTGACAGTAAACTTTAATGAGAAAAATCCTATTGAAATAACATAATATTAATATTTGATATATCTGTCTATTAGAACGTGAAATAAAATTTCACGAGCTGAAATAATCAATCCAGCATCAATTGTCGGATTTACATTTTTTACCTGACATCTGAAGAATAAAATTCCAGAATCAATGTTATTCTAGTTCTGCATGTCACACGGCGTGATGTACAATTCATAAAATTGATAGCAGCCGACTGCAATATGGATTTACGATGCAACAATCACCTGAACTGAAAATTGTTTTATTAAGAGGATTACTTTATACAAATCGTTGGGACATCATTGTACTTATAAATAACCTTACAATAGTCGTGCTTGGTGCCGGCAATATTTTCATCAACGGGTGGAGAAAGAGAAAATTGCAATAGCAAGCTTCGTCGACTTGGGATGTACTTTATATTTATTAAGGACATTTGATTCGGTAGGAGTCATATATTTGCAATATATCCTAATGTATGGTGCAGTGTAACGAATTAATATCCTGGACTATAAATATTTTCACCTGACACGATGACAGTCGTACAATACCTAACGATATGTTTTTCAGACCGAACAAAAGATTAGTTAACATCGTTTTAAATGTACATGATTTTAAGACACATGATACGATAATTATTTCATACAGCGTTTATTCAACATTGAAAAGTCAGAATAAAAATGAAAAGTAGGAAAATAAAAGATATGAAAAAAATGAAATTTAAACATCACACTGGCAATAACGAAAATGGAAAATGTGATTGTGGATTAGAGAGTATATTGCCTGAAATGTTACCATGGTATTTGTTCGTCATAGTACTGTGCATCAAATTCATTATGTTCTTCAACCCAAAAACTGGTGGCTGCTTCATCCAGATGAAATATTCCAATCAGTTGAAGGTACGATATACATTTATTACGACATAATTCATATCCTGCACAAGAGCAGTGCATTTCAAGTTTGCAAGAATCCGTAGTTGTTTATGGTATTAATTCATAGGCGGATCCAGGGGGCCCTGGGGGACCCGCCCCCCCCCCCTTTCGTGGGAAAAATTTGGTTGATTATATAGAGAATCATTAAGCATGACTGGAGCGGGCCCCCTTAGGAAAAGTTCTGGATCCGCCACTGTAATTTGTTTAAGCTATCAGTCTAAGATACTAGAATGCCTTAAAGGGGTATAGGTAAGTTAGGGGTATATATAAGTTACAGGGCAAATCGAAACGTGCAAGAAAAATAGTTATATGCAAATGACTTTCGTAGATTTACTAAACTATGGTACGTCAATTGAAAAATGATTGCTCTTTTTCTCTATTTTATAATTTTTAAGTTATCACAGGTACAAATTCTTCAATTTTTACTATCATTTGCTAGTTAATAATCCTTCGCAGTTACTGGTAATATATATATAGAGAGAAGAAAGGAAAAAAAATTGTCGTCACTGTTAAGACTTGAGTATAATCATTTTGGAAGTAATTTAAGCATATATTACATTTTTCAGCTTACAAACATAAGCCTTTGTTATTTACGATATACAAGAGACACCAAAAACTTAATGTAAAATTCAAAACAAGTTCTTTAACATGAATCCAAAAAGCATGCATACAATGGATATATAAGAACATAATTTAATGTAACTTTTTAATATAAAAAAGGACTAAGTTCGTACTACGTTCCTTCTTTTTAATTGATAAATATCAAAGGTCGACCATACAATTGGTATTGAACAGCCGCTTTACATTTAATGGGTTTATATGTTAATGTACACAACAGGTCAATATTATTACTACAATTGTCTACATAATAAACTTTAAATACTCCAAAACTTAAAAGCATGAAATTGGTATACAAAAATTGTTATTGTTTACATAAACTTTATTGAAGTGAAAACTTTTAATTTTAATTGTCTTCTGCTGATCAATTTTATCTGAATGAAATCTGATACCCATTCTAATCAGTTTGATTTGTGGGTTTTGTCAATCAAGTATGAATTTCTTTCATGTCGTATTAGTATATAAATAACTATTTGGATAATACCAAAAAACAATATTACCTCTGTTTTTTCTTCTTGCTTTTTGCTTATTTTCTCATGCGATACATTTTGAATCGTTTTTTTTTTTTTATTATTCAAGTTTTCCAGATGATACTGTAAACACCTTTGGGAGTGCTTAGATTGGAATAGGATATCCTGCTTTAATGAATTTTTATTCTCTTTTTGCTGGTTTTCAAACTGCTAACAATCTTTTAGATGATTTACCTTAAATTGGTAATAATAAGTGGTAACAACCGATAGGAATTTAGATAAACTCATCAATAAAAAAATGTACGCCAGACTCGCGTTTTGTCTACAAGTACAAGACTCATAAGTGAAGTTCGAATAAATGTTGTTAAAAAGGCCAGATAAAAATACGAAGTTAAAGACAAGCTCTGTGGGTATACCATCGAAATCAAATTCTGGTACCATATATAAAAACCGTTTTAAAAAACTAATGTGGCAAACACGGCATTACTCTTAATATTTTATGTTTTAATTAAATATTTATGACTGCATGATACATCCTGAGTACTTAATTCAATCTATATTTTTATGGTATCACAATAATGTATTATAACATTTCTTTATCTACGTTACCGTTACATTAAAATTTGTGATTAAATCTTTCTTTTAAATTATAACTGTACATAAAAAGCAGTCACGACTAAAAAACGAGTATTGTCTTTCGAGAAGTCAATTCAATAGAAAGCTGTTTTCTTTTGTTTTTTTTAAATTGTAGAAATTTTAAATCATTCATAGTCACAAATAATGAATTCAAAATGTTTAAACTAATGGGTTTTGTTTAATTGGAAGTGTGTACGAATGTGTTATCCTTATTTATTAAATGAAAATAAGAACATGTGGTATAATTGCCAATGAATCCACTAAAAGGCATGAAACGAAACCCCTAAAACGCCTGATACGAGACCACTAGACCGCCTGATAGGAGACAACTGAAACGCCTTATACAAGACCAATTAAACGCATGATACGAGTCCACTAAAACGCCTGATACAAGAAAACTATCATTAATTGAGGGTATATGATTGATAAGGTATGAGCATAGAATAAAGTTTTAAAAATGAGAGTGAAAATTCGTCTAGAAAGAAAAAAAGTTGTGGTCATGTGGCGGACTTATAAAATTGAGAATGGAAATGGGGAATGTGCCAAAGAGAGAACAACCCGACCATAAAAAAAAAACAACAGCAGAAGGTCACCAACAGGTCTTCAATGTAGCGAGAAATTCCCGCACCAGGAGGCGTCTTTCAACTGGCCCCTAAACAAATATATACTAGTTCAGTGATAATGAACGCCATACTAATTTCCAAATTGTACACAAGAAACTAAATTAAAATAATACAAGACTAACAAAGGCCAGTCTATTTGTACAATATTCCAAAACATTTCCTGTCATGAGTACTTTGCTGCTAACGAGGAATCTATTGAACACCGTTACAAGTGGTAAGGTTGTGGTCATCACAAGTTACTAGTTCTGTATTTAGCCTGACTTTTTTCCTAATCCACAACGGTCACTAATAACAAATAGAGACATTACTTTTGTGATAAACTGTTAAGACTTGACTATAATTATGTTTGAAGTAATATAAGCATATATTAAATATTGCAACATACAGACAGTTATTTTTGTGCTTTGACTTTTTAAAAAAATAAACTTTTGTTTTTGACGATCTGAAAGAGACTCCAAAAACTTAAATTAAATACAAATCTTTTTACATGAATCAAAAAATCATCCATACAATAGAAACATAAAGAGCATACTTTAATATAAACTTTTCAATGTAAAAAAGGACTAAATTCGTACTGTATTTCTTCTTTATAATTGAAAAGTATCAAAGGTCGACCATACAAATCGTATTGAACAGCTCCTTTTCATTTAATGGGTTTATAGGTTTATGTACACAGCAGGTCAATATTATTACTAAAACTGTCTACATATTAAACTTTAAATACTCCAAAACTTAAAAGCATGAAATTGGTATACACAAATTGTTATTGTTTACACAAACTTTATTGAAGTGAAAACTTTTAATTCTAATTGTCTTCTTGTGATCAATATATCTTAATGAAATCTGATACCCATTCAAATCAGTTGTATTGTGGGTTTTGTCAATCACGTATGAATTTCTTTCATGTCGTTACTATTTGGATAATGCGTAAACAAAATTACCATTGCTTTTTCTTATTGTTTCTCTCGTGTATTAGTCTAAGAATATAAAAAAAAATCTGCTATTTTTAGTGTATCTGTGATAATTCTCAATCAGCTGATGGATTCTTTGATGTAGTCTCTGTGGTAATATTGTTCCATGATGACATTGTACCTTTCAATACCGCACACAATTCATTACCGTTTGATTCTCAATTTTTTAATAATAAATCATTTTTGAAAGCCAAATTATTGACAAATGAGTAATGATTAAAGTGAATATCTAAAAATGTCTTGCAGAATATAAATAGGGAATGCATTATGATCCATGAGACAAATGCATTTCAGTTGCTTCAGAAATAAAATAAATATTGGTATTGTCTTTCGTTGCTTCTATTTGAGAGGGACAAAGATACTATAGGCATTTCTTTAATTAATTAATTTGAGTAATTTGGTAACGATATGGTTACAATTACAAACGAAGATTTAAATATACTATTGAATGTTTACGGCAGATCGCGTTGTACAAGTACCAAATGACGTTCGAATAAACATAAAGTTAAATAACAAATAACACGAAGTTTAAGACAAGCCCTGTGGGCGTATAGTCGAAAAAAATTTAAAAATACCATAAAAAAAACGCTTCAAAAAACTTGGGTGGTAATCACTGCATTACTTTCAATATCTTATGTTTTAATTATAAGTTTACTGAATAATACTCCTGAATCCTTAATTCAATTTATATTTTTATGATATCACAATAATTTAGTATAACATTTCTTTACCATAGCATTTAGATTTTTGGATGAGATCTTTTGAATTTTTTATGTAGAAATAAACAATCTTAACGAAAAACGAGAATCTTATGTAGACGAAACGCGCGTCTGGCGTATTAAATTATAATCGTGGTACCTTTGATAACTATAGATTTTCGAGAAGACAATTCTATAGAAAGTTATTTTCTTTTGTTTTCTTAAACTGTTTGAATTTTAGATTATTGTAGTCAAAAATAATGAAATCAATCTGTTGAAATCAAACGTTTGTTTTTAAAATATAGCTTGTACGAATGTTTATCCTAGTTCATAAGAAAAAATTAAAACATGCAGTATGATTGCCAATGAGTCAGCTAAAAGCCTGATATAAGACAAGTAACACGCATGAAACGAGACTACTAAAACGCCTGAAACGAGACCACTAAAACGCCTGAAACGAGACCACTAAAACACATGAATTGAGACCACTTAAACGTCGAATAGTCTTTTAACAAGGCGATAAAGGCAGTTTCTGCGTTTTTTCCTCAAATCCAAAGACTTTGAAGACTCACAGTAAACTCATTTTTAAAGACATGATCAATATTTATCACCTGATATCTACTTGCGGACATCAAAGTACTGAAGCGGGATTACAATATTTAAGCTTTTTCGAATCAATATATGGACTTGGTCGTACATCTGCCTTCAGTAGAATTTGGATGTTGTCGCGAGGTTGCATGTGTTTTTATCGTTATTCTCATATTAAATTATTGTTTTTTTAATTGTTATGTGAGTCCTACGTGGATAGACAATATAAGTTATTAATAAGTGTGTATGTCGTCTGCTTTTTTTGCCTAAGTTTTAAACAATGATAGTTGTGGTGCGTCCTGTCTGTTGTCAAGTGAAGAAGATATTTATCTGAAATTCAATTAAAATATGGACGAAGTTGATATTATCAAGTTGTTTATGTTTCAATTTTATTAAAGATTCAAAATTAAAATCAATTTTGTGTTTTTATTAAACAAAAATCATGTATTATTTAAATTTTCTACCTAAAATCGATTAAATTGATAAGCAACAATGGTTTATTTGTGCAGTCTCTCAGTTGAGGAATGTTTCTTTTATTTGTTGAATATTCATATTTATTTTAATCAAATTGATCCTTTATTTGATCGTACAAATCAAAGTATAATTTAGACTTCAAATTATATTGTACAAAGACAATTGGTATCAACTAATTTGTCACGAAACGAGGAAAATAATAAAAGTTAAAAGAATGAACACCTAGCAGTTTATCGTTCGCCCAAACTGCATACGCTTAAAACTAAATGAACTAAATTTCGTACACCAAAAAAAAACAAATGATTAAAAAGTAAGAGTTTTTCATTTTAATTGATAATTTCTATGTTTTTTTTTTATATAAAAACATGACATGAATAATAATAATCATTTTATTCATATGAACAACCTGGCGATTCTCTTTTTTCCATTATTTTACATCACAATGCACTCAGGTTGCTTGTGTTCGCAGTCAAAAATGATATGTGTTTTATAAGCAATAAAGGACTTTTAAGCAAGTTTTGTCTGCAACATACATTTTTATTTTTGACAGTTAACACATTGTTATTACACACTTAAAAGGCATGTAATATCGGCAACCTCTCATTTCCATTTAACTCATCACAATCATACAGCATTGAAAATGCTGTTCTGATTAAAATTCGTGACCTCTAGATGTCCTTCGACTGCTTGTGACGTTGAATTACTGTCTGATTGAGGAGTATCCAACATTTGCCTTTATTCCTCTTTAAATCACAACTATATTGTATGTTGACCGTCATGGTAAATGGTACTACTTTCCCCCTTACATATAGTGCAAAGTAAATACTAAGTTATCCTGAACAGGCCTTACAGGTGACGATAACAGTTAATAAAATGCCACACCTGAGTTGCCATTCCCTGTTTTTTTTCGTAAATTTGAAGAAATGCAGGCCACTAATTGGTGCATTTTGATACCTTTTACCGTGACTATTGTTGGTAAAAATTCTATCGATTATGATTAAATTAAAAAAAAAATAATTACGAATTGATTTATTTGAAACAGTTTCTCTTTCAATAAACATTTTTAGAAATTACATCGCTGTTTTAAGCAACCATTAATCGATTATTTAAATAGATATCTTATCATCAGTAAAATACTATTGTTACAATTATACGGTAAATGATTGATGACTTTAGTAGCTTTTGCCTGTTAGAACATTGCTGATTGGGTTGTTTCGTCTATTTAATATTGATATCGAAAAAAGCGGGGGAAAGGTTATCATCAATCCAAACCTGTATAAAACAAACCAAATGTCTTTTAATGGCGGGATTGTATATGTTTTGTAGTTCATGTCTTTTGCAGCAAAATGCTTTCACTATAAGTTATACGTATTACCAAACTTATTAATGAATTAACATTTACATCAGTATTAAGTCATGGAGGTATAATAGTTCGTTGGAAGTTTTAAAACTAATTTTCTGAGGTTTTAATATTCGGACTGTATAACAAAAACCATAAATGCTTCAACTTTCCACATATCTTGGGGCTTTGCTCTTTTATTTTGCAGTGCACACCTTGTGTTGACTTTTACGTCTACTTGTTTTTGATGTCGATCGGCCATACATTCACATAGTTACAATAACAACAAACCACCTAATACACGAACATAAATTTGCAATGGGAATAAACTAGTTCTGTGTGCATAAAGAAAATATACGGTGAGTCAATGAGTCAGCAATCCAAAGACACAAACAATGCAAAAGATGTATATATGTCAAAGGGACTGTCTTAGCTCTATATATCAATGTATAAGGCTTTAAATCGCCAAAGCTGTAGATGAGTTGGGAATAAGTTTAACAAAGATTTGTCAAGTATCTATATTTAGCACCAATGTCATTGAAGAAAACGTATAGCTATAACCAAATAACTACATACATACGTGTATGGTGTATATGTATATATGTGTGTATTATTTAAGTTTGTTTCTTTCACAGTACGTTTATTTTACAGTTTGTTTATCTTACAGTTGCTTTTTCTGAGGTGTACGGAAATGGATTCAGAACCTATGAGTATAGTCCATCCACGATAAATGTTACAACACCGGTTGAAGAACAGGAGATGAACCAGGGAATGTACAGTCTGAGGTCATTTCTCTACCCACAATTCTTTGCTGTAATTTTTGCCGTCTGCAAATTTGTTGGAATACGTTTGAATTGTTATTTGGTAATTATAACTATTGATTTTAAAATACAAGCTTTTTTTTGTGTTGCTATATTTGGTAGATGTCAATGATACGAACAGTTGTATTAAGTTTCGCAAACATAACCATGTTATAATAGTATATTATTGAGAGAGATTATCAGTTCCAAACAAGCCTTTTAAAAAAGCGATGTTTTCTAACCGTTTATTCATCTCAGGTATCGACTTGTTTTTAAAGGAAACTAGTTTTGTTATTCCTTCATCTGACAAGACAGTGGTGGTTCAAGAGGGGGAGGGGATTCCGTTGGATGGACAGCCCTTTTTCTTGACTATCAATGCATTCGAATGGGCATATAGTGTTGAAACCCACCCCCCATCTTGGGTTGAGAGACCCCCTTAAAAATGCTGGATCCGCCCCTGAAAGAACAGCATTAGGAGACTTACTGTTTAACTTTTAATTTACCTAAGTGTAATGTTCTTTGTTACAAAAAAAAAGTGTATGAGTTCTTATGTTATGTGTGTTCATACAGGGACTCTATGTATATCACTATATACAGCAGAGGACATAAAAGGTCATCTATAATACTCAGTTTGATAATAATTCGTCAAATAACTGACAATCAAAAATACTCCAATTGTCAATTGTATTGAGAGACTTATCTATCAACCCAAGCATAGTTGCAGATCAGAATTGCAAAAACGTGTGGTCAAAAATCAGCTCGTTGGTGTTCTCTTCTTAATGATTTCACCGTTTATCATACAAGAGCTTTTTATAACTTACTTGACAGAATGTGTTTGCTTATTGTTGAAAACAGAACGGAAACCTAAGATTGCGTATATCCACATCATGTCTTTATTTCATATAGCATTCCCTTATTTCATATAATTTTCATTGAGAATTATATATGCATCAATTAAGTGCATTCTTCGTATTTTTATTTCAGGTAGGACGTATTTGTCAGTGTGTAGTGACGTCATTTACACCAGTAGCTGTGTTTAGATTCTGTAGGACGTTTATTTAGGTGCAGAGGAACTGCGTCCATAGCTGCTATGTTAACTTCATTTTCTTTACACATCTCAGTTCTTGGAACACATACATTGGTCAACAGTTTTATTTCTCCATTCTTATTTCTTTCAGTAGACATCATTTTACAATATTTATTAAAACCTCCCGCCATTACAGATTTTTCAAACGATGAAAGTTTGAAAAATGACAGTTCGTCTCGGTATAATCATACAGAAAATGGAAGCGCTTCAATACAATGTACCATGCGCGATATCAATAGTAATTTAAAGATTCAGAAAAATCCATTGAATGGTGCAGCACTTCAAGAGCAAAAGAATTCATTAGAAGATGGTAAAATAGTTAAAGAAGTAAAAGCAAAGAAAAGCAAACCGAAAAAGCACCATTTAGCAACCAGACACTTTACATTGGATATAAATGTAATGTTATTAAGTTTGTCGGGTTTTGTTTGTGCAATAATGTGTTACATGAGGCCTGATACTATCATTTTTCTTATTGTAATTGGCGTCTCTTTTCTATTTACATATCGAGATAATGTATCAATTAAAAAAGGCAGATATTTAACTGGCACCGTTGGATCCGGTTTTGCAATGGGTTTAATAGTTGGTGGTTTACTCGACTGGTACACGTATGGTATAATGTTTATTTCGCCAGCTCAGTGGTTGAAGTTGAATGTAGCCTCACATGTTCCCGCTGTATTGTATGGAACAAATAGTCCATATCAGTACATTTTAGACATTTTTGCCAGCTGCAAGTCTGAGTTGTGTTTTAACATTTTCTGTCTCGCTGCTTTAGTTATGATGACTCAAACCGAGTACATTGACTCAGTGGATCAAAAGTCAAGTTCTAGTCTATTACTCACTCTATCATGTATGCTTATTATTTATTCAGTAATCGCGCATAAGGAATTAAGATTTGTTCACAACATTTTAATCATTATTGAAATTTTAGCAGCGTACGCAATTCACGGGGCTTTGCAATTTATAAACAGTTTGTTAAAATTTACCAAAGATAAAATCAAAATCGTTGTGATGGTCTTCTCGTTATCCGTAGGTCTCAATACCTACATGAATTTTCCTTCATACGGCGAAGAAACCATTCTGCCATGGAAAACGGTGACACCGACCGATTCCTCAGATATCAACCAATGCTTGTTCTTTATCAGTGAACAAAACAACGTAACAGGAGTATTCATTGACAATTCCATTTACACGATTGCGGGATTTACCATTTTGAATCACGACGTGCCATTGCTTACTTTAATTCACCATGAATATCACGAATATAGGAGCGGAGGGTATATACCACGGACTGATCTCAGCTATAAGACACCGCGAAACTTATATGTCATCAACCGATACTCTGATATCATCGATGTGACAAATATTCACTATTTATCGAAACGTTTACTAGAAAGTCAAGAATATAATTATGTTGTTGTCCCAAACAAGAGAGTGTCGTCTTTTAGTCAACTTGGTTTTAATAAAGCCCCGTTTAGTGCAGGAAGATATTCCGTCTTACAGAGATTATTGACGCCGATCGAATCTAGAAAATTGTCAATCGCTGGAAAAAATATGCCATTGGTAAAAACTCTACCATTATGGAATATGAAGCTAGTTGGTTGTACACAGCAGGATTATATACGAAGGCTATAGAACGTTTAGAAAATGCTATAGAACTGAACAATTCAAGAGTACGTCCATTCCAATTGCTTGCTTCATCGTATGCAAATAAAGCTGACTTAACAAAGGCAAAGGCCACAGAAGACAAATGTATTCTAGGCCATGGTCGAACTGCATGTCGGAAACCCCAACCAAGAATAGTGATTCACGAGGACTATAAACAGTACAGTCTGAATTAAAAAAAATATATTTAACAAAACATAAGACTCTTAAAGGCTATTCGCTACTGATAATTAAACAACAGTAACCTAAATTTATAATTTTCCAAAAGACAGTATACCATTAACATGCAGTGCGTCTATTGTGAATGACTACATTCGCCTGCTTTATGTTTAGAAAAAAGCGTTTTTTTAAAGAATGATAATGTATATGAGGACGACGGAAAAAAGTGTAAAAATTAGGATTAAAGCAATGCATGAAAATAATGAGAAGTTTTGACAAACGTAGTTTAAATAATTCATATAAGTATAGTTTTTTTTACAAGGAGCTAATGTATGGATAAAAGGGTTTTTTTTTCTTCTAAACTTTTAACTATAAAATCAAAACTCTTATATACATGTATCAAAATTGCCGAAGATTTTAATTTGTTCTTCTAATTTTTACCCTGTGAGTGACGCAATTAGTATACACGGAACAGTTACCACACTTTATTAGAGTTATGCTTTTTTGTGTGTGGAATATACATGGGTTGTACATTTTTTAGGCTGGTGTAGGAAAATTGTGTGCCATTAAATTGTTTGCTTTCATCGTTCTTTTCTATTCAATCAGTCCAGTTTATATTTTTTTTATCAATATTCTTTGTCACTTTTAAAAATGGTTTATATTTGATACCTTTTTTCAATATTTAACTTATACTTGGCAAAGGACTGAACAGATTTTAAATTAAGGAATGACAGTTATATTTTTTCTGTCAATGAAGAAATGACATAAAAAATGTGATGCACGCTGAATAACCCGCGTAGCGTGTTATCTAAAAGTGTGCACCACATTTTTGAGTTTATTCCAAATAGACAGAAAAAGTATTACATCCATAATCTAATTTAATAATTTAATTCTTAATTCCATTTTTATAAGGGGTGAATCATGAAAAAACGTTGATGACTACGGTCACATGACAAAATTATGTCTAAGAGCTGATAGACAAAAATCTTTCAGCCAATCAGAAGACGTGTTACATCCAAATTAAATTATTCTTTATCGTTGTCATTTTCCATGTCAGCTTTAAATGTTTAAGCAATCAAAATGCTTAAATTTAAATTATTTAATGTTATTTATATTTTTGTATATTGTTACGTTTTGAGTGAGAACATAAAAAAAAATGAAATGCATATTGTTTTTGTTGTACTGTTGATTATATTTTACAAATTAATTATTTTGCATTAGTTAATATAATTGGGGCATTCAAAGTGTCTATGTAGATAGACAGAGCTCAATACGATATTATGTAAAACAAGAAGGTGTCCATAGTACACGGATGCCCCACTCGCACTATTATATTCTATGTTCAGTGGACCGTGAAATTGGGGATAAAAACTCTAATTTGGCATTTAAATTGGACAGATAATAGCATAAGGAACATGTGTACTAAGTTTCCCTGTTGATTGAACTTCAACTTCATCAAAAACTACCTTGACCAAAATTTTTAACCTGAAGCGGGACAAACGGACGAACGAACGAACGGACGGACAGGAAAACATAATGCCCATAAATGGGGCATACAAATATAATGGGTTTAAAATTCAAAATTGACATTCTTTTGAATTTTTAGTTTACATTATCATTCCAACAAAACCCTAAACAGAAAAACCAAAGATTGAGAAACACACACCCCAGCAGAAACCAGTGGTAAACTATGGTGGTAAAGTATGTTGGTAAAGTGTGGTGCTGAGAATCATTTAGCTCAATGAAATCTTTCATCACAAGTGACATCCGAACTTTAATTCCTCTAAAGAATTATAATATCTAACTGTATTGAACAGTATTCCAACATTTAACTGGGGTATGCATATAGAAATATTGCATTGTATGGGATGTATAAATATACCAGTACGGTCTAGATCACTCACCTGCTGATAGAGTATCTGCTGATATAGCACCATCAGCTGGCGATAAGGCACCTTTTTGGTAAATTAGATTTGCCTCCCTTTGCACAGTATCTTAATTTTTCAGAGAATCATTTTTCTTTGAAATTACAAATATATCAAATAACAGTCACGTCCGATACTGGATCTAATGTACGCCAAACACACTCGGCAATCCTGGTAAAATTGCCGCTACTCTCCTTCTATCGTTAGATGAGGGTACGAATCGGCCGAGTTGAACCGAATGTCACCAAACAGAATTCGATTGTCTATTGAAAACATAAAAAATACAGTTTTATGCAAGATACAGATAAAGACATGTAAAACAATGCAACAGAGGGAATATTTAGGGTCTAAATAATGTTTACTGAAAAATATAGAATAAAGGGAGAAAAATGGCAAAAAAATAGAAAGAAGCTTTGGGATGCTAAAATATTACCAATAGAGAATAATAATCCAAAGAAATAATGAGTAGAGAAAACTGGCATTAAGAAATTAACAGCCGTAAATTAAAACACACACGTACATCTTGACTCTCGGTTATGCTCTGTGTCATAAGACATTTGTATTGCTTTTGTAGATATATGAAAACATTGATAAATGATTACTAAGACATTAACTATCCATGGAAAATCGTGTAAAACTTTAACTTTTCAGACAATTTTTTCAACAGTTGAGATAAATTAACCAAATGATCAATCATCTAAATCAGATACCATTAATTTCACTTCTATGATTATACGATCTTACTTTAAAATGACAGGTAATTATGTCGTATTTTGGAAAAAGCACAAATTATGGTTATGGCGTGTCCGTTATTAAACTAATAGATGATGCTTGTTAGATGGATGAGACAATTAGTTCATTTTTACACATAATGTATTTTTCACTTTTATCTCTGTTTACCTGAAGTCTTGACATGATATCGTGATTCAGATGTGGCAAAGTGTATTGCCTAGACTGGACTGGACTTTTTGACTGGACTGTATTGGATGGACTATATACTAGACAGGATTCCCCATATTTGTTTTTTAACATTCATTTATTTGTTATTTGTTTATTTGTTATCTGTTTATTACGACTGTACTTTATGCTATTATTCAATAATATAATTTTGTATATAAATGACAATACCTAACAACCAAGCTTCGTTGTCCTTGGTTTGAACCACCCAATCTCATGCGAAATTAACTAATACGCATGTTACGTGTTGCATGTTGCATGTTGCGTGATGGACTTTGCGTGTTGCATGTTGTGGAAATAACGTTACTATTATTAAATTATTAGAATTAATTTACAAAACATTTTTCAAAGATGAGCACACTTATCATGGAAATTTTTCATACCGTTTTTATCAATCCATTCAAAAGCTTTTACTTAACATAAAAGACTTCAATTATACTGTATTATAAAGAACTTTTTTTTTATCTTATAGAGGGTTGTTGCTCACAAGGAACCAAGAGTTCCAAGTGGTGAAGTTGAAATCATCCTTCGTAAATTTTATGGACATCACGAGTTGGTTGGCCGTTATGGAACATCCGTTTCACAGATAATAGCAGATATGTTCCTAATGTCGCAACTACAATCCCGCCCCTTTTCCCTAGAGTGACCTTCCCAGTTACAAAGTTGGGAAAGGAATTAATATAAGTTGCAAAACTTGTTTCCCAATCCACTATAATTAAATATGTTTAAACTAAACTAAACCAGTTACTTATTACGGGTTTGAACTAACATGAGCAACACGACGGGTGCCACTTGTGGAGCAGGATCTGCTTACCTTCCGGATCACCTGAGATCACCCTCAGTTTTTGGTGTTGCTCAGTCTTTAGTTTTCTGTGTTGTGTTTTGTGTACCATTGCTTGTCTGATCGTCTTTTTTTCCTTTTTAGTCATGGCGCTGTCAGTTTATTTTTGACTTGTGAGTTTGAATATCCCTTTGGTATCTTTTGTCTCTCTTTTATTTACTATACAAGAAGCTTAGATCTTTGTCTGTGACACTAGATTAAATATGTATAAAAATGTAGGTCTAGTGACAAAAAATATGATAGTTAGTTGTGAAACCTATAATATCAAATGAGGAGACTAGTTTTCTGTGTTCCATCTACAGCTAATAAATTATATTAATTGGTAAGACTGTGTTGTGACAATAGCATGCACGCTATCTCGAGCACACTATAGTCTGTTACTTTCACTCTTCGTTGTTTAATTTGGATTATATATGGGAAAGTTTAGATTTCCGAAGCACTCCCGTCATAAGATTTATATGTATGTCAAAACTCTGCCTGCATGTTAAGACATTGTCAATTGTCTTTCGAGTATACTAAGTATGTAACAAGACGGCTTATTACTTGGATTTGTCATGCCTATGCTATTGGGTTGTCACCTGGAGATAATTTTCAGTCCGAGTATTTTCACAGACGGAAGGTGTCTGCCATCACCCTACAACGAAGGCACGCTGGTAATCTACACAAGCAGAACAATCGGATTACCAGTCGTGGAAGGGAAGAATATCATAGGGAAAATTGCGACGATCTTTGAAATTCAGTTCGCCGAATTTTCGAAAAAAAATAACTGCAACTGCATTTCCAACTTACCATTATACTTGAAACAGGCTAATTGAATGTCAACCTGATTTCGTAGAGGATCCTAAGTTTACGTTCTTAAACTCCGAAAAGTTTCATTCATAATTTAATCTCGGGTATTTTTGTAGTAATGTTTACAAGGTGTACAAAATTTACGTGTTTTTAATCGGTGTTTTTAAATAGAATTAATTATTGACCAATGAGAAAATTAAAAGACAAGCCGTAAATAATGGACTGTACATTTAAAACATAAGGACAATAAAGGGAAAAATTGTAATTCTTGTGTGCTTTGTGCATAAATAATAAATATACATACACTGTGACACAGCACAACAATAATATTTCTGATTTTTAGTCTCAAATGTGACTCAAGAGAATCGGTAGAATGTCAATTTCATCTTACTTGACTTAATCCACTTCGTCCCAAGGGGAACAAGGGCAACTACAGTTTCTCTCCATTTCCGAAGTTCTTGTCCATGGCTGTTCGTTTTGTTTCTTTCCAGGTTTTTCCATTTTGCTCAGCTCAGTTGTTAGTCCCCTGCGCCAGGTGGTTTTTTACCTTCCCTTTTTCGATGTCCTCGAGGGTTCCATTCTAGGGCTTGCTTGGTAATGTTTGTGTCTTCTTTTCTGAGGGTATGCCTGATCCACTTCCACTTTCTTGTTCTTATTATCTGAGTTGTTGGCTGTTGTTTGGTTTTTCTCCATAACTCATTGTTGGATATTTTGTTTAGCCATCTGATGTTGAGGATGTTTCTCAAACATTTATTGACAAAATTTGGATTGATTTGATAGATGCAGCTGTTTCTCTCCAGGTTTCTGATCCGTATAAGAGTACAGATTTGACATTGGTGGTAAATATCCTTAACTTTGTGCTAGTTCTTAAGGCATTACTCCTCCAAACAGGTTTAAGCATGGAAAATACTGGCTGTGCTTTCTTTTTTCTCGCCGATATGTCTTCGTCTGTGCCTCCTGACGTACTGACAATACTTCCAAGGTAAGTGAATTGTTGTACATCTTCAACAGTAGAGTCGTCGATCTTCAGACAATCTTGCTTGTTTGAATTGAGCCTCATTGATTTAGTTTTCTGTGCGTTGATGTAAAGGCCTGCTTGTTTTGCTACTGTTTCAAGACTTTTTGTCTGGTGTTGTGCATCTTGGAAGCGATGGGATAGTGTACAAATGTCATCAGTAAATTCTAGGTCTTCAAGAGTCCATCCAATGCCTTTCGAATCCTTGTAGGCTGATCTACCAACCCAGTCAACTACAATTATGAAAGGAGCGGAGAGAGAATACAACCTTGACGTACCCAGTTGTAACGGGGAATGGTTCGGTCATAGTTCACCGTGTATAACTTGACAGGAAAATTGGTCGAATAGCAGTTTTATCATTTTGATGATCTTTTGTGGAATTCCATAGTGTCCCAGAATGTACCAGAGGACCTGATGGTCAATGCTTTGAAAAGCTCTCGGAAATCCACAAAGTTTAGTTAGAGTGTCGTCTGCCATTCTATTGTCTGTTCGGTGAATATTTTCTCAATATTAGCATTTTGCTCAGGTTTGTGTGGACAATAAAATGATACCTTTCCAGTTGTTGCAAAATGACTTGTTATCTTATTTTGGGGATTTTCACTAAAAGTCCTTTACTCCAATCAACTGGTATTTCTTTTTCTTGCCAGATCTTATTTAGTAGTTGTAACAGGCCAAGGACAGAAGTATCATCCAAGATTTTAATAACTTCTGGTGTTATGTTATCAATGCCGCCTGCTTTCCCATTTTTTAGACTTTTGATAGCTTTGGTAACTTCATTTTTGTTATTTTGTTGGTTTTGATGCTCAATGTTGGATAATTTGGCAGTTCAGATGGATCTGTAGGTGGCTGTCGGTTAAGAACTTGTTCGAAATGCTCTTTTCACCTTTCAAGTTGTTCTTCCAGTTGAGTGAGGGTCTTGTTGTCTTTATCTTTTATTGTTGTATTTGGGTTGGTGGTTTACCACTTAATTGCTTAGTAATGTTATATAGGGTTTTGATCTCTCCCTTGCTACCGGCAGTTTCAGCTTCATTGGCTAGTTGTTCTACGAAGTTCCTTTTATCTTGTTTGTAGCTTTTCTTCACTATTTATCTTTTTATAGTTCTTGTGTCTGCTTTTTCTGTTGTCTAGTTATAGTAGTCAGAACTTTTTCCTTGGCTTGTCGTCTTTCGTTGATCTTTGCAATGTATTTTCTGACAACCATTGCTTGCGGTTTGTTGGAGATAACCGACAGTTTCTTCACATGATTGAACAATAGAATCTCTGGTTTTTCCCATGCTGTTTTGATGTTAGTTTCGTCACCATGTAGGTTTTCAAGTACACTAAATTTGTTTTGAAGCAGAATTTGATAGTCTTGAACAACTTTAGGGTCCTTGAATAAATCAACATTACATTTCTTTCTTCTAGACTTTGTTTTGTTTGTTGAAAGTAATTTTAGTTGTATCTTTGTAATGATTAGGTGGTGATCTGATGCTATATCAGCTCCTCTCTTGTTTCGCACATCTTGAAGAGATGACCTCCATCTTTGTGATAAAGCGATATGGTCTATTTGATTTTCTGTCACTCCATTTGGCGAAACCCAAGTAGCTTTGTGACAGTTTTTATGGGGGGAAGTGTACCACCTATTACTAGACTGTTTACAGCACAGAAATCAGCGAAGATTTCCCCGTTCTCATTTATTTCACTAATTCCATTTGGTCCCATTCTCTTTCTCTCCCTGTCCTGTCCTTACCCACTTTTGCATTGAGGTCTCCTATTATCATGAGGATGTCTCGTTTTGGCACAGAATTTACAATGGTTTGCAGAGAGTTGTAAAAGTCTTCTTATTCTTCTTCATCTGCGTTATTTGTTGGTGAGTAAACCTGTATTATAGTTGTTTTCTGAAATTTTGTGTCAAACCTGGCAGTGATTATTCTAGATGACACAGGGTTCCATTCCAAGAGAGACTGCTTTGCCTTTTTAGTAAGCATAAATCCAACACCTTTATCATGAGTGTCAGTGGCATTTGTGTTACACGAATAGATGTTGGTATGACCAGTGTTTAGCGTTGTCATGCCAGATGTATTCCATCTTACTTCCCTGAGTCCTAAAATTTCAATACTGTATCTGTCCATTTTTTTGGCTGTCTGAAAGCTTTTTCCACTTTGATACAGTATTCGTACATTCCAAGTCCCAATTTTGGTTGGATACTTAGGTGAGAACAACTTCATCGGCCTTCGCGTTATATGTTGTCCTCGTGGTTTTGTTTTTGTGCTTATCTCTATCTCAAGCCGTTGACGAGTAAGAGAGTTTTCTACTGTAGTCGTTTCTGTAACGTATTTGTTTTTACAAGTTAGGGATGTTGGTCCTAACCTTAACCTTCTACGTGAAGGGTCGGGTTGTTCTGCAGGGGTTTTCCATCCCTTAGACGATTGCTGTTGCTAACGAGTTCCATATATACCCGGATTTTTTGTTTGGATTAACTTCCATAACCTTTGACTATTCGAGAGTCACCAACAAGGCAGTTGGGCATTTAACCCATATCTGGGGCAAAGTTGATGAGAACCAGGGCGTATCCACTCGCCGGCGGGCCTGTCCTCTGCATCTCTAGTGTCCTTGCTGCTCTGAGATCCCTTGCAATTTAGCCTGAGATGCTGGACACCAGTATCCGTGTATTGCCGCGAGAAGGCATTGCAAGAGTCTTGATGGTGTAGAGGCTTTGTACCAGCAGGAGAGACTGACGCATTCGGATCTCTTTTCATCTACAAAGTGGACCAGCTGGTGATGGGTGTTAAGTCTACGACCGCACCAAACAAGACGCATATCAGCATATTGTGTGCGAACACACTAATTGCATCTAGTCTTTGTATATAAATGACACCTACAGTGCCTAACAAGATTTTGTGAGGTAGAAGAAATTGATCTTAAAACGATCGTATTGACTTTTGATGTCCAAAAATAGGCAATCGGACATAATTTGACTTTATTAAATGACTACTTTAGTTTGGGATTATTTGTAATTAATATATTCAAATGAAACTGAAAAATACCATGCGTAAAATGTATTTCGACATTTCTTTTCAAAAAATGACTTGTTTAATGGAATTAAACGTCTTAAATGTAAACTTTTTCTTTTTTCTCTGCAATAGGCTTTTAAAAAATAATTTATCTTCTGTGTATTCGGAAAACTTTGTGAAAATAGATTCTTACCTTTTATACCTTTGCTTTCATTGATAAAAAATAATATTGACTCGTCCAGTGTCCAGTTTGAAGGTCATTTAAGTTACTGTACACATTCATGAAAGTTGTGATTTAATCAATAGTTATGTATGAAAGCATTAGAACATACTCACTCCTTCTCGTCCAATGAAAAGTCAGTTTTTTCCTTTATAATTTTCATATTACATGGTTTTCCATGCACTATAAAATGCTTTACATGAATGACTTTTCATTGAAGACTAATTATGAAAGTGAACTCTTAATAACTACACTAACGAACATTTTGAAATTTGCAAATATTTATAATGGTACATATTTATAAAAGACGGGCGGAAGACACCAGAAGGACATTCAAACTCATAAATCGAAAATAAACTGACAACGCTATGGCTAAAATAGAAAAATACAAACAGACAAACAATAGTCCCCAAAACACAACATAGAAAAATAAAGACTAATCAAAATATATAATAAACAAAAAATTAAATTTGGGCAAATATGAAGGAAAAAATAATCTTTTATTCAATTTTTATACCAGACATTGCAGTCAACTATTTCATTTTTTATTTCAAGAAAACAATGTCAGACTGCTGATCTATAAAGCAATGGATTTAAAAAAAAAACAAAAAACAATACATGTACTTGCATCAATAAAAAGTAAGCATTTGATGTTGAATGGTCGTAATTCAAATATTTATAGAGTGAATTTTATAATTATCAAAAAATATGCAAATTTCAAAAAGAGGATTTGAATAACATTGTGTACTTTTTATAATCAAGAAATGTAAGGTATATAAGTATTAAATTTTACCTGAAGTAGAAAAAAAACTCAAATGTTTGAACAATTTATCCTTTTCGTTCTCGCAAACTATGTCAGTGCTATTTCATTCCATCCTTTGAAATGTTATTACCTATGTTATACATTCACTTCATTATAAAAAGTGATTTTTTATTCAGGTTTGAATATTACAATGGGAAAGGATAATTTTGTAAGGTCACACGAAAGTGTGAATATGTTCTAAATTGGTCACACAATACTTGGTCATGTTTTATAAAGATTTAACATAAGTAATAGGGGTAAACTGGGTAGAGAGAAAATGTCAGATATTTTAAGTTCGTTATTTTGCAATAACGAATAAAAATGTGTAAACCAAAGGTTTTGATATTATTTCATAAACATGTCGTTCTTTATTAATATAGTTTTTGGATCTTTCATTTGCGTATTTATGGCAATAGAAAGTTTGGCTTCAAAAGTCTACATAATTATTGACTATATACAGAAAATTCGCCCTTTTAAAACATTAAATGTTTCACAAATAAAGTGAATGTCAAAGTTAAATCATTTCTTAAAACATTGCAAAAAATCATTCTGATTGAAAAAGTGGTATTGTCATTAAATGCGTTAAAATGAGCAGTGGTAAGCAAACATCGAATTCCCTCAAAAAATGTTATCACACACTATAACATCGACGCATTACAACATCCATCTAAATCCGGCATGTACTAAAACGTTGAGTGGGGTGGAGTGGAGTCATGGAGTGGAGTGGAGTGGAGTGAGGTAAATGATATTGGTTAAATATTGAACGAATCATTTATTAACCACACTTCACATAAATGAAATTGTGAACGAATTCTAATGAAAATCTCAAATGAAAATCATTTATAATTGTTTTTTGTTTTTGTTTATTTTCTTCTTTATTTTGAAATTGCAGAACACGATGATTTAATAGTATATATATTTGATTTTTTATCAAAGTTGAATAATGTTTGGGGTAGCGTTTTATGACAACTCAGTTGGAGGTGTGATAATGTTGTCTATCTAGTAATTATTTTTATTGTTCTGAATTGTAGTGTATTTCTAATGGCAGGTTTTTTTTCTGGACTTTGTTTATCTTAATCATTATTTAATATCTCATCACAAACAATTAAAATGCATCAATCAATTGACCGTGAAGGGTAAATAATTATCTGAAGAAATGAAAAAATTTAAAATTAAAATCACAAAAATACTGAACTTAGAGGAAAATCAATTCGGAAAGTCCATAAACACATGCAAAATCAAATAACAAAACGCATCAAAAACGAAAACCCATCATTGTTTCCAATGTCAGTGAAAGAAAACGTCTGCATTCAATTGGCTATTCACACTTTTAATTGATGCAACAGCAACACCCATAACTTATACAAATTAATTCACAAAATATATTTCTTGTAATAATCTACATATAATTATATGATATCTGAAACTTCAATATTGTGTTTATTATTGTTCTTCTAATTCTTCTAATTTTAATATTTAATACGATATACAGAGCAGGGGAAAAGATTAGCAAAGGCCCAGTAGCCTATGCTACTAAAAGTTTGGACGAGCTCACAAAACTTTTATTAAAATGCCTATAGTGCTTATGTTATTTTTACGTTTTGTCAGGTTTAGCCCCTAGTTAAAAATGTATGTCTTATTCCCTGCACGGTCTGTCAGAGTCAAACAGAAGTTAATAATATTGACTGAAAAATCATCTTGTCAATAAAGATATTAAAATTATTAATATTTTTGTTTACAATGGACCAAGATTCAATAAAATTTAATTATCAATCAACATTTTCACTCTGATGTTATCATGTTAATTTGATGACCATACTATTTAAAATATTCTGTTTTTTCTAATTATAAATAGATCAGGACAATGTATCTAACCACTGTCACTTTTCAATAGAACCCATAAAACTGTCAATACTATAACCTCAGAAACTAAATAACTTAGATGAGGAATGTTGTTGTTTTTGATTAATTTTATAAAGTCAACAAATTGTCAGTATAATTCTGATTTTTCAGCTGTTACCTAAAAGTTTAAAATATTATCCAATGAATCTGAAATGAAATTTGCTGAAAGACCCCCTCCTAAATTATAAAAATCTATCATTTAACATTAATAATAATATTTTGGGTGTGAATTAGACACACCTACTCATGGTGCATCTTACACATTTCAGGACATCTTTAGATGTGTGTGTGACCTAGGCTGCATTTTTTTAAGAAATAACCTTAAATCATACCTATGATAGTTATCAAAGGTACCAGGATTATAATTTAGTACGCCAGACGCGCGTTTCGTCTACATAAGACTCATCAGTGACGCTCATATCAAAATATTTATAAAGCCAAACTAGTACAAAGTTGAAGAGCATTTAGGATCCAAAATTCCAAAAAGTTGTGCCAAATACGCTAAGGTAATCTATGCCTGGGATAAGAAAATCCTTAGTTTTTCGAAAAATTCAAAGTTTTGTAAACAGGATGACACATCCAAGGTGAGTTATATTGGTACAATAAACATGAATACAGTTGGCCGTTGTTGAGACCAAACATACCAGATTCATTCTATGATTTTTAAAGCTATAAAAAAACATATCTTATAATTTGGTTTAATTTTAAAACTATTGACCCAACAACTCAACTACACTCCATTTCCTAACTTCATGTTTTCACTCCATGACTCCTCTCCAACTATCCAGCATTCAAACACTCCATCACTCCACTCCACCCCACTCCATTCAACCTTTTATTACTTGCCTCTAAATCCTGAATGCAAAAAGATCTTTTCGGAAGACTCCATATACATAGTATTTAATTGTAATTTTAATTACAATACAATGATAAAAAGATGCTAGTATTACAAAACTTGTTATAGCTTAAATCAATCCTTCCCTCATTAAGCGTTTCGGCGTTGTTTTTTTTTTTTAATTATATACAAAAGATAAATGCATTACATTTTTGAATGGGTTTATTCACCTGTAATATTATTTAAATTTTGTCGATGTTAATAAAGCGGCTATATGTTTATGCTTTTTATAAGCTTTTATTAGTTTGATCGAGAAAAAAAATCTGTGCAAATGTAGATCCCGATGTTTAATGCTGCATTGTAATAATTTGTGAATGTACGGGTTAAATTTCGTTGTCAATTCTAAAGGAATTTCCTTTGTGTGTGATTTGACCTTTTTTTAACAAATAAGACCTCGCCCTTTACATGCTTTATGTAACCTGCAAACACGTGTCGACTATGACAGTTTGTGCGATGTAGATATAGGAATTGTTGTTCTAATGTATCTGATGATCTCGGCCTTTATGAAACCTGCAATCACGTGTAGACTATATGACAGCCTTGCACGATGTAGATATGTAGGAATGAGTTCGCTAGTTTGAAGTATGTTTTCACATTAGAAAACCTGGTTTCTTGAAAAATATTCACTTCCAGAAATATAATTTCTGTAGATGAAAATTATAGTATGCATTATAGGAACCGTTGATACTTGTTTGATAACTCTAATAATTCATTAATTTCATTAATATCGCCATGATGTATTAATATAATATCATCACGATACCTTCCATAGAAAAGATATTTTTTCTATGTTCAAACTTGGAAAAAGAATTCTTATTTTCTTTATCTATAGTACAAAAACAACATACTTAAATAAAAGATACGTCTGATCTAATATACAAGTAGAAACATACATAAAGCCTATTGTAGATTGGCGGTTATGTAGTTTTTGTGTAGTCTCTGTGTACACTAATTGACTGATCATTGAATTATTAACGCCCATTACAATTTCGTATGATCAGTGTAATTAGTCAGATTACAAAATAAAATGCCCACCTACAAATGATCTAATTTATCTCCGAAGATTAATAATTTTTAAAAACAACATTTTTTAAAAATTTTAATGGACAGCTTTATAAGCAAAACATAGGTGCAGCGATTGGCGCAGTGAAGCCCTGAAATCTGTGATATTCTTATGTATAAAATTGTGAAAGAAATTCTTTCTAAGTTTGGACAGAAAAAAAAAATCCTTTTCTATGGAAGGTATCGTGATGATATTATATTAAACATCACAGCGATGTTAAAGTTATTAGAGTAACTTAGCAAATATTCATCAGCAATTTCTAAAATTCATACTATAATTTTCATCTACAGAAATACTTTCTTAATGTTAATAATTTCAAAGGAACTTCTAATAAAAACATGTAAGATGTGAAAACACACTTCAAACCAGAGTTATATATCTACATCGCACAAGCTGTATTAGTCAATCCGTGTTTGCAGGTTTCATAAAGAGCTAGGTCATCAAATACATTAAAACAACAATTCCTATTTCTACATCGCACAAGTTGTATATAGTCGACACGTGTTTGCAGTTTTCATAAAAACCTAGGTCATCAGATACATTAGAACAACAATTCCTATTATCACATCGCACAAATTACAGTTGAGAGGATATAAGGAGATTGAAATTCAACAGTACATAAATGAGGCATTATCAATTCATAGATCTGATTTATTAAAAAAAAGGAAGACAAAAACACAGACATAGGAATTTCCTTAAGTATTGGCAACGAAATTCATTTCATGCATTCACAAAATAAAACAATGCAACATAAAACATTGGGATCTACCCATACACTACTCAAGCATGATGAGGTTGTGCAAAGAAATATTATTGTCCAAAGCAATAATACCTTATAAAAAGCATAAACATATAGCCGATTTATTAACGTCGACAAAACAAAAATAATATTATAGGTGAATCCTTGATGATGTTGGGCCTACAAAGTTTAAACCCATTCATAAATGTAATACATTTTAGGTTTTTTAGTATATAATACAAAAACCGCTAAAATACTAAAGTTCTGTAGGATTAACATGATTAATGTAAGCAAGTAATACTAGCATCTTTTCATCATTATATTGTCATAAAATATACAATTAAATATTATGTATATGGAGTCTACCGAATGATTTATTTTTTTGCATTCGGGTTTCAGATGGATGCTTGAATGTGTGGATGTTAGGTGTCATTTATATACAAAAATCTATTATTATTGAATAAAAAGCAAAAAGCTACAGTCGTAATAAACAAGAAGATAACAAATTTATAAATTAAAAATAAATGCATGTTATTTAAAAAAAAAAACATGCGAGAGTCAGTCAAGACTATAGCCAATCCAATCCAGTCAAGTCCAGTCAGTCAACGAGTCCAGTCTAGGTAATGCACTTTGCCTTTAATTGTTAGAGTCTTTTAACAAACCATGGTTAAATTGTTTATTGCAGTTCGGAAAAACTGACTTCGCCTCCGATTTCTTGTGGAGATCGTCTTGCTCTATTTTGATGTGTAATATTTTGTTGACAATTGGTTGCTGTTTCGTCTTTTGTTCACTTTTTGTCAACGTGGTTTTTTTTTCTTTCTATTGTTATTTTGGTATCCTTTTATTTACATGTATTATGGATTGACTCGTAATCGAAAAGTTGTCAAAAGATTAAAAATGTGTAGAGGATTGTATAGTAATGCAAGAAATCAGAATTTTTAATGGAAAATGTCAGTATGCCTGATCTATGCATTCATAACACAAAATCCCTACACACGTGACAAAAGCCAAAGTAAATATCCCCTGTTTTGCTGTTCTTAAACTCAAAGCTACAATGAGGTAATCAACGTGGAATCAAAACTTTAACCTCACTGCAAGTTCAAGACAACCCCTTACACCGGTGCGTATGGAATCAACTTTTTTCCAAAAGCTTTTATGTAAAAATCAAATTCGCTTTAGAAAAACAAATAAAAAATGAGCAAGTAAAGAGTTGCATTTTTTTTGGATACGGTAAGTAAGTACACTAATATTCTTAATTACAGCCAAAGTTTACAAATCTGAATTTTTATACACAGAGATATGAAGCCTGTGTTATTATAAAAAGAGTCAATTTTGTATAATTAAATATAAAAAAAAAACAGTTATAGGGTAAACATCTTAATCAAATTTATTTATTAAATCACGGTGAACACGGATTACAAAATATGTCAATTTAATAAAATTATCTGAACTGAAATCGTATACGTTTGTGTATATCTGAAAGGATTATTTAGTATGTGTATACTTGAAGGAGATATATGATACATGCTGAAAAGATACGATCAAAAAAATAATCACTTAATAGTCAAAAGGCGGTACTAAATAAACCATGCTTATTAAAAAAAAGATTAACAGATTTCCTTTGATAAGCAATGCAATAAAAGTTAAATAAGCGAAAATAGATAACTACAATAATTTTGTTATTATGCCATAACTATTTTCTTTTTAAAAGAATAGCAGATGTCGTCATAGTTCGATAATTAAAAGAATACAGATGTCGACAATAGTATCGATAATGAAAATTACACTTTATTAATTTTGTGCATCCAAAGCGCCATTCTGGATTTAGTCTAACCAGGAACGTTCAAACTCAAAAATTTAAATATCAAGGATATAATTGAATTCTTGGAAAGAGTTCTAAAAGGCATCACAAGGGATAGCATGCTTAATGTCGTTGTGTCAATTTAGTATGGTGGGTTTGCTATATCGAACCTTTACCGAATTGTTTCGTGTTAGTGAAATCCTTGTTTGTACTACATACATTTTTGAAATAAAAACTAAATATTGGAATAAAAAATTGTTTGACATGCATTCAATTCTATATTCAAAATTCAATTAACAGTTTCAAGTGTTTACTAAATTAAAGCATTGATATGTTTAACTTAATGTGCAAGAGTTCAGTTCAACTTGTTTTAAACTTATTCAAGCCTCAGTGTGAACGCGTCCTTATTTACAGATAAGGGTAAAACTACTTCCCAAATAAATGCATAAGTGTCTTCATCAATATGAACGTCAAGTTATCTGTCTATGGAAATCTACAAACACAGATAAATCTTAAAGATAACTGTATTGTATTTGAAGCTTTGCGGACGTCAACCGGTAGATTTACTGTCGTAAATTGAGTTTACCTAGCGACGCGTAGCAGAATGTAATAAAATTCTATATAAAGGAGATTCAGTCAATATGCAAATGTATTTATTTTTTTATTATTATTGGAGAAAATACATGTTAATACATTTCGGAATTCAAATTGTCGGCTTCATTTAGTTAAAGACAGGGAGACAGGGAATTTTACGCTGATTGTCATCCCATCAGAACAATTATACAACATAATTGCGTTAGAATTAAAGCGAGAAGTTACCAATCAAAAATCGAAGGATGATAGATAACGCTATAAGAAAAGTGTAAAACTTTGTGATGTCATAAAAAAAAAAGAAGATACGTTGAGGCCAACGACAGGTGGAACATATCCATGGTCATATGTGACACAGATATTCAATAATGGTCAACCAAATCACGATGGTGTACGTTTAACTTTGAAGAAAGGATTTCAAGTTTATACCATTAAAAACCCTTCGTTCAATAGTCCCTTGTAAATATCAAAGTTTATTTTCAGGGAATATGGGGAGGGGGGAGTCCGTAGATATCGTGTAAATGGGATAATATTTAGTTAATATGCAGGTGCAGCTGAAAGGTTACTAAAAAAAATCTCGCATTTAGAAAATATAAATCGCCTCATATTTTTAGTACTTAATCGATCCATGTATGTGATGTTTAGATGTAATAAGTTGTAGTGTTGAACATCATTATTTATTAGCGGTTGTTGGTGTTGGTCTTTTACTTTTCTGTAAAGGATAGCCATTTTAAAGAAAAAAACATAAAATTTGACGGAACAGAAATATAACAGTATAATTCTTGCTACTCTTTTCTGAAGTTTAATGATTCTATCAGAATCGTTTTGTAATAAAATACATATTTCTGTATTGAATGGAAATTTTAATATATGACTACCTTGTGAGCAGCAACCCTATAGCACGGAAATCATAATAGGAAACACTATCTTGGAATACTGTTTTTACTAACAATATATATATACAGGTGGTGCTGAAAAATAAAAAGTAAATTTAGACAACAGTAGAGTACTTTATTTGGCCTTTTTACAATTTTTGATTCGATCGTCACTGATGAGTCTTTTGTAGACGAAACACGCGTCTGGCGTAAATAAAAAATTATTCCTGGTATTTATGATGAGTTTACCATTGATAAAATCTGATAAATCGTTAATAAGGACAAATAAATGTAACACACTCATGTGGGAATTGCATGAACACTGAAAGAAGCGAGACCGGTTCCGTCGACAGGATTTGATTTTGATTTTTGGTGTGTCAACGCCACTTTTAAGCACCGCTTTTGGGCTTTTTCGTGGCGGACAGTTTTTATTGGTGGAGGAAGACGGAGTGCCCGGAGAAAACCACCGACCTTTGATAGGAAAACTGACAATCCTAGTCAATTAAGATTGGAGTCGAGTGCACCCGCAAGAGCGGGATTCGAACTCACAACCTCAGTGTTGACTGGCTAGTGATTACACCGAGGGCCCCGCGTCGACAGGATAAGCGTCCCCTCCTATGCATGCAACACATGTATTTAAATTGTCAAAATTGAAAATAAGCCAAATCGTGAGGTCAAAATATAAAACATTTTAAAAGAGTTGACTTTTAATAAAAGAGAGGCGAAAGATACCGAAGGGACATTCAAACTAATTGGTCGAAAAGAAACTGACAACGCCATAGCAAAAAAAAGAAAGACCAAAAGCTAAGAAAAACAACAATATACAAAGCACAACAAAGAAAACTAAAGACTGAGCAACACGAACCCCACCACAAACCTCGATTCTTCCTAACTAAAACATATATTCTCCATTACTGTAAATACTTGTAGCTCTTTATAATTAGGTCTTTCCACTGTTCTGTGGAAAGACCTATTGTATTTGTTCAGATTAATTTTTTTTTCTTCCGCCAAATTTGTTTCTTGTTCTATTTTGTGGTTTTACAAGATGTCGCTTAGATTTTTTGTATAGTGCTTTTGAGACTGACACTGTTTATTCGAAGACTTTTTATTGTAAGAGTTATCTCCCAAAACACTGGGTTTTTTTTGTGATGAGATCTCCTCCGTAACTGTTAAAGACAGCGACAAATTTATTTTACCAAATTTGTCCAATTTTGACGGAAGGACGACTCCATATGAGAGTTATTTCCCCTAATGCATTTGAAACAAGTGATATGCATTGTAACTGGTAAACCATAAGTGATAAAGACCTAGGGTCTGTTGATTTGAGGTCCTTGGTCCAAAGAATAGAAAACTAGGTCAAGGTCAAAGGTCATGGTGAAATTCTTAATTTTGACTTTACCTTGTTCCTTGATCTCCTCTGTCACTTTTAAAGATATATATAAAAAAACTAGTGCAATTGCCTAATTGTGATTGAGATATGAAACATTTGGTCGGAAACAAACCAATGACATCTTATAAGAGTAATTGGACCGAAAATCATTCAATTTAAGGTTAATTGATTATTACTCCAACTTGGTACATGATAAAGCCATAGGGTCTTTAGTAAACTGAATATGGTTGGCATGTGACCTTGGAAAATATCAACCGGAAGTGACCTGGAGTAAACCGGAAGTAGCTATTTTTGCACTTATTTCATGGAAAAGTATCAAAAACTAAATTTTTTTAAATATGCGTATCATTTGAGACCGGTAGTGAATTTTACTAAACCGGAAGTACCTAATATCTCCCTTATTACAGGCAAAAGTATATATAGAAGCCATATATTTTTGGAATCAGTGTAAATAAAGCTATCCTGCAAGACCGGACATTTTTTAAACCGGAAATTGACAATTATCTCTCTTATTTCAGATAAAAATATAAAGAAACGTTTATTTATTGAATCAGTATTAAGAAACTAATGCTTGGACACCAATAGTAACTTTGAATAAACCGAAAGTAGCTTCTCATCAATAATTTATAAAATTGATATGGAAACCCTTCAATTGTTCTCTGAACAATTGGATTTAAATCTTTAATGTATATTTTAATCAAGATATGAAAAGTACACGGATCTCGGTCAAACTGTTTATCATTGCAGTATATCAAGTTAAATCGTTGAATTTCTGTAGGTTAGTACTTTTTGCTATGATAAATGTGGCGTAAACACTTTTAAATTTTAGCTACTTTCCACAATAATTATTACATCAAAATTTATGGTTATTTTTTTCTTGTTTCGATGACTCTTCAGATATTGAAGCCATTTTAAAAATATTTTCAATCAACAAGACGCCTTACTGTGTGTGCACGTGACACTGTCCAAACAAAATTTCATATAAAATAGTTTTTATTCATTAAGAGGTCGCTTGTAAAACCATTTGGTTCAGTATACAGACACTGTTCGCAATGATAGATACGTGTTCACTGTTTGCTACTCTCGGGACTCCTTGTACTATATGGAGTCAATACAAGAGCAGTTCAAAACATTACTTTAGACGGAAGTAAATTGGTAACATTTGACATGTGGATGCTTTGAAGCGAAATATGACGGAATTAGTAACAGAACTTATTGAACGTAAGTATTGTTATCTTAAATTCTACCCTTCTTCTTGTGGGTATAGTATAGTGTTGTTCGTCCATTCATTAGATATAGGAAGATGTGGTATGAGTGCCAATGAGACAACACGGAGCTTTGGCTCAGCTCACCGAAAAGTAAACCATTATAGGTCAAGGTACGGCCTTCAACACGGAGCCTTGGCCACACCGAACATCAAGCTATTAAGGGTATATATGATCTCTCTCTCATCAAATTAAAATCGAAACTTTTTTTTTTTTATAAATCCACACTATAAAAAGATGTGTTTTAACTTATACCGGTTTTGTTGTAGATACTTCACATCTTATCAGGTGTTCCCCCCCCCCCCCCATCCCATAAAAAACATAAACCAGAACAATCGTGGTACCATTATTATTTAAATGCTTGATTGATTGATCGATGGATTGGTGTTTAACGCCACTATAAGCACTTATGTGTATTTTGTGCTGTCTGGTTTTTTTGTGGGGAAGCCGGAAGGAACAACCGACCTTTGGTAGAAAAACTGACAACCCTAGTCAATTAAGTTTGGAGTCGACCCCCCCCCCCCCCCTGACACATGCGAGATTCGATATGCGCACAACTTCAGTGTTGACAAGCTAGTGATACGGAAGTCGATAGTTCGACCACTTGACCACTCGCCACCAAGGCCTCCTGTTGTAAACGATCCTTTCGGAATATTGTAATATAACACCAGAAGTTTGAAACCTCACGCCTCACGCCTATAATTGTTTTTTGTTGTATTTTATCTTTAGACGTATATTTATTTTACTCAATGTTCTGCTTTTTATTGTGGTACATGTGTTACCCGCTTATCGAATGTGTTAACAGTTTTAGAATGTGTTTATTATGTTAATAAAATACCGAGATTAGAATAAAAGAAAATATTCTTAAATGCATTAAAGGACCAGAAAGATTATTTAAAGGCAACATTGACTACACGTTTATTTTGCATAGTGAAATTTTACATAAATACCTCTGACTGCCCATCGTTGTATTATTCACATAATTACACTTGTTTACTCTGGTATTGAACTATTTAAGGGAGATGTAGGCATTCGTCAATAAGGCAGCAACTGGGTAAAAAAATCATACCAGAATTATAATATATTTGTCAAAAAAGATCAAGTGGTTATATTATATATATATGTGTGTATGTGACCTCCTATTTGGCATACTGTAAAACATGGTATGGTACGATGGTATGGTATGTGTTATGGTATGATGGTATGGTACGAATACCATCATACCATGGTATGCATGAATGGTACCATGGTATGGTATGATGGTATGGTACAAATTCCTATACCATGGTACAAATTATTATACCATGGTATAACTTGATAGTATGAAGCATGGTATGGTTTTTCAAAAGAGGAAATTTTGAAAAGTTAATAAACCTGTTCTTAAACAGGGTTTTATTAAATATCTGTTTTCTTTTCTTTCTTTTTTTACCTATTCCAAAACAAACTTTTTTTTTCAATGAGAAACAGGAACAAGAATTTTTGTTGAAAAAAACTTTAACTACCAGATTATCATCAAAAGATATGCAGCACTTCCTAAAATGTCAAAGAATAATTGACAGTCTTTTACAATGTGTCAGAACAGGACATTATATCTATCTTATCTTAACTTAATAGTTATCTGAAATGTTTAAATTGAGTTTTCTCTTGTTTTCTGTTCACAGCTTTATACATGTAAGTGATAGTCTATCTGGTTTGTCTACATCTATTTCGTAAAATATTATTTTAATAAATAAAACAGATACATAATGTCAACAAGTTAAAACAAAATCATAGTTCATATTACCTAAATTATTTTTTCATATTTTCCTACTTCAAAAACCATACCATGCTTCATACTATCAAGTTATACCATGGTATAATAATTTGTACCATGGTATAGGAATTTGTACCATACCATCATACCATACCATGGTACCATTCATGCATACCATGGTATGATGGTATTCGTACCATACCATCATACCATAACACATACCATACCATCATACCATACCATGTTTTACAGTATGCCCTCCTATTTCTACCTAATCTCTAGCATTTTCATCGTCAACTTTTCCTCGTTTTATTTTGTAGACATTTTTCTTTTAAGCTTACACACGATAAGACCCTGTATCATTCAGTGCACATGCGTTATATGTTTGAAAACTTAGCTTTAGTTGGTTATGCAGTGGCGGATCCAAATATTTTCATAAATGGGGGCCCAATGACTGCCTAAGAGGGGGTCTGCTCTAGTCATGATTCAGTGATTCCCTATTTAATCAACCAAATTTTTCCCACAAAAGGGGGGCCCGGGCCCCCTGCCCCCCCCCCCCCCCCCCCCCCCCCCTAAATCCGCCTCTGTTACGTATATTATGTAAGTTTTTTTTATTGATTCCGATTACTGATCCGAAATCGTACTACCGATATCAATCATTTTAAATTAGATTCGATCATGCACCGTTGTTGAATAAATGAAATGACGAATGAGTTTATTAACTAAAAGCATATATATGCTATGGCAATCAAAACATATTATTACAAATATCACACAATGATAAACTGCAGAAAACAACACACATGATACAATGTTAAGTAATAATATGACATCTCATTTTACATGATGCCTTTAGATAATTTCAGACTTTTATTGGCAGTTTTTAACAATTGATCTAGTTTATGAATATTTGGCCTAGAACAGAATCTGATGTTCAGTAGTTGTCGTTTGTTGATGTGGTTCATAAGTGTTTCTCGTTTTTTATATAGATCAGACCGTTGGTTTTCCCGTTTTAATGGTTTTACAATAGTAATTTGTAGGGCCCTTTATAGCTTGCTGTTCGGTGTGAGCCAAGGCTCCGTGTTGAAGACCGTACTTTGACCTATAATGGTTTACTTTTAAGTGACTTGGATGGAGAGTTGTCTCGTTGGCACCCATACCACATCTTCTTATATCTATTTTAGAAAATGATTGATTTTTTTCATTTTTCTTTTCTTCACTGCTTTTATGCATTATTCTGTTAATTGGTTCATTTAATTTTATACTATCGAAATAACTAATATAAAAGAACCTTTGTGAGCACGCTCACATATATCACATTGTCACTGGGCAAACAAAATCTCACCAGATTCCTCAGTTCAAAGACTCATAAATCCAACAAAAGTCAACTGATACAATTTTCGTTTAGATTTTCACATCCACATATTATGTCCTTATTATCTACAAAGTTTCATGAAATTCTGTTGTGTGGTTTCAGAGAAGTTGCGATGACTAACTGTTGCAGAAGTATATTTAGGCCAAAATTCTAAGTTTAAAGGGGCATAACGCCTAGAAAAAAATGAATCATCATTTCCTATCGATATGTAAATCTACATAGTATGTCCTAACTATTTACAAAGTTTCGTGAAATTCTGTTATGTGGTTTCAGAGGAGTTGCGATGACAAACTGTTGCAGTAGTATATTTAGGCCAATATTCTTAGTTCAACGAAGCATAACTCTACAAAAATAGAATAATAATTTCCTGTCGATATGCATCTTAATTATCTACAAAGTGAAACTCTGGTGTTTGATTTCAGAGGCGTTGCAATGACAAGAACAGGACTGACGGGCAGACTGACGGGCAGACTGACTGACGGACGTAGACTGACAGACAGGTCGACTGCATGACGGACGGACTAACGGACTGACGGATTAAAACATTATACCCTACGCAGGTATAATTAATGATAAGTACATTTTTCAAAGTTTTATACCGTGTATTTTGGTTTGAGATAAGCGGTCAACGGCGGGATTGGAAAGTGCAATATCCAAAAAATCATCCAGTTAATGCACTCCTATAAAAATAAAAGAAGTTAATTTACTCGAAGGAAAAATTACCATTCATGTTACAAGCTTATATCTTAACTGGTTACAGGAAAGTACAACTCATACATACTAAAAACAGGGGGAAAATATTGAATCGGTTACACCTATCCATGTAGACTTAAAACGCAAACAAAACTCTTGTCAATTTTACAGCGGTGCGTGATGGTGTCCGTTTAGATTTTGAACAAAAATTTTAATGATACAGGTCGGTTGTAAGGTGTATATCCGCAACACTTGTTATGTTATCCATAGATTGTTGTGGTTCCAATTCCTGTTTCGAATCAATTTAGTTCTGTAAGTACAGAAATTATTGCGTGCATTTATTATTGGTGATATTTGAAGAATGGACAAAAATGCAAAATTAATTATTGCGATTTCATGAAAATCTGCTGACAGATATATGTAAATGATATCAGAATGCGAGTTCTTATTAGATCTTATTATTGCGACACTCACCTAGTCGCATTAATCGCATTAATAAAAACTTCGAAATAATTTTTGAATTTGCAGAAGTTATTCCTATGTCGATATGCAGTCGTTTTTTTCACATGCAATATTATTGGTTTAACTCTGATTATATCTGTTTTTGTTTCAGATTCTAAGGTTGACAGGCAGCGGGTTTTTTTCTATGCAAATATGCCTGAAGCTGTAGTAGATTACAACAAAAACTCAATTGTGAAATTCAGTAACACTTTATACAATGAAGGAGATATTTTTAACCATGGAGACGGTGTTTTTGTTTCACCTGTTACAGGCGTTTACTTATTTTCCTGGACAATTCTTACCTTCAATGGGAAAGCTGTTAATACCGAATTACGAGTAGACAATGTTCTTAATTGCAATTGTCGGTAGTGCTGTTGGACATGTATCGGTTAGCAGAACTGTTATTTGTAAAGTAACTAAGAAGGAACACGTGTGGATACAGACTGGTGGTTCTTACGCAGGAAACGTTTTTGACTACGATGCCGGAGATGCGAGTTCATTCATGGGTGTTCTCATATACGAGATTTAAACCCACGAATCGAAAGATACGTTTGAATCACTTTCTTTTCTTATATCTTAGGGTATAATCAAGTTTTTATAGACTGACATGCATAATGTTCCATTAAAACCGTATACAAATTATTGTTTTATTATTTTATTTGATATTGAACATTTTTAAAACTCAATATTAAATAAAAGACACTGCTACTTTCAGTGTTTGGTACAGATTGGTTGTCACTGGGCACAACAGCTCAACATAGAACCCTATGGGTAATAACCAGAGAACTCTTTTTGTCAGAAAACACTGTCAAACATCCAAACATACTATCCACACTAATCTGTGTCCACACTTGTTTATTTATAAATATATAAAGTAAATGTAATCTTTCGACAAGAATTGAAAACAGAGATGTGGAGTATACATCAATGAACAAAAAAACAGTGAGTAAAATAACAATAAGGAAAAGGTCTTACCGCATGTCTATGATCAATATTTCATAGGGAATTTGCTCCCCACCCACCTCGGAGTGCCAGCTTGTGCGATGCTTGTGTACGATGGCTCTCTATTTGAAAGCACCAGGGATACAAGAAAAGTGCAGTAATCTTAAAAAAAACATCGATCGCCGCTAAAATATTCTTTGAGGTTACACATGTCGATAGCGGTCAATGAATTTGGCAAAACTTTTAGGAATTTTGGTTCTCAATACTCTTCAACTTCGTACTTTATTTGGCTTTCTTAACTTTTTTGGATTCGAGCGTCACTGATGAGTCTTTTGTAGACGAAACGCGCGTCTGGCGTATATACTAAATTTAGTCCTGGTATCTATGATGAGTTTATTTACATAGTTTATAATTACGGGCGAGGTTTTTCAACAAATATTTGTCATACATTGCCCAACAAAAGACCAATACATTCGAAACAACAAATAATAGACAATACATATAAAACTAAACGACAAATGATAGACAGCACGGGGCACATCCAAATATATGTAAGAAAATCTAGCAGTTTAAAACAGTATAAAGGGCAATAAATATACAAAACAGATGACCAGACCAGTATTTTGAAGAAATTAAGAAATTTTAAATAGCCAAAATGAAATTTTGACGGTGTATTAATATGAGAAATTCTCATATGAACGAGTACACCATAACTGTAAATATTATGAGAGCATACACCTCAAGCACGGGGAAACGTTCTACTGCCTCTACACAGCACAAGCGACAAACTCTAGAACCATGTTGTTGAAACTGGCGAAAATACCGAAACGAAATACAGGGACCGACGACTGGTCCCCTGTCTATAAAACACAAACTCACTGGCAGAACTAACTCACAGACTGGTAGAGCGAATATAAACAATGACTTTCAGTACGGATTTTTAGTTTCACTTTAAATGAACGGATAGTGTCAGTTCAAAATGCTGCTTTAGACTGAAGACTGAACTTCAGTCGACAAATTTTAAAGATGGGTAATATTTACAGGTTGTCAAAGAATTAAGATTTCATAATAATAAATTTGACAAATTATACAAACATACAATTAGCACTTCAAAAGATGATGAGCGAAAAACGGATTAATGACATTGTAATCATACATGTACTGAACAAAAAACTGATAAACGGATATCCAACAGAATAAGAATCATTTGCATTACAGCGTGGACAAGACCATTTCTTGGCGCGCTTAGGTTATCAATTTACTGGGTCAGATTAGGTGAACGTTCGTCTGTAAGATTCACTTGTTATATCGTACGTGTTAAAGACATTTAAACTATTGGGTCACCAAAGGTTCTAAACGCCTAAATTAAATAATATGAATAACTAGCGGAGGACTAAACCTTGTGTGTTGATTTAAATGTTGAATACTTAAACTTTCCCGTTTTATTTTCGTGCATCTGCATGCACTTTACACATTTATTCTATTCAAATCCCCATTGGAAGACCTCTGACAGACTGAGTGAGCGTAAAATCACTGATATCGATAGCCGATGACAAACAAGTTATAGGTAAATGATTCAGTATTGTTACAAACATAAGTATTGCGGTTGTCTACGCTGTTATGAATTTGATTCTATCTATGGACGCTATAACATTAACTGATTAAAAAAAATAATTAAATAGCAGCATAAATTAACTATTCCCTTGTAGAGTTTTTTCAAACAATTTTAGATTAAAAAGTAACACACATGCATAAGATTTAAGAATGCAAATCAAAACACATTTTCTGTTGAATTTAGAATGAAATTGTCTAAAAAGATTAAACAGAAACTGTAAAACATATCACAAATATAAGTGCAAATGTCCAAAATAAGAAACGAATCATTTGGTTCGACTTTTCCCACGATCACATCAGGACCAAGACACTGACTACTGAGATTATGATACCCGTGGGCAAACAGCCCATCAGGACCAAGACACTCACTACTGAGATTGATACCCCCGTAGGCAAACAGCCCATCAGGACCAAGAAACTGACTACTGAGATTATGATACCCCCGTGGGCAAACAGCCCATCAGAACCAATAAACTGACTACTGACATTGTGATACCGCCGTGGACAAACAGTCCATCAGCACCAAGACGCTGACTACTGATATTATGATACCCCGTGGGCAAACAGCCCATCAGGACCAAGACGCTGACTACTGAGATTATGATACCCCTGTGGACAAACAGCCCATCAGGAACAAGACACTGACTACTGAAATTATGATACCCCCGTGGGCAAACAGCCCATATGGACCAAGACACCGACTGCTGAGATTATGATTACCCCGTGGGCAAACAGTTCATCAGCACCAAGACACTGACTACTGAGATTATGATAACGCCGTGGGCAAACAGTCCATCAGCACCAAGACACTGACTACTGAGATAATAATAACCCCGTGGGCAAACGGTCCATAAGCACCAAGACACTGACTATTGAGATTATGATACCCCTGTGGACAAACTACCCACCAGGAACAAGACACTGACTACTGAGATTATGATACCTCCGTGGCAAACAGCCCATCTGGACCAAGACACTGACTACTGAGATTATGATACTCCTTGGGCAAACAGTCCATCAGCACCAAGACACTGACTACTGAGATTATGATTACCCCGTGGGCAAACAGTCCATCAGCAGTGCACCAAGACACTGACTACTGAGATTATGATACCCGTACCCCCGAGGGCAAACAGCCCATCAGGACCAATAATCTTATTTTTGGCCCCTAATTCCTAAACTGTTGGGACCAAAACTTCCAAAATCAATCTCAACCTTCATTTTGTGGTCATAAACCTTGTGTTTAAATTTCTATTTACTTATACTTAAGTTATAGTGCGAAAACCAAATGTCTTCGGACGACGACGACGCAGACGACAACGCCAACGTGATACCAATATGCAACCAAAAATTTTTCAATTTTTGCGGTCGTATAAAAATTACAGCTTGTGGTATATCAGTAAGACAAATGCATTTGAGAATGTCATGAAAATTAATAATGTTTTCAAATTCAAAAAATAATTCAATTTTAAGAAAATGTGATTCCCTTCTTTGAACATGTTGAAGTCACAGTGATTTCTCATAATTCACGAATTCCACAAGATCTCCAATCCCAGGCGCTTAGGGAATGTACCCCTTTTAAATTTAATTTTTGGAATTCATTTAATATTTGAATACAGCCAGGGATCGGTCAAACTATAGATTTATAAACCCATAGATGAAGCTCGTTAGAAGTTCCCTATTGTTCTCTATTATTAGATAAAAATTGTCTTTGATGTTCAATGTGTGTTGTCCCCAATCAAGTATAAATCTTCATGAAGCTACATCTAAGTCTTATCTGTTGATCTGTATTGACCAGCACAGCAGAATAGATTTTCTGAATTGTCTTCTCGAGTAATTTCCCTTCTGTTGTGAGAGTATGTCTATATTTTTTTTTAGTTTTGGGTTTATACATCTTTGGTCATTGTTTTACTTTATTTGAGTTGACCTATAGGTCCATTGGGCCGGGTGTTTTACTATTTATCATATATTATATGTTTATAATCTGTACATAATTTACACATGTCACTATAATAAATAATTTACTTACTTACTTACTTACAATATGGGGTTACAAGAGCGCAATTGTTTGTTTACATTTACCGGCAATTCAGTGGCGGATCCAGGGGGTCCGGGAGTTGGAACCCTCTTTTTATGGACGATCAATGCATTTGAATGAAGACATGTGGTTGGAAACCCCCCCCCCCCCCCACTTTTTTTATCCTGGGTTGGGAACCCCCCTTTTTAAAATGGCTGGATCCGCTCCAGGGCATACCCCAAGATGCAATCCTGTATGGCTTCTGATTGGATGATACAGGATTGGAATTACTTTTAATCGAAAACTTTTCAATAAGGTTCACATTTTACAAAGTATAGAAAATATCTTCCATTTCTGCACGTCGGAGCCATTAAAAATATGCCTTTTTCATTAAGCGAAAAAAAAGAAAAAAAAATCAACTGCATTTTAAGTCAATTTTTGTGGCATGACGTCACCATATATATTTTTTTGATTGTTATGCAACACTGGCATTTCTAGTAGCAGGAACTGCTACCCTTTTTTCAAGTTTGTGTAGTCTTCGAGAAATAAAATATGGAATATCACTGGTACCCTATGTAAAAGGCAAATACGAATATTTGCGCTCTTGTAACCATGATCATCTACCTGGTAAATAGAAAAATGAAAAATTTTGTCCTGCATTTTTTTTAGTTGTAATCTCTGTCCTGCCTTTTTATTTTTCACTCTATTCGGTCCTGCCTTTTTTATTATTAGTTTATCCTGACTTTTTTTACCTAAATTGTCATCCTGCCTTTTTTTTTTGCAAAGTGTCTCATCCTGCCTTTTTTTTTTTGCAAAGTGTCTCATCCTGCCTTTTTTTTTTTACTCAAAACTCCTGTCCTGCCTATTTTTTTCAAATTTCATCCTAGCCCCCCCATAAAAATCAAATGGTAGCTCCCTTAATAGAAAAAGAGGACTTTGTGGCAAATAAATCAAGATTTTTAAAGAAAATCCACAGCCTTTAATACAGAGATTTTTGTTATAAAATTTGAAACATAAACAACTCACTTGATTTTCTATGATGTCACTTTGTGCTAGTGTTTATTTTTTACAAAAAGTTTTAAGCAACCTGTAATTTCCAAAACACCTCGTGCTGAGTCACTAAAGTCGAGCGCACCCTAAAAGGTGTACTTGATTTGGTTCATATTTATATTTGTTTTAACCAATAACTTCATTATTAAACTTGTTTAAAGGAAATCAATGCTAGCACTGCATGCAATAATCGTATATCTATCTATCATCAAATTGCCAAATATGAGAGTACAAGGATAAAGGCTGTGGATTTTCTATAAAATTTCCATATGTTTAGCATTGAATCAACACAAGGGTACATAATCCTTAACATAATTAGAGCGAGCAGGCTGTGGATTTTCTATAAAATTTCCATATGTTTAGCATTGAATCAACACAAGGGTACATAATCCTTAACATAATTAGAGCGAGCAGAGTGGGATCGAGTTTAAGGTTTATGTTCCCTTCTGTAGCCATTTTTGTACGAATTTTTCAAACCTCAATTGTATCAAAACTAAAGATATAATAAATAATAATAGAGATAGGCCATTTAGTACATGTTCCAAGGGGAAACTTGATGCAAAGCATTATTTTTTACTGTTTCATTGCATTTGATAGAAAAAGAGGACTTTGTGGAAAATAAATCAAGATTTTTATAGAAAATCGTGCTAGTGCTTATTTTTTACAAAATGTTCTAAGTAACCTGTAAATTCCAAAACACCTCGTGCTGAGTCACTAAAGTCGAGCGCACCCTAAAAGGTGTACTTGATTTTGGCCATATTTAAACTTGTCTTAACCAATAAGGCAGCAACCATTTGATTTTCTGGGGGGGGGGGCTATGGTTTTTTTTTCTGTGCAAACTTTTTTTTTCGCCTTTGGCGAAGAACAATCTATTTATTTAGCGACAAACTGAAAAAAAAATTTTTCTTTCAATTTTAGCATTACATATAGTGGCAGCTGAGGGTGAAACAAACATTTTTTTTTCTCAGGGTCCAAAACAAATTATTTTTTTCACCAAAACCTGGAAACAAACTTTTTTTTCCAAAAAAAAACCATAGCCCCCCCCCCAGAAAATCAAATGGTTGCTGCCTAACAACATTTATAAACTTGTTTTAAGGAAATCAATGCTAGCACTGCATGCAATAATCCTATATCTATCAGTCATCAAATTGCCAAACATGAGAGTACAAGGATAAAGGCTGTGGATTTTCTATAAAAATCTTGATTTATTTGCCACAAAGTCATCTTTTTCTATTAAGGTGGTATTGGTGTCTTCCTCCATCTTGGATTTAAAAAAAACGGGAAACAAAGGTCCAGATTTTCTATCAAATTAGCAAAATTTGATGCAGGAATGCAGATATTAAATGTGAATTTTCATTGAAAAGAACCAATTTATAAGAATACAACTTATAAATATTAATACTTTTGCAAATATTGATTATTTTTTGTTGTTTATAAAAAAACAAAAATTGGCATTTTAAGGGGAGGTAACTCTAAAACAGTGCATTTTCTGAAGGATTCTACATGGAATTTTCCTATTTTGAATTTTAGCCGGAAAAAACATACGGTGACCCTATCTTTTCTTTTGATATTCTCAAAGCATTGTTTGAAAGCTATCTTTTGCTTAAGTATTTAACAATTCTATCATTTTGTTTAGTTTTTAATCCCAAAATGGTGTTTTTTCCTGTATAAACCATACAAAATGTGTCATTTTGTCACGTCCTGTAGCTTGAAAAAATGCGCGGTGACCTATCATTTTTATTATATTTTTCAACATATATCAATAGATACTACATTTTGGCGAAGTATGAACAAATTCTATCATTTTTATTTTAGACTCCCATACCACCTTAAATGCAATAGAACAGTAAAAAGTAATGCTTTGCATCAAGTTTCCCCTTGGAATATGTATAAAATGGCCTATCTCTATTATTCGTTATATCTGTAGTTTTGATACAATTGAAGTTTGAAAAGTTCGTACAAAAATGGCTACAGAAGGGTACATAAACCTTAATTTTGTAATGCCCGAAAGGGCCATGTGATTAGGAAATAAAGAATTTGAATTTATTCCATCAAAGTAATATACTTCCATGATTATTCAGTTTTGCACCAGAGACTGACAAATATGTGATCACAAAAGTATTTAATCTTTAAAAATTTCAATGATCTTTTCATCATATGACAACAGAAAATACATAATTATTTTTATATACGTTTTCCTAAAGAATTCACATAAATTTCAATTATGTACGTATTATCATAGAGATTACTTTCTTTAGAAGTATTGATCATAATTAAAAGCTTTGGAATTGGCATTTCAAAAGATACAAAAACCTTTATCTGTTTTTTTCAACTGAATTTGGTGGCGGAAATAGAGATTTTATTATGTCTAGAGGATTCAGTTATTCAGAATTATTATTGTTCTTTGGATTATATAAAATTTTACAATCAGGATGTAATTGTTCAGAAATGCAGTGAGTTGTTCGGTGCATATTTACTGATGTTAGTTGCTGTGTGGCCTAGATTTAGTGGCTCTTTCTAAAACATTTTTATATCAGCTTCCCCTGAATAATCATAATCCTTTATTGTAATAACATAAACCAATTTTTCTGCCCCAGATGCACATTTCCACAATCAATGTCTCTTCAGTGATGCTAGAGGCCAAAATATTTGAAAATCCAAACCGTATTAAAAATATGAATTGCTATAAACCAAAAAGGACAAAAAAGTATAGCCAAAGTTGGGCAAGGAATCAAAGCTTTGCAGGTGTAAACAATATCTTTTGCAAAAATTCATCTGTCCATTTTTGTTAAGCAAATTGTTAAGTTGACTTGTGAAACAGGTTCCTTCACTGAATTAGTACACAATTCTTGAAATGAAACTCTTAAATTGTCAAATCAACTATAATACTAGATTGCATGTTTTCATAAAAGACAAAATTTACTTATACAGGCATATTCCGCCACACTAACCATGCAACTTTAATTTTTGTCTTTATCAAATGATATTTTGTATAATTGTGATTATAATGTTGCTCGTTATCAAACCAACTTTTAAAGCAGAAAACCTAACATTGAAAGTTGGTAATTAGTTGCAAGTCACTGGACCATGACCTACAGGGGCAGGGCCTGGATATAGCTATTAAACTCTTATGCACTGATAGTAATGCAATTTTATAGAAGATATCACTGATCTATCACAAGACGTTCCTATTAAACTGACTTAAGGACAAGGAACAGTAAATTGGCCATGTCACTGTTTTTGTTTAAATTTTGCATACAACATTGGCTTGTTGAACTTTAAGTAAAAAAAAACCAAAAATATGGTATTTACCTCTTTGATTAATATCTGATATTTTAATGATTGAGTTCTTTCAAAATAGCCAAATATTTGTATAGAAAGCACATAAAACTTTATATATATTGTTAATAGTTCCCAATAATTTTTTTCTTTCATTTGTAACAAACTAACATAAATCAGCAACTTATTTATGAAATTCTACAACTTTATCTACACAATGTAATGTAATGTAATATATCCTTTAATAAAAATAGATTATTATCTAATGAATTTGCAAATCTGGATCCCCAAACCGGATCAAGTAAAAATTAAAATTAACACACACAACACACATTGACACATAAAGCATTCAGAAAATTGGTTTATACAGAATAACAAACAAACCTACCACAAAATTCTTCAAACTATTTACCAAAGAAAAGAAAAAAAATATCCAAAATGTCATTTATCATTAATACAATGTCTTTTAAAAAATGAGTTGTTACCCTTCATACAGAAATGAATTAATTCATCAAAAATTATATTCTTGGAAAAGGGCTATAATTAACTCTCGAGAAAAGCTAAAATTGTGAAAATTGAACTTGACCTTCATTTAGTCATAGGAAAAAACATATCTAAATTTGAAAAATTTCTTCAAAGCGTTTCCATGTAAATGAATGGACACTAATTGGCAGCCGGCTGGCTGACCGCCCACCGTACATCATCAAATCAATAACCAATTTTTACTTTAAAAATCCGGTTAAAAAGGATAATATTTCTGGACCAACAACATCTATGTAGTAGAAATAAGAGATTTGATGATTTTATGAAAAATTAAAGAAGTTTTGTTCACTGATTTTATGTGCTTTCTTTACAAATGTTCCCACCTATTTTGAATGAATTCAATCAGTAATATTTCAGATGATAAAAGTGATGAATGCATTTTTTTTCGATTTTCAGTTCTAGTTCAATGAGCCAAAGTTGTATGCACAATTTTAGCAAAATCTGTGACATAGCCCATTCACTGTAACTTGACCTTAAGCAGAAAACTTAATAATTGTTGAAATGTCGCCACTGCCAATAAAAAAGCAGCACCTATGTCTAGCCTTCCATGACATTAATCCGACAAAATGAAGTATATACCATAACTGTAATCAGGTCATATGCAAAACATGTTGGTGAAATAATGTGAATAACAAGTGAAACTGTGAGCTACTGCTCACTGAAGATACCCCTGCTGCAAGTGGATAATTTTAATAGTGTAAAAATATGCAAGTGTTCGGTAAACAGGAAGTTGTTGAGTGATGAATCTGAAAATGCATCACAGGGTATAGCTGACTTGTATAAATCCTGAAACCAAATTTCATAAATCTTTGTAATGTAGTTCCTGAGAAAAATGTGATGAAAATTTTCAACTTGGGTATCATGTGTAAAATAGTACAAGTGTTCGGTAATACTTATATAAACCTTGAAACAAAATTTCAGAAATCCTTGTATTGTAGTTCTTGAGAAAAATGTGACGAAAATTTTCAACTTGGTTATCATGTGTAAAATAATGCAAGTGTTCGGTAAACAGGAAGTTGTCTAGTGATGAATCTGAAAAGGCATCAAAAGGTGTAGCAGACTTATATAAACCCTGAAACTAAATTTCAGAAATCCTTATATTGTAGTTCCTGAGAAAAATGCGACGAAAAATATTCATGGTACTGACGGACTGAAGGACTGATGGACTGACAGACTGATTGACGGACAGACAGAGGTAAAACAGTATACCCCCCTTTTTTGAAAGCGGGGTTATAAAAAGATATGTGTCTAATCTAAATGTGTATACAAGAACAACCCTATACTTTCAGACACACTACAGTCTTCATGATTAACAAAGATAGAGAAACAGCACTGTTGCAGTTGTTCATCTAAAAGTCACAGTTAGATCATCTAATTGGAAATTAAAAGAAAAAGCTGTTTTTAAGTTCATCATAAATTGTGAGATAGTGAAAAAGCTAAAAGAGCATTAATGTTTAATTTCCAAAAAAAAAGAAGGCACCAAGAGCATAAATAAAAAATAAAAAAGTAAAAAAAAGAAAAGAAACAAACAACACCAAGGGCAACAGAAAGAAACAAGAATGTGTCCAAAGTACACGGATGCCCCACTCGCACTATCACTTTCCATGTTCAATGGACTGTGAAATTGGGTAAAAAATATAATTAGGCATTAAAATTAGAAAGATAATATCATAGGGAACATGTGTACTAAGTTTCAAGTTGATTGGGCTTCAACTTCATCAAAAACTACCTTGACCAAAAACTTTAACCTGAAACTCGCACTTTCATTTTCTATGTTCAGTGAACCGTGAAATTGGGGTCAAAAGTTTAATTTGGCTTTAAAATTAGAAAGATCATATCATAAGGAACATGTGTACTAAGTTTCAAGTTGATTGGACTTCAACTTCATCAAAAACTACCTTGACCAAAAACTTTAACCTGAAGCGGGACAGACGGACGAACGAACGAACGGACGAACGAACGAACGGACAGACGGACGGACGGACGAACGAACGAACGAACGGACGCACAGACCAGAAAACATAATGCCCCTCTACTATCGTAGGTGGGGCATAAAAACAACACATTTCTCCCTCCTTCAAATTCAAATTATGACAAAGCAAGGATTTGTATAGTAATTACTATACAAATCCTTGGACAAAGCAAGCAAACAATATTATTATTTTTTTATTATTTTCATAAAATGAAGATCCTTATATTAATAAAAATAAATATAGTATATAAAATATAGAAACATAAATCTATAAGATATAAATAATGAAGTCTCCTTAAAAAGACAAAAATGGGTGTATTCATTTAAAACATTTAAATAAGGACGGATATTTCATCACATAAGGGTCATTCCAGCTTTTAATTATCTAATCTGCCTATCCCCTAAATATTCTAATAAGATATATTCTTAAATCAATTTGAAATTGAATCCTGAACAAGTTTTGGTTCTTTAAAAAAACAATGTTAAATATTGCAAAATTATTACAACATACATTTAAAATTCATTAAGATTATTTGGCAAAAATAGTTCCTATTATAAAGCATCTCAAACAGAAGTTTTTGAAAATCGACTTGAATTTCTAATTTTGATTTTATGAATTAACAATCAGGATATTAAAAAAAATATGATATGACATAATAATCACAGATTTGCACAGAATTTCCACAGGCACTTGTCTCAGAAAAAATAATTCCTATATACCTTAATATAACACAGTGTTATATTAAGGTATGTAGGATTTTTTTTCTGAGACAAGTGCCTGTGAGAATTTCCATTAACAGAAACATTTAAAAACTTTCTACATTTTCAAAATCATATAAGAACAAATCTTGAACATAAATTACAGTTATAAATATGAGATTGTTCTGGACAAACAGTATCAACTAATTTTCTTGCTGAAACAAGCAGTATCATAAGTCAAGTTTTCAGAAGATTTCATTTTCAGTATTTTTTTTTTAAAACAAAATCGTAATGTTGTATGCTGTTAATTCTGAAATACAGTATGTACTTATCAGTCTCAGTGTTGAACAAACAGACAAAATTGTGGCTTTCATACATGCAATCTTAGAGATTGCTGCATACAAGTACTATCAAATTTTAAAATGCAAGAGATTCTTTTATTTAATGATAGTGTTACCCTGTCTATTATTTTGTATAAACATAGAAAAATATTTTTGATTTCAAAATATAAATTACAAAATCACAAATATTTCACTAGTTAGAAATCCACAATAATAAATCTGGTAGTCTTCAAACAAAATAAGTCTTAAGTGCATCATAAGATTCCATGTCAACTTCTCATTCCATTTTTCTATCTTTTCTTAGACAGCTCTTTAGCCCTTCTTTCTTCTCTCCATTTCTGCATCAATTTGATCATCTTTTCACTTGTATCTTGTTGTTTCTTTGGTGCCATCTTGTCAAACTCTCCTGGATCCAAGGTTTTTCCAAATACTTCTTTCTGTAGTTATAAATTTAATTATATGTAATTTAGTAAGTTATTTCTGAAGTTGACAGCTATCAGTTTATCCTAAGGTGTATTTTAATCAAAGGGCTACTTTAATCTTTTTGTGATAAGGGTAAACAGCTTAAAAACATCTGCCTGGTGCTTTATGCCACATCAGCACAAAAAGGCTATATGAGGCAACCTGACACAGCAAGTACTCCACAATATATACATATTTTGTATATCAAGTGTACATACCCATATCATATATCTTTTATACAATACCTTAAACTATCATGCTTATGCTTTTTCATTCAGAGATAAATAGATTTTACAATATCTAATGCATTTACAATTTTGGTTTTAATCACAGGTGAAAATAAAATCAACATCTGCTTATTTGTAGATACTCATAATTTAATTAGCAACCTTGTCATATATTCTATCTGAACTTCTCAACCATATATAATGAAGCTTAAAATAGTAACCTATTCAAGAGGCTCTGACATTCTTACCACTAATAACATAATAAGAGGGGGAATAGGAGGGGTCCTGATCCCGAAATCCAGGGCTTAAAAACACGACATCCCAAATTCCGGGCTTAAAAAAAAGAAATCCTGATGTCCCGAAATTCCTGGATCCCGAAAGGGTGAATCCCGAAATCCCGAGCTTAAAAACACTCGATCTCGGAGTTCCGATAAATATCCTACCCCCCCTCATAGTAAAGAAAGCAAGGAAGAAAGCATATAATATAGTACATGCTCTGTGGATACATCTATTTATGTGGATTGACATTAACTTGCATTTTCATGGGTATTTGATTTCGTGGTTTTGCCAAGCACTGTATTCAAAACCTATAGACAATTTGAACATTGAATCTTTAGTTCATCTGTACCAACAAAACTGACAAGAAAATAAGTATTCAACAAATAACTAGAGGCTCTAAAGAGCCTGTGTCGCTCACCTTGGTCTATGTGAATATTAAACAAAGGAAGCAGATGGATTCATGACAAAATTGTGTTTTGGTGATGGTGATGTGTTTGTACATCTTTCTTTACATAACAGTCTTACTGCTTACAATTATCTCTATCTATAATGAACTTGGCCCAGTAGTTTCAGTGGAAAATGTTAATAAAAATTTACAAATTTTATGAAAATTGTTAAAAATTGTCTATAAAGGACAATAACTCCTTAGGGGGTCAATTGACCATTTCGGTCATGCCGACTTATTTGTAAATCTTACTTTGCTGAACATTATTGCTGTTTACAGTTTATCTTTATCTATAATAATATTCAAGATAATAACCAAAAAACAGCAAAATTTCCTTAAAATTACCGATTCAGGGGCAGCAACCCAACAACTGGTTGTCCGATTTATCTGAAAATTTCACAGCACATAGATCTTGACCTGATAATCAATTTTACCCTGTCAGATTTGCTCTAAATGCTTTGGTTTTTGAGTTAGAGGCCAAAAACTGCATTTTACCCCAATGTTCTATTTTTAGCTGTGGCTGCCATCTTGATTTGATGGCAGGGTCACCGGACACATTTTTTAAACTAGATACCCCAAAGATGATTGTGGCCAAGTTTGGATTAATTTGGCCCAGTAGTTTCAGAGGAGAAGATTTTTGTAAAAGATAACTAAGATTTACGAAAAATGGTTAATAATTGACTATAAAGGGCAATAACTCCTAAAGGGGTCAACTGACCATTTCGGTCACGTTGACTTACTTGTGAATCTTACTTTGCTGAACAATATTGCTGTTTATCTTTATCTATAATAATATTCAAGATAATAAATAAAAAATGCAAAATTTCCTTAAAATTACCAATTCAGGGGCAGCAACCCAACAACAGGTTGTCCGATTCATCTGCAAATTCCAGGGCAGATAGATCTTGACCTGATAAACAATTTTACCCCCATGTCAGATTTTCTCTAAATGCTTTGGTTTGAGTTATAAGCCAAAAACTGCATTTCACCCCTATGTTCTATTTTTAGCCATGGAGGCCATCTTTTTTGGTTGGCCAGGTCACCGGACACATTTTTAAAACTAGATACCCCAATGATGATTGTGGCCAAGTTTGGTTTAATTTGGCCCAGTAGTTTCAGAGAAGAAGATTTTTGTAAAAGTTAACGACGACGGACGACGGACGCAAAGTGATGGGAAAAGCTCACTTGGCCCTTTGGGCCAGGTGAGCTAAAAATGAACAGTATTATAAGATTCAGACAATAATTTTACCTGTGCATTTTTAATGTCTCTAACATTTTGTCTAAGGTATCCTTCTGTCTCTCTGTCTAAATCTGACTTATCATTTCCCTCTGCATGGGCAACTAGAAAAAACAAAGAATGAAGATTATCAACATATCTAAAACATTTGTAAATATCTGTATTAATATTTGACTTTTACAGTGGTTTGGCTTTATTTTCAAGAGCACAAAATTTCAGTTGATTAAGAAAGAATTGTTTGTTTGTTAATACTTAATTTTGAGTTTTTCCTAATTCTGCATGTATGTTTGTGCATACTTGATTTGGGGGTTTAGAAATTGAATGCTTTGTTTTGATATTAACTATTGAATTGTACAGAAAACAAGTTGAACTTTGAGTAACTGTTCCACTATAAGTATAGAGAAAACAGAAAGTTTATCAGCAATAAATGTAAAAACACATCACACATGCTCATACACAGCTTTCATTTGGTCTCCATTGGCCATGTTGTTTCATAGAAAACAAGAAAATATAATTTCAGAATATGGGGGACACCATCAATGACAGAATATATGATCGCCATGACTTGCTGCAACAACAACTAGAGGCTCTCAAGAGCCTGTGTCGCTCACCTTGGTCTATGTGCATACTAAACAATGGACACAGATAAATTCATGACATAATTGTGTTTTGGTGATGGTGATGTGTTTGTAGATCTTACTTTATTGAACATTCTTGTTGCTACAATTATCTCTATCTATAATGAACTTGGCCCAGTAATTACAGTGGAAAATATTTTCTAAAAATTTACAAAAATTTATGAAAAATGCTAAAAAATTAACTATAAAGGGCAATAACTCCTTAAGAGGTCAATTGACAATTTTGGTCATTTGACTTATTTGTAGATCTTACTTTGCTGAACATTATTGCTGTTTACAGTTTATCTCTATCTATTATAATATTCAAGATAATAACCAAAAACTGCAAAATTTCCTTAAAATTACTAATTCTGGGGCAGCAACCCAACAACAGGGTGTCTGTTTTGTCTGAAAATATCAGGGCAGATAGATCTTGACCTGATAGACAATTTAACCCTGTCAGATTTTCTCTAAATGCCTCGGTTTTTGAGTTATAAGCCAAAAACTGCATTTTACCCCTATGTTCTATTTTTAGCCGTGGCAGCCATTTTGGTTGGATGGCCGGGTCACCAGACACATTTTTTTCAATTAGATACCCCAAAGATGATTGTGGCCAAGTTTGGATTAATTTGGCCCAGCAGTTTCAGAGGAGTAGATTTTTGTAAAAGATTTCTAAGATTTACGAAAAATGGTTAAAAATTGACTATGAAGGTCAATAACTCCTAAAGGGGTCAACTGACCATTTTGGTCAAGTTGACTTATTTGTAAATCTAACTTTGCTAAACATTATTGCTGTTTACAGTTTATCTCTATCTATAATAATATTCAAGATAATAACAAAAAACAGCAAAAATTCCCTAAAATTACCAATTCAGGGGCAGCAGCCCAACAACAGGTTGTCGGATTCATCTGAAAATTCGAGGGCAGAAAGATCTTGACCTGATAAACAATTTTGCCCCCATGTCAGATTTGCTCTAAATGCTTTGGTTTTTGAGTTATAAGCCAAAAACTGCATTTTACCCCTATGTTCTATTTTTAGCCATGGCGGCCATCTTGTTTGGTTGGCCGGGTCACGCCACACATTTTTTAAACTAGATACCCCAATGATGATTGTGGCCAAGTTTGGTTTAATTTGGCCCAGTTGTTTCAGAGGAGAAGATTTTTGTAAAAGATTACTATGATTTACGAAAAAATGGTTAAAATTTGACTATAAAGGGCAATAACTCCTAAAGGGGTCAACTGACCATTTCGTTCGTGTTGACATATTTGTAAATCTTACTTTGCTGAACATTATTGCTGTTAACAGTTTATCTCTATCTATAATAATATTCAAGATAATAACCAAAAACAGCAAAATATCCTTAAAAATACCAATTCAGGGGCAGCAACCCAACAACAATTTGTCTGATTCATCTGAAAATTTCAGGACAGATAGATCTTCACCTGATAAACAATTTTTACCCTGTCAGATTTGCTCTAAATGCTTTGGTTTTTGAGTTATAAGCCAAAAACTGCATTTTACCCCTATGTTCTATTTTTAGCCATGGCGGCCATCTTGGTAGGTTGGCCGGGTCACGCCACACATTTTTTAAACTAGATACCCCAAAGATGATTGTGGCCAAGTTTGGATTAATTTGGCCCAGTAGTTTCAGAGGAGAAGATTTTTGTAAAAGATTTCTAAGATTTACGAAAAATGGTTAAAAATTGACTATAAAGGTCAATAACTCCTAAAGGGGTCAACTGACCATTTTGGTCCTGTTGACTTATTTGTAAATCTAACTTTGCTGAACATTATTGCTGTTCACAGTTTATTTCTATCTATAATATTATTCAAGATAATAACCAAAAACAGCAAAAAATCCCTAAAATTACCAATTCAGGGGCAGCAACCCAACAACGGGTTGTCGGATTCATCTGAAAATTTGAGGGCGGAAAGATCTTGACCTGATAAACAATTTTACCCCATGTCAGATTTGCTCTAAATGCTTTGGTTTTTGAGTTATAAGCCAAAAACTGCATTTTACCCCTATGTTCTATTTGTAGCCATGGCGGCCATCTTGGTTGGTTGGCCAGGTCACGCCACATATTTTTTAAACTAGATACCCCAATGATGATTGTGGCCAAGTTTGGTTTAATTTGGCCCTGTAGTTTCAGAGGAGAAGATTTTTGTAAAAGTTAACGACAACAGACGACGACGGACGCCGGACGCCAAGTGATGGGAAAAGCTCACTTGGCCCTTTGGGCCCTGTGAGCTAAAAATGTCAATTTTGAATTTTTTTTACAGTTTTCAAACTTAATTCTCAGTGAAATGGTTTATATCTCTCAACCAATATTATTCTAAGGTATAACATATTTATATTTTGATTGATTGTACAAATACCTTTATCAAGCCCATGCTTTGCCCGTCTAAGGAAGTCTATGACGATTTTATTTCTTTGTTCTGTAGGTGTTTGTGCTGGAGTTGGTGTCCTTGCTTCCTCAACAGGTGGCAGCACAACAAGTGGTTCTATTGTTATTTTGAAGCTCTGCTGGGTGGTGGAGCTACCATCAAACGACTGAAATAAAACAAAAATATATGAAACATTTCCTCTCTTATACCAATGAAATTGAGAAAAATGAAAAAAAATTAAATATCAGTGCAAAGATATGTTTTGCTTTTTGGAATTTTGACAAAACAAATGATGAAATTGAAATAACAATACTTTAAGTTATGCAAATATTCAAAGTATTGCTATTTCAACAATCTCCATGGAAATGACATGCGACAATGGTAATACAACTGCACACCAAATACCATTGACTTATCATTTTCTCAGTAAAATGAAACAGATTTTTTTGTTATTTGCTTGGTGTCATGTATTGAGCAGGAAAAAAGGTAGACTCACCTAATATTTGATGACATGCTGTATGTTGAAGGAGCTCTAGATGGCTGAAAATACAGTTTTTCTTTTATGGTTAAAATGTTTTTAATTCATGAATTTGATTTCTGGTGAAATAGATATCTTTTTTATCTATTACATTAAAAAGATTTTTTTGTATTTATTTTCACATGGTTATATGACTTTTTTTCTCAGAATGAAAATTCAGAAATAACATCACCATGAAGAAAAACCTCTTCTCCATTGATGCACTGACTCTTATTTCAAGACCAATTTTTCACTAAATTTCATAAATGAATTATCTGCCCATAAGATGATGTTGGGGCTTTTCTTTCGTTGAATTGGAAAAGGTATACACTTGGAAGTTAGCAGAATTTTAATTGTTGTTCAAAAGTTGCATTTTCCCTATTAATCCAGTTAAATAATGTAACATAAAAAAATATCATTATTTAAAATCTTTTAAATCAATATTACTGGTTTTGTATGTTTCATTGCAGCTAGCTCTAGTTTGAGTTGATCTATTTCTGCCTGGGCTCGTTTTTCAGCTTCAATCCTTCTTCTTCTTTCCTACAACAAAGTTTTGTTAAAGTTAATCATTAGAATAACCTTCATTTCTGAGCTGTTACTATGGTTATAGACATACTATAATAATCAGTGAATAACCCTGATTCTGGCACGTTGCTGTTTCTGTAACCAACGCCAATGGTGATCAAGGGCAGTAAGTAAGTTAATGGCATGTTGCTACAGTTGTGTGTTTAACATAGTATTTTTGTTTCAACTTAACATTGTTCACATAGGATGCAGTTTGCTTTAGCAGTTTCTGTCACCACAATCATCAAACGTTTTCATATTTTGTCAACAAATTAATTTTGTCTTATCGATTTTCGAAAACAATTCTGCTACATCAATTAATATTAATTATCGAACATTTTTTTTGTTTATCAAATATAAATAAAGACAGTCCTACTGTCAAAAGATGTGGAAATGAATTATAATCAATAAAAGATAGTTACCTCATCTAACTGATCTTGTAATGCTATTCTTTCTTCCTCCACTCTTTGCCTGTCAGTAGCAGCCATCTTGAGAAACGTTTCCTCTTCATCTCTGTTAATATTATGAGTCAGTAGATATAAGAAGATGTGATATGAGTGCAAATGAGACAACTCTCCATCCAAGTCACAATTTGTAAAAGTAAACCACTATAGGTCAAAGTACAGTCTTCAACATGGCATGGTTCTTATTTCTTGTGAAATAAATTATTTAGATAGGCAGTGGTAAAGAAAAATACCAAAAGTAGCCCTCACTTCAACTATATGATGTTATTCTATAGATAACAACTGCTTTCAGAAAATTGTTTTTTCATAAAACATGATTATTCCATATACATTTTAAAGGAAAATAGAGGACTTCATAAACATAAAAAATCAAGTCAACTTAATAATCTAACCATGTGAACATAATCTATATAGAAGTTGGAAAGCAATCAAAGCATACGGAACAAATTTTGATAATGAAGCTCGAACTATGCGCCAGCATTATTTCATGTTTTAATATCTAAATACACACGGGTAGTTTTATTTAACGTAAACAACCTTTTTTATGACACCATGACTATTTTCATTTATTGCCATGCCATTTATATTTCTCAATTGTGATATTTGTTTCATTTGTCAAAGTTTAACATTCAATGATTTATTATTATTTATGCATGTATATATATTATTCATTCTGTGTGTCAAAGGGGGCCTTTTCTTGAAATCGTACCCCCTATTGAAACTTGTATTTACAAGCTTGAGGAATACATCATGTACAATGTGCATTATATTATAAATTAGAAAATTGGAGCTTATTTCAAGCTTGCTTTTTAATATAATATATGACTCCTAAACTCTTATCATTAAGTGCAAAAAGAAGTTAAGGTGGTACCCAACACTTTAACTAAAATTAATTTGTCTCGTTTAATTTTCTTAAAAATGTTGACAAAGTATTTACTTTGATCCTTTTACAAAAATATAAAAATTTCAAAAACTTTGAACCAACCGTTTTATCAGAAAAATTACACTGGTTATATAGCAGTTTGACAAACACCAATTTTGATCATTGAGAAGCTTAATATTCCCTTATGAACACAATGTAATTAAAACGTTTAGCTGATTTTACAGAGTTATCTCCCTGTAGTGTTAGGTACCACCTTAAATAAATGAACTAATGGTTTGCATACATGGGAATCTTAAATAGTAAATGTTTATAAATATTTATAAGTTTACTTTTTTGTATAGAGATTCTTAAATACATGGACTGTTAGTGCAAATCATGAAAACCAATAAAAAGTAACTATCAGGTATACTTTTCACAAATTTTATCAGTTTCTCACAATGTCCATAGTACATAATTAAGAAAATAAAAATTTCAATAGAGGTAACATCTGTCATTCTGAAAAGACTCTTTTGAATTTCATGGAAATCATTTGTTTGAATAATATATAAAGTGCTAATGGTAATGAGTCAGGCTACAATTTCAAAATACTAGTCTGCATTTGTAAAAATTGGGATCTAAATATTTGGGATTTATAAATAACAGAATTTACCTTGTTATTTAGGTGAATATACATGTTAAGCTTGAACTTAGAATGTAACAAAATAAAATGATTTTATAAACAAAACTGAACAAGCATGCTGGTGAACTATGATGAATTTGTTTAATTATGACTTACATAGTTTCAGGTATAAGTTTAGAATCTCTAAACAATTTATACCTTTCTCTGTGAGAAAAATTATACAATCTATGAATTAACCTATTCTTAAATAATTCTATTCTAATTGGTAATCTCAAAAATGGTGTGAAAAGTTAAACACTTTGAGCTTCAGCTGAAAACATCAACCTAATTCAGCAATTGGCTAGAGGTGGTTTCCTGCATATCTTTTTTAACAAAGTTACTTCCCTTTACAAGAGTTATCTTTCTTGGGAGTAGATTTTCAATTTAATTTTCAAAATGCAAACAACCAACAATTTAGAGAAATAAATAATGTAAACCTGATATAATACAGGAAGATTTTGCCACCTGCTAAAAAACATGGTACCCTTATTGGAATCTGTAAATTAATTGTTACAGTTATATACACTTTCAAACTGAAACTGAGTCTGCTGCTGTGGAAATTAAAAATTTTAATCCTTGATTTCATTAAAAAAAAAAACTAGAAAAGATTAAATGAATTTAATTAGATAATTTGTTACATTTATGATATTTTATAATGACCTCTGTTGTTTAACTTAAGTTTTAAATAGACAGTTCTAAGGTATTTGAATTTGGCTTGGTTTTAAAGTTTCACCTTGTTAAATTTCTTCAATCTAAGCAAAATGTTACTTTTAAATTATTAAAGATCATGCAATCGTGTTAATGAAACATGGTTAATACAACACAAATAATATTGGTAGTATTCTTATAGTTACCATAGAAACAATATAACAAGGGTTCAAAATGTGAAGGTCATACAGAGGGTCCTGTACCATGCAGGGGAAAGTAATGGAAATATTGACTTCTCTTAATCTTACCTATTCCTTTAAGTTTTTAATGAAAAGAATGCATTGTAATCAAATAAAATACATGGACAGTTTATTCTCTAAATGAAATGTTTGAGATCAATATAGATTATCATTGATAATATCAACGAGATCAATTTTCTTGCATTAGCCATTAAAGCGAAAGTGAGAAAAGCAATAGAGTTAAGATGACCAATGATAATCTGTTTTATCGCTATTTTACCTATGACGACATTGTTAATTTCATTGACAACGGGCATGTGCGCCCTAAACTTCTAGCGATAACTTTTCATTTAACTCTACTGTTCTGAGAAAGGAAATTATCAGACATTAAGATCAAAGGAAATTTTCATAAAATAACGATAAATGTATTTATTGTTTTGAACCCATGTCTTATTATTGTAAAATTTATCAGACTAATGTTATCAATATGTAACACAACTTACTTTTCACTTAAAACAATGTAAAATAAACAAATAACAAATTTTGTTAGAATATTATAAATAAAACAATTCTAATATCCAGCAGTTTAAAAACTGTACACAAGGTAAAAATTTGGCAAATGACACATTTTGTTAGAAATTTATAAATAAAACATTTCCCAAATCCAGCGAGTTTAAACATGTAAAAATAGCAAGAACTTGGACAAAACACATATCTTACAGTTTTGTACTTTTCACTACAGAGGATAGTTTTTCACTACCCAAGTCTGTGCTAGGTATTTTAGCACTTCTCACAACTGATGGTGTTTTAAAGCTGTAATTTTACATCATAAAACACTGTACACAGATAAAAACCAACTCTAGAATTTAAACATTACAGGTATTTATACAAAAGCATTAAATCAAGGATGAAAAACGTATACATGTAGAATGCTTCTTTATGGAAAAATGTACCAAAAATTATGCAGTTTAAAATTAAAATTTAATAATAATTTTTTTTTAACATAATTTCCTGTTTCTTCTATTCAAATGTTATATCATTAAAAAAACCAAGAAATTACAAAGTCTATATACAATATTAATATTTGTTTGAATTTTGATTCCTTTTAATTTTATGTTAAATTTTTCAACAATCAGAAGTCAAATACAATACCTTCTTTCCCGTTGATCTTGTTCTTTTCTAGCTGTTTCAACGTCTTTTTGCTGTTGCATTTGTCTAAAAGTATGTAAAACATTAATCAAAATAGTTTTCTGCTTTTTATAAGTTTTCATCCATTAAAATTCCTGATTTCAGATTTTGTCTATCTTTGCTACCAAAAGAAGATGTGGTATGATTGCCAAGGAGACAACTCTCCACAAAGAGACCAAAAATGACACAGAAATTAACAACAATAGGTCATCGTATGGCCTGCAACAATGAGCAAAGCCCATACCCCATAGTCAGCTATAAAAGGTCCCAAAATGACAATGTAAAACAAGTCAAACGAGAAAAATAACGACATTATTTATATTTATGTACAAAAAATGAATAAAAAACAAATATGTAACACATAAACAAACGGCAACCACTGAATTACAGGCTCCTGATTTGAACCATTGTTTTTGAATTTATTGGTCCACTTTCATGTGTTTTAAGGCTACATGCCATCCCTGCCAAAAAAAAATCCATAAAAAACATTCTTAATCCTTTAAAGACTTTCAAAAGTGAAATCGATGTATATTATTTGATCAATATCAAAACATATGACTCAGTTTATTTCTGTTAGTTCTTCACTTTTAATCATAGTACAGTTGAACCAGTATATAAAGGTCACCCTTAAAATCTAAGAAAATTGACTTTAAAAGAGATCTCTGACCTTTGAAATGAGGTTCAAAATGCAAAAGTATAACTACAGGGGAACAAGAAGAGGGTGACCTGACAGGCCAGGATAATTTTTTTAATTATTTTTTGGGGGGATGGGGGTGGAATTAATAGGGTTAACCTTTCTTTAGAGCAGGTTTGACTGTATGAGTCCCTTGCTTTTTTGTTTCTTCCATATCTTACCTATCCCTTTCAGCCTCTCGTTCCTCTCTAGCCTTCCTCCTATCCTGAGGTTTAGTATGAGGTGGTATCACATCATTGTACCAATGTCTCCAGGGAGGATGTTGTGCTACAAATATAATATATAATATACTTAAGCCATGTAAATATAGATCTTCAAAGTATAGTGAAACCTATCTAAATCAGAACCTGTATAAACTGGGAACCTTTCTAAACTGAACTTTGTTATCAATTCTGTAAACTAAACAAGTGCAATCTACGAAATCATCAGTCTGAAGGGGTTCTTTTTAAAGAATTTAACCGAACAATACAAAAATCAGGACTTATTATAAAAAAGATTATTAGTCTTAAACCTACCTTGAGTTGGATCTAAAATAGGCATTGCAGCTTTTTGGTCTTTGGTAAGTAAAGAAAACAATTCTTTGTAATAATGCAGTTTTATCTAAAATGAAAAGTTTAAGAATTGTAAATTTATTGTTACCCAAAATTCTACACTGTACAATAGTTACTCTACTGAATCAAAATTAACAGTGTAAAAAAATGTCTTTATCTTCACTTTTTTACAATGTTTTTAATATTTACATTATATTTAGACCAACAATATGCAAACTTTTAGAAATCTTAGATGGCTCTATCCATTAAATATAGAACAATGCATTCAGTTATATATCTACTTACTCCGGAGCAAAATAGAAATATTTGTTTACACATTTTTGAGTTAATTAAAGGGTCAGAGAGATTCCTTATTGTCTAGATAGTATAAAATTATCACACAAACATCATCATCTATGTTTCGTTTTTTTGTTTTTCTCTTTTTTTTCCACCTTTTTAATTTTCTATCTATCCAATTTATAGAAATATTGAAATAAATTTAATATGTGTATGCACTTATATATCATATTGTAAAACATGTTCAATGATGAGGACTCCAAAAATCTGTTTTGTCCAATTGCATATGTATTTATGCAAATAAAATAAGTATAATCTACACTACTTAACTAAACTAAGTTTTAAAACTCTAATTGAATCGTTTGTTTATTCTTTTCTGTGTTATAAAGATTCAATGCTAAGAATTTATTGGGTTTTTTTCAACTTTTAACAAATTTTGAAATATTATTTCAAATTTTATATGTTTTTATGAGACTCAGTGTTAAACGCAAATTAAAACATTAACGTTTAACTAGTCAAAGGTGTTCTCAGAAAAGTTCAGTTTTAACTTACTTCATACTGAAACTGTGGTACTGTTAGCTTACAACTCTCTGCTTTCAATATTTTCTCCATGTGTGCTGGCTATCAAAGAGAAAGAAAATAAGAGAGATTTTTTTTAAGCTTTAAATGAAATTGAAAAAAATAAAATCTTTCTATCGAAGTAAAAACTTGAGGCTCTCAAGAGTCTGTGTCGCTCACCTGTATCTACTCTGGTTTTGGAAATCATGTAAAATAAGGTTTAAATCATAATAAAAATAGTATTCATACCCTAATAATGATTGCAGGCAATGTTTGGTTTAATTTGGCCCAGTAGGTAAATTAAAAGCAGGTCATGATCCACTAGTAACTAGACTTACAATAGTAACTGAAGACCCCTTATCATTATTTAAATTAGATTTTAAGTTGTGACAATTAGAATTTGTTTTTTTTACAATTTTCCCTTAGACTTCTATAGTAAATCCCTATGTTCTTTTTTAAGCCATGGCGGCCATGTTGGTTGGTTGGCAGGGTCTTGGATATATTTTTGGATCAAGATCCCCTATTGAAAATTGTGGCTAACTTTAATTCTATTTGGCCCATTAGAATAAGTGGAGAAGATTTTTATAAAAGATTGCAAAAATTTACGAAAAGAATGACTATAAAGGGCAATAACTCCTTAAGGGGTCAATTGAAACATTTGATCATATCGACATATTTGTAGATCATACTTTGCTATAAACAGTATTGCTGTTTACAGTTTATCTCTATCTATAATAATATTATAGAGAAATTTGAAATGTTTTATATTTGTATGAACAAAGTGAAGTAGAATATAAAAATGAGTTATTTCCCAAAAAGTTAACCAAAAAAACATATCAAAGAGAAAACATGTTCCATTTCAGATTTCAAATGCATTATAAGACTTAAAGTATGTCTGATAATTCTGATACTTAAGTAAAGTATAATCTATATTGTTTCCTTGAACTCCTTTTATAAGTGTGCACTTAAATCAGATATAAGTGTTCTATTGCATCATTAGGATTTCTATTTACAAATATTAAAGCTGGTGTAACATAAATAGGCTATTTGCCAATTCCCTTAATTGACCCTGTAATTAGAGATCCCTCTTTCAGTTGTCTCCCTTATGAGGGACATTAATTTTCATTTATAATGGAGAGCTAGCAAAACGAACAAATTTACCTGTGCGTAATGTGAGTAATACTTAAGGCTTTCAAATCTTTTAATTACATTAATTTGTTGTTCAGCTAAATACTTTTGACATCAGAAATAATTTTTGATGAAAAATTAGTTAAACCGCCAATACATCACTTTCAATTCATCATACTTTGCATTGGCAAAAGCCAATTTTGTCCGGTATGGAACCAGTCTACGATTGACAAAGGGAAGTAATTTGTTTAAAAAGTGTGTAATAACAGAATCAAATCGGTAAATGGCAAATGGACTATTGTAAGACAAAACTGCTTTAATGGGAATACTTGTTATCTTTGAAACACTGTACTGTTAATCATACAGTTATTTAAAGCTATCTTTTAACGTCTAGAACCTACATATAGCAGTGGCGGATCCAGGGGGGGGGGGGTTCCGGGGGTGCGCACCCCCCTTTATTTTTGCCGATCAATGCATTTGTATCGGGACATATATTTTGCACCCCCCTGCACCCCCCCCCCCCCCCCCCCCCTTTGCCCTGGGTTAGCACCCCCCTTTTGAAAATTCCTGCATCCGCCCCTGCATAGTCAAAGTCTTTGCATATAACTCAGTGCCCTCTCCTCGTCATTTAAACTATATTTCTGTACCAATGTCTATATACTCACTGAGGTTGCTTCTTTAAGTTTTTCTTTAATTAATCCCAGCAATGTCACTGTTACTATGGCCAGCCACTCATTATTGAATCCTGGGGTATCTACTCCTATCATATACTGGTCCCATATGTATAACAAAGTGTCCATTTTAAGATAGGCTGAAAAAAATGTAATATCTTGGTTAATATTGAACCTCGGCTAGTTAATGAGGAAAATGGCAAGTTTTAAAAAGTGAATACAAAAATAACTAATAACTATGGTAGCACTTTTATTTCTAAGAAGTAAGCACTTTTAAATACATTATAATTTTTCATATAAAATTAATATCTGTATATTGGTTGCAGTTGTAAAATAAATGAAATATGATTTAAAATAAAAGTGCCTATCTCAATAAGATTTAAGTATGCAGAATATAAAAATCAGTTATCTCCCAAAAAGTTAACCAAAAAAAACATAACAAAGGGAAAACATGTTCCATTTCACATTTTAAATGATAATTCTGATACTTAAGTAAAGTATAAGCTATATTGTTTCCTTGAACTCCTTTTATAAGTGTGCACTTAAATCAGATATATTTAAGTATGCTTTAAACCACTTTATTAGGTCTTTCCACTTTTCTGTGGAAAGACCTATTGTTTTTCTTCTGATTATTAGGTCTTTCCACTTTTCTGTGGAAAGACCTATTGTTTTTCTTCTGATTATTTTTTTTTTTTTTTTCTTCCGCCTAATTTTGTTCTTGCGATAAACATTTGTTTCGCAATATGTCGCTTAGATATTTTTTATATGATATCGAACAGTTTATGCGCTTTTGAAATTTACCCTGCGTAAACGAATACTTTTCTTTGTAGGAGTTATCTCCCCAAACACTGTTTTCCTTGTTAGCGCATCTCCTTCGCAACCGTAAAAGATTATGACAAATTTATTTTACAAAATTGCTCGTTATATCCTTGGCATGATTTGTCCTATTTTGACCGAAGCGATATGACCACTCCATATGAGAGTTATTTCCCCTTATGCATCTGATATAAGTGATATGAATTTCTATCTTATAAATCATAAGTGATAGAGACCTAGGATCTTTTGATTTGACGTCCTTGGTCCCAAAAAATGAAAATTAGGTCAAGGTCAAAGGTCAAGGTCATATTCTAATATTTGAATTTGGCTTATTTTCACTTATATCCAAAGACTTTATAAGATATCAACAATTTATTTTTACTAAATTGTTAGTTGCGACATGTCGTAAGATGTAAATTTTTATTGCAAGCGTACGTTGAATGTAAAAGGGAGTTTTCTCCCTTCTTGTATTTAAAAATACGCGTTTGGTGATATAACTCATTAACTAAATATAAGTTAGACCTATGGTCTTTTGATTTGAGGTCCTTGGTTTATGACCTTGAAATTGATCTCAAGGTCATAGCTTAATTTGACGTTCTACATTTTGACCTTTGCTTTTATTCTATATGTTTACATGATAAAGATATACAACTTTTAGAAAAAGTTATCAAGGTAGCACTCCACAGTTAGATGTGTAGTTTCGCATTTTGGCCCCTGTGGATTTTTCAAATATGAGAGCTAGTGTGCAATAAAATTCATTTTTGGATAGCTGAGTATTAAAATAGCCTTTGTATTGGGTTTATATGAACATCAAGATTATGTTATGTATGTAATATAGGCTGTTTTCTGTATGACAGTCCGTATTTGCATGTCCCTACCAATCATTGGTCCGGCAATTATTGTAATGTTTTTTTCCAACTTTTTATCGCACGAACTTTGTGATTGGATTTTACGAAAAAATGAGGCGAAAGACACCCATTTTTTATTTGATCATTAGGAAGATTTATGAAAACAGTTTCTAAAAAGGTATCACTCAAAGGCATTGAAATTCTAGTTTGATCCAAATTTTGGGGGGATATGTGACATGTCCACCCCCCTTTTTGCAATATTTTATGGTAAATAAATGCAGAATGTTGCCATGGATACACATAAAAGGAATTAATTTTCACTCTTTTAACTTTTGAAAATCAAATCTATGGAATATACTGATTACATACATATGCACATGTACAACACAAACAGTTAGGTTAATGTGTTAGAAATCCAGGAATAGGAGATGATAAAACATTTTGTGGCTCATTTTTAATTTTATTTTCTAACTGTGGAGTGCTACCTTATGGCACATCAGAAAGCACAGAAATGCACTTTTTAAGATAAAATTTACCACAAATCTTTAGTCTTTTATGTTCTTGTTTTAGTTCTGAAGGTAAAAAATCTGCTAGGAATGCAATTTATGTTTATTTTATTGTTTACTGTCCTTAGCAACCAAATATAGGGTGCAATCAACAGTTTTTTACGTGACGTCATTCTGTAACAGGGCATGTAATAGTGGACCCATCATGCAGAAGTCAGATATTCATAGTTATATAGATATCTATACATCAATGGAAAGATAATTCTATGAACTTTCTGAATAAATAAAAAAAAATCCAACATCTCTTGTTTAAACATGCAAATTGGTACAAGTTATCAGCTGGAAATTAGGCATTTTCCCCCTAAAAAACCTTAAAAACAGACCACCTTTGGACACACGGATCAGTAACCTGTGCATATATTTGAGATTTCTTATGATATGCATTTCGAAGAGCTTATCCGGCTGATTTAAGAAAATGTAGTTTCAGCCTACGTTCGCCTGCTCCGAAAGGAGCTATCTTACCTTGCAAATCAAAGTGCTTTTTGCAACAGGTGAAAATCAGCTGTTTATGGAGTTGCCTCCCATATAGTAGGAAGTCACAAAAACATTTTTTTTTTTTAAATCTTGACAAAAGTGGCATTTTAATTGAACTTCAATATATGTTTTTCACATTGAACATAAAAAACAATCAACTTTTTCATTTAGTGGTATATAAATAGCAGGGAATTCCATCAGTATGTAAATCTCACTGGGGAAATACCCCTAGTTTTTAGTACGAAACTGTTTATAGCACCCTTAAGCAAAACCTTGTATGCGATATATAAAAAATTCTCAGCTTTTCTGAATCTGTACACTATACCGATTAAAATGATGTCTTACTTTTAGGATTGTGACCACAAATAGTGAAACTACAGCTCTTTTTTTATGTCGCGCGGTAGTGGCATATTGGCCAGTGGCAAACAGTTTAACTGGCAAATCCCAAACATTTCCTGTATCACATTTTCATCAGTTTTACAAAGAAAATAAATCATAAAATAGGGTTTCTTTTAAATAAATAGAATAAAAACTATGAAATAGGCATGAATAAAGTTACTTTAAATAGATTTTGTTCCTAGTACTATATGAACTAAGTTATAGCTGAGTTGAGAAAATATTGAAATAGTGTTTTTCTTAGGAATGGCATGTGTACCTTTTTGACTATAAAAAGATACCAAATATATATTATAATGAATAAAACTTTATGTAACACTGATCAGGAGTAAAGGTCAAAGTAGAAAAAATCTACACTTTTCATATGCAACTTTTGGTTCCAAATATATGAGAGATTGAATAAAAATATCATGACGTCGCAAAAAATTAAAAAACTTCAATATTCGCACAGAGTCTGGTTTTCTTATATCTGGTTGCTATGTACAAATCTGTAATATTTGCATTAAATATACCAAACTGATGCTTTTAAATTAATGTATACATGCCGTACAATATTTTTCAGAATTATTTTACTCCATTCGCAAACACATTTCTATGCTAAAACATCACTAATATTTTGTATTTGTCCCTTAAGCAAAACCTTGTATGCGATATATAAAAAATTCTCAGCTTTTCTGAATCTGTACACTATACCGATTAAAATGATGTCTTACTTTTAGGATTGTGACCACAAATAGTGAAACTACAGCTCTTTTTTTATGTCGCGCGGTAGTGGCATATTGGCCAGTGGCAAACAGTTTAACTGGCAAATCCCAAACATTTCCTGTATCACATTTTCATCAGTTTTACAAAGAAAATAAATCATAAAATAGGGTTTCTTTTAAATAAATAGAATAAAAACTATGAAATAGGCATGAATAAAGTTACTTTAAATAGATTTTGTTCCTAGTACTATATGAACTAAGTTATAGCTGAGTTGAGAAAATATTGAAATAGTGTTTTTCTTAGGAATGGCATGTGTACCTTTTTGACTATAAAAAGGTACCAAATATATATTATAATGAATAAAACTTTATGTAACACTGATCAGGAGTAAAGGTCAAAGTAGAAAAAATCTACACTTTTCATATGCAACTTTTGGTTCCAAATATATGAGAGATTGAATAAAAATATCATGACGTCGCAAAAAATTAAAAAACTTCAATATTCGCACAGAGTCTGGTTTTCTTATATCTGGTTGCTATGTACAAATCTGTAATATTTGCATTAAAATATACCAAACTGATGCTTTTAAATTAATGTATACATGCCGTACAATATTTTTCAGAATTATTTTACTCCATTCGCAAACACATTTCTATGCTAAAACATCACTAATATTTTGTATTTGTCCCTTAAGGGTGCAATCAACAGTTTTTTACGTGACGTCATTCTGTAACAGGGCATGTAATAGTGGACCCATCATGCAGAAGTCAGATATTCATAGTTATATAGATATCTATACATCAATGGAAAGATAATTCTATGAACTTTCTGAATAAATAAAAAAAAATCCAACATCTCTTGTTTAAACATGCAAATTGGTACAAGTTATCAGCTGGAAATTAGGCATTTTCCCCCTAAAAAACCTTAAAAACAGACCACCTTTGGACACACGGATCAGTAACCTGTGCATATATTTGAGATTTCTTATGATATGCATTTCGAAGAGCTTATCCGGCTGATTTAAGAAAATGTAGTTTCAGCCTACGTTCGCCTGCTCCGAAAGGAGCTATCTTACCTTGCAAATCAAAGTGCTTTTTGCAACAGGTGAAAATCAGCTGTTTATGGAGTTGCCTCCCATATAGTAGGAAGTCACAAAAACATTTTTTTTTTTTTAAATCTTGACAAAAGTGGCATTTTAATTGAACTTCAATATATGTTTTTCACATTGAACATAAAAAACAATCAACTTTTTCATTTAGTGGTATATAAATAGCAGGGAATTCCATCAGTATGTAAATCTCACTGGGGAAATACCCCTAGTTTTTAGTACGAAACTGTTTATAGCACCCATACACATTTTGACACTTAGACATGTTGCGGTCTTAAATTTGTACTCCATTAGATTCGCCAATGTAACCAAAGACTGCGCTTTATATGATATCCTCAGAATGTATCGCTTTATATTTTTGAATGCGAATAAGTCAAATAAACATTTTTAGCAGGATTGTATATTATAATTTGGCATTAATTAAATTTAATGATGCCAGTACTGCTAGAAATTTATACCCTGCTTGAGAGCTTCTAAACCAAGGTTAGGTATGCTATTTACAGCAAAATTGACCTATAAGTGCTTTCAAATACCTAAAAATTGTACAATTTGTCCTCTTTTAAGGTAATTTTATGATTTTAAATAAGGTAATGGGAAAAGTTTTAGAAATTTACCCCAAAAATGAGACAGACTTAAAGTTTTTCACTATGATCCAGCATTTATTTTTAAATCACTTTTTGTCGCGTTTCAACATCAACTGCTAACCTTCATAAAATCTTTATTACTGAACCAATTTTAAAAAACTAAGGTACCATTTTCATCGTAACAGCTAGTAGAACATAGAAAATATAATAAAAATTGAGGCAGGAGGGGAAATATTTCACCTTAAGGTAGCACTCCACAGTTAGATGTGTAGTTTCGCATTTTGGCCCCTGTGGATTTTTCAAATATGAGAGCTAGTGTGCAATAAAATTCATTTTTGGATAGCTGAGTATTAAAATAGCCTTTGTATTGGGTTTATATGAACATCAAGATTATGTTATGTATGTAATATAGGCTGTTTTCTGTATGACAGTCCGTATTTGCATGTCCCTACCAATCATTGGTCCGGCAATTATTGTAATGTTTTTTTCCAACTTTTTATCGCACGAACTTTGTGATTGGATTTTACGAAAAAATGAGGCGAAAGACACCCATTTTTTATTTGATCATTAGGAAGATTTATGAAAACAGTTTCTAAAAAGGTATCACTCAAAGGCATTGAAATTCTAGTTTGATCCAAATTTTGGGGGGATATGTGACATGTCCACCCCCCTTTTTGCAATATTTTATGGTAAATAAATGCAGAATGTTGCCATGGATACACATAAAAGGAATTAATTTTCACTCTTTTAACTTTTGAAAATCAAATCTATGGAATATACTGATTACATACATATGCACATGTACAACACAAACAGTTAGGTTAATGTGTTAGAAATCCAGGAATAGGAGATGATAAAACATTTTGTGGCTCATTTTTAATTTTATTTTCTAACTGTGGAGTGCTACCCAAACCATTTAACCTTGAAAAAAACAACCGGAAGTGACCTTTTGTAAACCGGAAGTAGCTATTTTTTTGTACTTTATTAATATAAAAGTATATAGAACCAGATATTTTTGGAATTAGTGTCAAGTAAATATTCAAATATAATCGGAAGTAACATTTTTCAAACCGGAAGTAACAAATTATCTCCTTTATTTTAAAAAAAATGGATGGAAACAATATATTTTTGGAATCAGCTTACTAGGAGCTATCATTTGACGATTGAAACGACATTTTAAACTTAGTTTCACAACTTTTCATATCAAAATACATTGTTTTGATGGAAAGACCTTCAATTGTTCTCCGAACAATTGGTTTTTAATTTTTTTTTTTTTCTTCCGCCTAATTTTGTTCTTGCGATAAACATTTGTTTCGCAATATGTCGCTTAGATATTTGGTATATGATATCGAACAGTTTATGCACTTTTGAAATTTACCCTGCGTAAACGAATACTTTTCTTTGTAGGAGTTATCTCCCCAAACACTGTTTTCCTTGTTAGCGCATCTCCTTCGCAACCGTAAAAGATTATGACAAATTTATTTTACAAAATTGCTCGTTATATCCTTCGCATGATTTGTCCTATTTTGACCGAAGCGATATGACCGCTCCATATGAGAGTTATTTCCCCTTATGCATCTGATATAAGTGATATGAATTTCTATCTTATAAATCATAAGTGAAAGAGACCTAGGATCTTTTGATTTGAGGTCCTTGGTCCCAAAAAATGAAAATTAGGTCAAGGTCAAAGGTCAAGGTCATATTCTAATATTTGAATTTGGCTTATTTTCACTTATATCCAAAGACTGTATAAGATATCAACAAATTATTTTTACTAAATTGTTAGTTGCGACATGTCGTAAGATGTAAATTTTGATTGCAAGCGTACGTTGAATGTAAAAGGGAGTTTTCTCCCCTCTTGTATTTAAAAATACGCGTTTGGTGATATAACTTATTAACTAAATTTAATAAAGACCTATGGTCTTTTGATTTGAGGTCCTTGGTTTATGACCTTGAAACTGATCTCAAGGTCATAGCTTAATTTGACGTTCTAGATTTTGACCTTTGCTTTTATTCTATATGTATACATGATAAAGATATACAACTTTTAGAAAAAGATATCAAACCATTTAACCTTGTAAAAAACAACCGGAAGTGACCTTTTGTAAACCGGAAATAGCTATTTTTTTGTACTTTTTAACATAAAAGTATATAGAACCAGATATTTTTGGAAATCGTGTCAAGTAAATATTCAAATATAATCGGAAGTAACATTTTTCAAACCGGAAGTAACAAATTATCTCCCTTATTTAAAAAAAATGTATGGAAACAATATATTTTTGGAATCAGCTTACTAGGAGCTATCATTTGACGATTGAAATGACATTTTAAACTTAGTTTCACAACTTTTCATATCAAAATACATTGTTTTGATGGAAAGACCTTCAATTGTTCTCTGAACAATTGGTTTTTAATTTTTTTTTTTTTTTTCTTCTTCCGCCTAATTTTGTTCTTGCGATAAACATTTGTTTCGCAATATGTCGCTTAGATATTTTGTATATGATATCGAACAGTTTATGCGCTTTTGAAATTTACCCTGCGTAAACAAATACTTTTCTTTGTAGGAGTTATCTCCCCAAACACTGTTTTCCTTGTTAGCGCATCTCCTTCGCAACCGTAAAAGATTATGACAAATTTATTTTACAAAATTGCTCGTTATATCCTTCGCATGATTTGTCCTATTTTGACCGAAGCGATATGACCGCTCCATATGAGAGTTATTTCCCCTTATGCATCTGATATAAGTGATATGAATTTCTATCTTATAAACCATAAGTGATAGAGACCTAGGATCTTTTGATTTGAGGTCCTTGGTCCCAAAAAATGAAAATTAGGTCAAGGTCAAAGGTCAAGGTCATATTTTAATATTTGAATTTGGCTTATTTTCACTTATATCCAAAGACTGTATAAGATATCAACAAATTATTTTTACTAAATTGTTAGTTGCGACATGTCTTAAGATGTAAATTTTGATTGCAAGCGTACGTTGAATGTGAAAGGGAGTTTTCTCCCCTCTTGTATTAAAAAATACGCGTTTGGTGATATAACTCATTAACTAAATATAATTAAGACCTATGGTCTTTTGATTTGAGGTCCTTGGTTTATGACCTTGAAATTGATCTCAAGGTCATAGCTTAATTTGACGTTCTATATTTTGACCTTTGCTTTTATTCTATATGTATACATGATAAAGATATACAACTTTTAGAAAAAGGTATCAAGCCATTTAACCTGAAAAAAAACGACCGGAAGTGACCTTTTGTAAACCGGAAGTAGCTATTTTTTGTACTTTATTAATATAAAAGTATATAGAACCAGATATTTTTGGAATCGGTTTCAAGTAAATATTTAAATATAATCGGAAGTAACATTTTTCAAACCGGAAGTAACAAATTATCTCCCTTATTTAAAAAAAAATGTATGGAAACAATATATTTTGGAATCAGCTTACTAGGAGCTATCATTTGACAATTGAAATGACATTTTAAACTTAGTTTCACAACTTTTCATATCAAAAAGGATGGAAAGACCTTCAATTGTTCTCTGAATTTTTTTTTTTTTTTTCCGCCTAATTTTGTTCTTGCGATAAACATTTGTTTTGCAATATGTCGCTTAGATATTTGGTATATGATATCGAACAATTGATGCGCTTTTGAAATTTACCCTGCGTACCGTATTCGGCCGTGTATAGTACGCATTTATGTATAGTCCGCACCCCCTTTACATCCCCTTAAAATCGAGAAAAAAAGTTTTGTGATAAAAAAAAAAAAAAAAAATATATTGTAAAAGTCTAGTTCACTGTAAAAATCCATTAAAAGACACCTATTCTCCATGTATTTTATTAAAAAAAAATAATTATGTTTTATTTATTTCATAAAAAAATGAAATGGTAGAACTTATCATCAGGTAATTAATATTTAATAATTTTATATAAGTAGTTATTAATCAAAAGATTTATTTTAAAATCAACATTTGTTTAAGTATGTTCAAGCTGATATATAATATAAAAGAAATAAATTGAATATCATGGAACAAAAGAAAACAGAGATCAAACATTTATCTAAATAAATTAGCAGTAATCAAAATTTTAAAACTATTTAATCTTATATAATCTTTTCATTGATCATGTTGTTTTATTGCCTGGGATTATAATATTTAACCCTTGTCAAAAATTGACATCATTATTTAAATTGCTACACACCCATGCATAATCCTTAATTACCTCTCTTGATTACCTATGCAGGATGTCACACCTTTACTTTTAATAATCAATTTTGAAAAGAAAAGTTAAAAAAGAATAAGAATTAAAAGAAGTAAATACAATAAACATCTCCAATGTACATTGTTAATGCAGAAAAAACGAAATTAAAAAAAAAAAAAAAAATTTTTTTTTTTTATAAATTTCGAAAACCGGTAACCAAAAACTTTTCTTTGTAGGAGTAATCTCCCCAAACACTGTTTTCCTTGTGAGCGCAACTCCTTTGCAAACGTAAAATATTATGACAAATTTATTTTACAAAATTGCTCGTTATATCCTTTGCATGATTTGTCCTATTTTGACCGAAGTGATATGAATGCTCCATACGAGAGTTATTTCCCCTTATTCATTTGATATAAGTGAATTGCATTTCTAACTGGTAAACCATAATTGATAGAGACCTAGGATCTTTTGATTTGAGGTCCTTGGTCCAAAAAATGAAAATTAGGTCAAGGTCAAAGGTCAAGATCATATTCTTATTTTTGAATATGGCTCATTTCCACTCATTTCCAAAAAACGTTTAAGATATCGACAAATTATTTTTTCTAAATCGTTTGTTGTGACATGTCGTAACACGTAAATCTTGATTGCAAGGGTACGTTGAATGTGAAAGGGAGTTTTCTCCCCTTTGGTATTTAAAAATACGCGTATGGTGATATAACTCATTAACTAAACATAATTAAGACCTATGGTCTTTTGATTTGAGGTTCTTGGTTAATGACCTTGAAATTGATCACAAGGTCATAGCTTAATTTGACGTTCTAGATTTTGACCTTTGCTTTTACCCCATCTGTATACATAATAAAGTCATGAGACTTTTTGACAAACGGTATCAAACCATTTAAACTTAAAAAAACAACCGGAAGTGACCTTGTGTAAACCGGAAGTAGCTATTTATTGTACTTTATTACATAAAAGTATAAAAAACAAGATATTTTTGGAATCAGTGTCAAGTAAATAGTCAAATATTATCGGAAATAGAGTTTTTCAAACCGGAAGTAAGAAATTATCTCCCTTATCTAAAAAAATATTGTTAAGAAACCATATATTTTTGGAATCAGCGTACAATAAGCTATCATTTGACGATTAAAATGACATTTTAAACCTATTTTTACACCTTTCATATTAAAATACATTGTTTTGGTGGAAAGACCTTCAATTGTTCTCTGAACAATTGGTTTTTAATTTTACATATTTTTCTTTTCCTTTTTAGTTCTTTCTGTTTTTTTATCAGTGATACACTTTTATCTAAATGAATGACTTACTGACAAACACACTTCTGATCATAGGTCGTATCAAGGTCATTAATCCTTCTGTTAACAAAGCATAACTTCCTGTTTCTGTGGCAACTATTTTTTCTGTAATGAAATAAGATTTTTAAGACATTAATTCTAGACACTTAGAGCATACAGATTTCTTATTTTTTTTGGTAATGTGATTAGAACTATAAAACAGGGATATATTAGAGTGCTAGCTCTGTTTAAGAAAATGAATAACATTTGCTCCTTTGTTTAGTCAACCACACCCTGTTTTTCCAGTGGCAGTTTAAATTTCCCACCCTTCTTGCAAGTTGACACAGCCTCGGGAAGTTATATATTTATAAACTGTTCTTGTCCTGAATATGCTTTGTATATTTATAGTCATTAGGCCACACCAATTTAATTTCTTGTTCTACGGTTTTTTGGACTCCAAAATTTGGGGCGAGCGAGCGATTTGAAAATTTTAATAAAAAAATATTTAATTTGCAAATTTTTGAGGCGAAGCTTGAAAAGTAAAGGCGAGCGATTATAATTTTTTTTTGTAAACATAAAATAGTAGGTTTTGACAATATTAAAGCTTGATTTATCACTTGTACTTTGACATTTCTTTAATTTCTGAAGTATTTTTTCCCTGTTCACCAAGAAATAATTAAATCTGGTCTATGTATGTGTGACTGACAATGAGACAATTCTCCATCCATGTCATAATCAGTTTGGGGACAACCCCTTAATGTCATAAATATCCCTTTTATATGTTTTATGAGGGATCAATATAATTAAGTTATAATATATTTGTTTGTACAAAAGGGCTCATATTTTCTCAAAGAACTATATATCTATCTGGTATTAAATGGTCAAAACATGTCCAATATTGCTGGACTTTAACCATGTTAACACATTTATTTTAAATAATAGGTCCACTTATTTTGAATAATATTAAGTTTAATATTATTCAAAATAAGTGGACCTCTCTTTTAGAAAAAGTTTAAAATATGATGTAACTCTCCTCTTTTTGAGTACAAAATTCTAAGTTTTCAAAGGTTTTTTTTATAGAAGAACTATACAAATCCTTGGTACTTCTATTTTCTTTTCTACATCAGTAAAATGACCCCTTGTCTGAGGGAGGGTTGTTCTCAACCTGATAATAACAAACACAGGTCAAATTACGGCCTTTTACACAGGGCTTTGATACAGACCAAACAGCAGGCTATAATTAGGACCCCAAAATTATTAGCGTACACAATTCGAACAGGAAAACCAACGATCTAATTTATATATCATGTATATCCACACGGGAAAATACCAATGAACAACATCAACAAACGATAACTGCTGAACAACAGGCCCCTCAATCAGTCAGGACAGGTGCATAAACATGCAGCGGCTATGGATAGTTTTGTTTCGCCAGCATACTATATAATTGCAGTTGAAGGCAAATCCTTCAGAAGTTCTTTGTACTTTATTCTAACAACGAACATGTTTTGATAGGGAATATAAGTAAGAGGGAAAGTAACCAATTTTTTGTTACAGCTGTTATAAATTTTTATCGGAGCACTCCCGCTTTGGATAAATAGGTTTCATGCTGAACAAATATTCTCACAGATATTTACAAAGTGTGTGTGTGTGGGGGGGGGGGGGGGGGGCGGTTGCTTTTATGTTTAAAATCGTTAAATACAGGTTAGACTGTGATTTTAAAAACAAATGTTAATATCTTTTTATAAAATTTACAAAAAAAACGGTGCGGGAAATGGACATGATTACATTTCCGGATGCGGGAAGCGAGAATATAAAAAAAATAAAAAAATTCTGTTTTGAAAAAAAAAGGTGCGGGCGGGTCCGTCGAACAAGGAATCAAATTGGTGTGGCCTTAGAATTGAAGTAAACGCTTATCAAACAAGCTATTTTGACAATGAGACAACTATTCACCAGAGACCAAACAATTAGAATGTAAACAACTATGGTGCACTGTAAAGACTTCAGAATTGAACATAACTTATACTGTAGTGGAAGCTATAAAGACCCTAGCATGAAAACAAGTGAAACTGCAAGCCAATACTCACTGATAATACCTTTGCCGAAATATTTTGGTAAACAGAAAGTTGTTGAGTTGTGAATCTGAAAACACATCATATGGTATAGCTGACTTATATAAACCCTAAAACCAAATTTCAGAAATCCTTGTAGAGCAGTTCCTGAGAAAAATGTGACGAAAATTTTCAACTTGGTTACCATGTGTAAAATAATACAAGAGTTCGGTAAACAGGAATTTGTTGAGTAATAAATCTGAAAACACATCACACAGTATAGCTGACTTATATAAACCCTGAAATTAAATTTGAGAAATCCTTGTATTGTAGTTCTTGAGAAAACTGTGACTAAAATATTCATGGGACAGACAGACTGATGGACTGACGGATCGACAAACAGAGGTAAAACAAGTGGGGGTATAATAAAACAATTCAACAGAGAAAACCAACAGCTTGCCTATGATAAAACAAACAGCCACCAACAAGAACCACTGAAAAGTGATGTGATCCTTACCTTTCACAGGTACAAACTTTTCTGTAATCATTCTAGATACTTCAGGGTGCCGTCTCTGTAGAAGTTTAGCTACTTTGTCTATAAAGGCTATAACCTCATCATTATGGTCCTATAACACAAAAGATCTTTATAGCAACAACATAAATATTAAAGGGTTTAGTGATTGCCTTTTAATGCAAATATGTCTTTTTTTACATTTTCTGTTAGCCCTGGAATTAACCAAAAGTCCAATTTAAGCTGATCATGCTGATGGATGAGACCCTGGGTTATTTGGAAAGAGACAAGATGTTACATTCAAAATATACTTCAAATAATTGTTCCTTATTCTTCATACTATATATTCACACAACAGCATTTTGCTATTATCCTATATTTTTGTCCAAGGTCATGTTGTTAACTTGTTGGTCTTGAATTTTAGCATTTCAGCAGAAAAATTGTAAAAATGCTGCCATTTTCATATTTCAAAGCTTTTAAAATTTAATGTTGACCTTCATAATAAGCTTTCAAAAGGATAGATTATATTTTTGTGTCATTTTCCTAAAACAGTGGCTTAAAATCTTAACAATTTTTTGTTTATCATCACAAATCTCATTTCCTTTTAAAACTTACATCTGACCCTGAATCTATCACAAATCCTGGTCGACTTCCTAAAAATGTCATGAATTCTTCAACAATAAGGGCAACAACTCTTCCGGGTGGTGGTTCTCGTCTAAAATTTACATTTCAAAATACAATTTAATTAAAATGAGATGGAATATATGTCAATTCTTTTTTCCTTCACTAATGATTGATTATAAGTTTGCTTTAGGTATGAATAAAATATTTTAATTTCTTAGGATTCATATATTCATATCTGACATCAGTTTTGCATAAAAAAAAATCATGTTTTCTATCTGTATAAAGGTCTTTCTACATTCATCTACATGTATATTGTATCATTTTTTATATTTATCCATTCGATAACCTTAAACACAGAGGTACGTTTAGCCTATATAACATGATGAAAAATTTAAACAATTTTTGATGCCAAAGACAGGTTTCAAGAAAGTTTGCAGACAAACAAAAGCAATTACATTTATTTTATAATGTGACTTATCCGGAAAAAAAATTTCTTCATACAATATTTAATGATATTGAAATACTATTTTCATGACAGTACCTTGAAATATTAGTAGAAGCAACATCCATAAATGGTACTGCTAAAAGGTGTTCTACATCTCTTAGTCTGTTTTTGGTTTTTAGAATAGAATGGTAATAGGAAAGTGTAGCTTTCATACCATAAAAAATACCTGGAATGAAAAAAAATAACAATGCATGCAGTAAAATTAAAAAATGTTTTTTTACATTTTTTTTTTAACTGATCAAAATGCTAAATGGTTGTTTTGAAATGTTGACCATTAAATTTCTATCAATAAGTTGAAATGTGTTAGGTGTAAATTGAAAAAGGGGGTTTCTTTCTGGTTTTTACATTTCATTTCAACTACCCTCTGCTAAGAAATGCATAAACAGCAAATCAACTCCAGATTTGACCTGGCAAACTAACAAAAGACAGCAGAGTTGTTTTCTTAAAATTAGCAATTTATGCATTCATTTGACACATGTTTGTAAATCCAATGAAAAGCAGAGGTGGTAATTAGTGTATAAACTTTATTTTAACAATCTTGAAAAGCTTGTTCCTTTCAAAATATGAACTTTATTGTTAAATGTATTTCTATTTGTATCCTTCTGATGAGTTAAGCCTTTTTCAACTGATTTTTATAGTTCGGTTCTCACGTTGAACTATTACCCCACTGTCCCAGGTGAGGGGGAGGGTTTGGATCCCGCTAACATGTTTAACCCCGCCACATTCTGTAAGTATGTGCCTATCCCAAGTCAGGAGCCTGTAATTCAGTGGTTGTCATTTGTTGATGTGTTACATATTTGTTTTGTTCATTTTTATACATAAATAAGGCTGTAATTTTTCACGTTTGAATTGTTTTACATTTTTTGATATTCTGAAGTATTTTCATATGTACTTACCAACTGAGCCTTTTAAGTCATTAAATGTATGCTCTGAATTCAGCAATGTTTCACATTTTTGTGATATATCATAATCATACATAGATATAGCTGCCCTAGGGTTGGTATTCAACTGATCAATATACTGCTTTCGAACTGCAATTAAAATTGATAAAAATAAATTAAAATTATGTTTCTTACATTTAAATTTTATGTTTATTATATTCAAATTAAAAGTATCTATAGCGTTAACCTTTGCCTGTCTTCTATGTACCCCAGTAATATTACAAAACTAATTAAAAAAATGGAGCTTTTTTTCAATAAAGATAAAATACATGTTGGGAGACTTTTCTATAAATTCTGAAATTTTTACAATGCTTTAATTTTTACAAAAATTGCCACAAGAGAGGTTTGGAATATTTGAGAATTTTACAAAACTACCTGTATACAGCATTTCTTTTAATTGTAATAATCAATCCTATTTTTTTGTCCAATGTCAAATAATCAGAATAATATATGCACACGAAAAATATCATACAATACAGTACCAAGAGCAAATAATAAAACTTTTAAATTTATAATACAATATGTTACAAGAATCTGAATATCTTTCAACTGAATATCTGAAAGAAAAATGTACTCAGGACTTGGTTCTCCTAAATAAACTAAAATAAATCATATAATATTTCCATCTGACTTTTTTATCTAATAATTGCATTCCCATCCTACCATGTGCTTATCATTTTACCTCTAACTGCATACATATGTATCATCTTATCATTTTTGTGTTAAGAAGCAGTGCAACACGAACAAATTACAGTGATTTACACCTATAAAACAACATGAAAAGCTTCACACCTTACTTTGTGATATCAATCTATACCATTTATAAGATATTTTCCAGTCTTATATCCTTTATTTCATACTTTAATTTGAATAACAATAATAATTTTCCATAGATCACCTATTGCAAGGCAAGGTTTCTGTCCATTCTCAATGTATCCTTTTTCCCTCCCATCAAAGTCAACCAAAACATACCTAAATAATTTTGTGTTTTATTTGTTCTTATATTTCATATGTCCATGAAATTTAAGAGATAACTGTATTGAATTAAAGCTTTGCGGACGTCCATCGGTAGTTTTACTGTTGCAAATTTAGTTTACCTGGTGATGTGTAGGGGAGACAGGTAAACAGGTATCTGTGACAGGTGTGATTCAAGTAATACATTTACCATTTTTTTCCTATAAATCTGACATATACCAGTTGATTTTTTTGTCCTTGTACCTGTGATAGCTTGACTCATATTGTGTGTACACAAACTATATATATTTCTACTTTGTTTACCTACCAGAGTAACTATATTCTGTAAATTATAAGTCTGTTCAGTCATATAGAAATATTATACTAAAAAGAGTTAGTTAACTTCTAATCATTAAACTATAATAAATCTCCTCATAAAAGCATTCAGAAAAAGATGAGTCATTGGAATTAGTAAATAAAGACCCAACAAATAGTTTAATTTTTTTTTAAGGTCATTGCATTAGTCCAATGTTCCAATACCTGTTAATACAACTCTAGAACTACACACAACATTTCACACATCTAACAAAGGGTATTTTGAATTTGTACAAGAATAATTAACAAGATACACATTACTAACAATAAAATAATGTTATGATAAAGGGATAGAAAATTTGATTTTTGAACCAAAGGACAGTTTTAATTTAACTTCCCATTTTGGGAGATGGATTTACAGGATGAAATGTCAATTAGGGTTCTTTTAAATAAAATTGATAATGCCCTACAATATCAGCTTATTTTAGCAAGTGACAAAATAATTTTGCTATAAAATATAAAAAGCTATATATATGTGGCAATAGTTTGTTACATGGATACATCTATAATTTAAAATATGAAAAAAAAATATGCTTCATGCATGCATTTCATAACTTGCAGGAAAAAAAGCATATATATATACATGTATATACCTTTTGTATTAGATAAGTATAGCCTCCATGTTAATTGTCGTATATGTAATGGTAGGGGTTGATTTAGACAAATATAAAGTTTGTTTTTCATATCTGGCCATTTCTTCAGAAGACTTAAGGCCCCTTCCTCGGCACTCTCTATTACTAAGTCAGTTTTAGTGTCCATGGGAGATTCTTCCAACAGCTGCCTAGAGACATCTTCATTTAAACTTTGGTCAGTTATTACAGAAACTTTCTTGCATAAGCCATTATATACTGTTCCTACAATAAATGATTTTAACTTTTATAATCTTCAATTCATCTTAAATATCAATTTCCATCAAGTACACAGTTAACTGTCAAGTATCTCCCTTGTAAATCAACATCAGATACAACATATTATGATCTGCCTTTATACAATATACAGCCTGCAATATAATATCAGTAGTCTTTTGTCTACTGTCATGCACTCTGACTCATAGATGATATAATCATTTGTCAATTTTCCCTACAACTTTTTAATATAAATAATTTAAGTAACCTTATGCACAGTAACACTTACATTGGCAGCAGAAAAATTGCACAACTAAATAACTTTTTTCGACATTATGCAAGAGTCTTGAAAGCATTTTTCTATTTCAAAGCACCCACAGAAATTTAAGTGCAAGTGCCTTCTGGGATGAAATTTCAATGTAGAATTCTAAGTGGTATTTTCATCCTTTTACTTTCACTTGTCAAAACCTAAGAAATATTTAAAGATTTTTGAACATCTCACAATCAAAAATAAACCACTAAAAAAAATTGAGACCAGCTGTCATATCTGATTGCAATAAGATTTAATGCATTACCTCCCTTGATAGCCTGTGTTGCTCTTTCCATAAACAGTTCTTTTTCAGGTTCTGACAAATCACTGAAGTATTGTACATGACTTTGTGTTAACTGCTGCTGAATAGCATCATGTAACTCCTTCAGAAATCCATCCCATTCCTGAAATAGAAGGGACATAGGCTTATTGGCTTAATTTACTAGTTGTTACCTTAATAAGTGTCACTTAACTAGAGGCTCTCAAGAGCCTGTATTGCTCACCTGATTCTACTTGGGTTTTTGAAATCATATAAAAATTTGGCTACAAAGTAACAACACTTGACCAGCACCTCATTAAGAAAGGAACATTTATGCTGTTTGCTTTAATTCAATTCAGAGGTTCTCTAAAAGAAGACATTTGTATGTATTTCCTATAGGGTCTTATGTTAAACCAAGTCCCCTGCTGGAAGCCACCTTGGTTGATGGATTGACTACAAAGTAACAACACTTGGTCAGCACCTCATAGGGAACATTCATGTCATGTTTGGTTTTATTCCATTCAGTGGTTTCTCTAAAAGAAGTCATTTATATGCATTTCTCATAGGGTCTTATGTTAAACCAAGTCCCCCGCTGGCAGCCATCTTGAATGATGGATCGGCTACAAAGTAACAACACTTGGTCAGCACCTTATGAGGAACATTCATGCCATGTTTGGTTTCATTCTATTCAGTGGTTCTCTAAAAGAAGTCATTTGTATGCATTTCCTATTGGGTCTAATGTTAAACTAAGTCCCCCGCTGGCAGCCATCTTCGATGATGGATCGGCTACAAAGTAACAACACTTAGTCAGCACCTTATAAGGTACATTCATGCCATGTTTGGTTTCATTCCATTCAGTGGTTCTCTAAAAGAAGTCATTTGTATACATTTCCCATAAGGTCCAATGTTAAACTAAGTCCCTTGCTGGCAGCCATCTTGGATGATGGATCGGCTACAAAGTAACAACACTTGGTCAGCACCTCATAGGGAACATTCATGCCATGTTTGGTTTTATTCCATTTAGTGGTTCTCTAAAAGAAGTCATTTGTATGCATTTCCCATAGGGTCCAATGTTAAACTAAGTCCCCCGCTGGCGGCCATCTTGGATTTGGATGATGGATCACTTACAAAGTAACAACACTTGGTCAGCACCTTATAAGGAACATTCATGCCATGTTTGGTTTCATTCCATTCAGTGGTTCTCTAAAAGAAGTCATTTGTATGCATTTCCCATAGGGTCCTATGTTAAACTAAGTTCCCCTCTAGCGGCCATCTTGGATGATGGATCGGCTACAAAGTAACAACACTTGGTCAGCACCTCATAGGGAACATTCATGCCGTGTTTGGTTTCATTCCATTCAGTGGTTCTCTAAAAGAAGTCATTTGTATGCATTTCCCATAGGGTCCTATGTTAAACTAAGTTCCCCTCTAGCGGCCATCTTGGATGATGGATCGGCTACAAAGTAACAACACTTGGTCAGCACCTCATAAGGAACATTCATGCCATGTTTGGTTTTATTCCATTCAGTGGTTCTCTAGAAGAAGTTCACAATGTAAAAATAGCATAAAATCATATATTTGCAGCTGATGAAAATACTTAGGTACAAATGGGCTTCATGAAGTTATACATGTTATATCCAGACAACTCATTTCAAGAAAATACTTCCTGAATTTTTTTTTATAATTTTCAATAGCCTGTACCAATTTATATGAATTACAAGACTTAGTTAGTGGTTTTTCATAGAATTTTTTGGTATCTTATAATCATATTGGGATCATTGCGTAATATACTACATGAACAAACAAGCAGTTACTGTACTGAGTTGCATGCTCTAAAAAGATAGGGTCATTAGGTCAATAGATAATTATTTATATCAAGTTCTATGAATTATTGTTAGAATATTTACGAGTGTGAAACTCAGATTTGTGATTGGATTTCATCAACCCAAACCATGATTGCACATTCACAGTCACAAAACAGTGCTAATTGGACACAGACAATTTTGGAACATGCTTTAGCAAGTTTAGGTTGCTATTCTTTCCAATCACTGTGATTTTGGAATACTGGGATACATTAAAAGAAGAGCTTTTTTTTTAAATCACACCAACAAATTAGCAAGATAATTATTTTTAAAACACACAAAGTTTGTATTAACCTTAGGGTCAAAGTTGGGGAAACTGGAAACACGGTACACTTATTTTCTTCGGAACAGCCCAGTAGTAATTCACATCACAGATTAGCTTCATGTTTGTTTGTCTAGAGTGCTTTCCCCCTATTTTTTCGGATATATATATATACATGTATTTTAATTTAAAATTCATATGGTCAATGAGTATATTTGTATGACTCGGAGGTGGGAAAGGGACGCTAATGTGTGATGGTCAGGCGGAAGTGCTATGGTCTGCGCTGAAGTGCAATGGTTTTGTATTACCTTTGGACAATGTGACGCTTTCAAATACAACGTTATCAAATTAAATTGTTCCGTGTTGAAGACCTTATTTTGACCTATAATGGTTTACTTTTATAAATTGGTACGAGACCACAATTGTCGTCCCTTGATTTTCGTTGTTCATGAATATAGTCCCTAGTGTTGACAGTGGGTAGATCTTTTTAATTCAATTTTATGGAAAAACGAGCAGAAATGCATATGATTTTTTTGGACCACTTGATAGATATAAACCTATGGATTCAGGAAAGGCATCACTGTAATTGATTGAAATTTTCCTTTAGACCAAATTTTGGAGACTTTTGTGACATGTTCACCCCTCTTTTTTGCTCTATTTTGTATCTAAGAAATGCAGATGGTTGCCATGGTTACACCCAAAAGGGATTATATTTCACCCTTAATATGACCATTAGAAATTAAATCTATGGAAGATTCTCTTTCTATAAGTATATACATGCATAACACACGTATAAAGCCTTCTTTGTTAGACAGGAGGGAAAGAGGGTGTTTAAAAATTATGAGTGTCAATTTTAGGTTTTTTTCCTAACTGTGTATTGCTACCTAATGCCTCAAATTGCATGAAGGGGAGTGAAATAACACTAAAAAATTTGGGTCTCTATTTTTTAAGAAAAGTAGTGATTTGGTCCAGCTGAAAAAGGTTAAAAATTAGCACTTCGGAAGCTGTCAAAAGATTTCAAGATGCCATAAACATAAAATTGTCCATATTTTGAGTTAGAGCCGATGAAGTTTTGTTATAATTTTGATATAATTTGTCCCAAAAGTAGTACAACAAACTGTAAAAATTTCATTGAGAAAGTACAGGTTGGATTTTTTAAATTTTCATTTATGTTCTAAAAGAAATGCACTACGAAATAATTGTGGTCTCAGACGAATTGTGACTTGGATTGAGAGTTGTCTCATTGGCACTCATACCACATCTCATTGGCACTCATACCACATCTTATATCTACATAGGCAAGAGAATAAGATTTTGTAGATGAAGGTTTCATACGAACAAAGGAAATGATACAGAATGAAACTAACGATTCAAATCCAGAACAGTTTTGAGCATTAGAATGGGGGGGTTACAAAAATATGTTAAACTAAGTCAGAAAGTTGTGGAAAGGCGACTGAAAGATGATCTTGGTCTGAAGATGTGCTAACCAGTCTTTGCGGAAGCATGTATAATGCATGCCGAAAACGTTTTGTAAGACAAATAAAATGTAATGATCTTAATATCAATTTTTACTCTTCTCTTCATGTACAATGATGTATACATCACATAATTTTGTGTGAACAACTTAATAATAACTTAAATCAATTATTAGCAATGTTTTCATATCAAGTAGCTATTCTTAAGATGAAACCTGCTTTGTAAGGAAAAACGCAATCTTAATAGTTCTATTTTACTTATACAGTTATCATCTTCTGCAATTGGTTAGGCCAAAATAACCTGAATGGTCAAAAACTTGGTGTACTTGGTGTTGCTCAGCAGAGAAACTAATCCTTTAGCTTTTTTTAAACAAAAAAGGCGTCACATCTCACTATATAAATATATGAGTCAAGCATGATTGTACTTAGTGGTTTTTATTTCCTAAAAACTGTTACTATATCAGATAAATGAGGTCTGCCCAGATCCTGCTTACTGTTTTGTCAGATTCCCGTATCCAGCTTACACTATGGACCGAAGCAATTCTATTTCTTTTGTAATTTCATGTGTTCCGCTAGACTTCATTTACCATTTTCACGCAATAATAATTTGACTTTCTCACTTCATGCTTACAAAAAATCGACAATCCTGCGTCACTCTTAGACTCCAATCCACTATAAAGTGGACAAAAGGTCAAGAAGTGACAAACAGATATGTGGGAATGTACAGTTTTGGGAAATTAGAGCAACTCAAACTAATTTGAAGACAAAGAGGTCTGAGTTTTCGTAAAAATAGTCCGATCAGTCTTGGTCCGACGTGTCTATATATATCCTCTTCTCTATAAAAAGTCCGAGTTGTTTTGGCTGTCCGAAAACTGGGGGTACATGATGGTTGCTTTTCATATGGATTGTCTAAAGAAAGTTTTGATTGATTCCGTTACTTTGAAGAAATCAAACCTTTGAATCTGTAATATGTTGTTTGCATTGCAAAAGCCATTTAGGATACGTTTGCTGTGCACCCGCCATTTGTAAACATTCTTTGATGTGAAGGTGTATTTTAAAAGGAGCCTTTTCATTGGATTAATTTTTAGATTTAACCAATGAAATAGGATCTTTTAAAATAGTTCTACTTTCACTTTGTCGATTTTACTAAAAACATGAGAGATTCCGAAAAGGAGTTGCAGCCGATTGAAAAATGACACGAAGGCGTTCATCGGATTCCATTTTAAACATAATTTCTATTGCAATATGTAAGATTAGAGGCGAATTCAAACATATTTTATTTCTTTTATTGCTGAAAAAACTGTTTTCACAATCACCTCCCATTCAAAACACATTATCTTTATGTTTGTCACTCAGTTGTGACTTTTTTTCCTGTGACTTTTTTTCTTGAGACTTTTTTTCCTGTGACTTTTTTTCCGTTGACCGTGACAACGAAAGTGTTATGGACAAAAATATATATGGAAACAAATCCATGTCAGAAAAGTTACTTTCATTAAAAGATGAATCTTCTTTATCAATACATGTCTTGATTTTGATTGTGAACGATGTCAGGCTGGATTTTTTTTGCCGAATTAATTTTACTGCTTGTATAATATATGGAGGAGGGTGGTATCAGGTCCATTCGCGCCATTACACTTTCACACCCTACACATTAGCCCCTCACATGTTCGCCCCCGAAGTTAGTTCGCACCCTACTTTTCGTAAAGCAAATGCATGAGATTTGGCCAAAATACACCTTATCACTAATCCCGGCTGACCAGCCCTTGAACTTTTGATGCATACAACAATCACTTTTCCATTGTGGTGTCAGATATTTTTTTTGTGACGTCAAAATTTACGGGAACCTGTGTGATATCTAGTAATGGCGGACAAATAGCGATAAGGTGTATTGAAAAGGTCAAAGAGAAAAAAACTAATCAGTATCAACAACCGCATATACAAAAGAAATGAGTGTATGATATGGGACGAATAACTTGACACTTCATGGATGAGCTTATCGCAAAACTCCTGTCTATAGATGGACTGGTCTTAAATGAGCGAACTTCATAAACTCTGCCCAGTCAAGCGGAATAAATCTAGTAATACATTGTACCAAATAATGAAATAATTCTATTTTCTTGAATAAAATTTGTGGAATTATTATATAGATTTTTGGTTTATTAATTTGATGATTAATTATTTAATGTTAATTATATATAATAACTGCAAATGGATTTTCATACACAGCCTAATTTGGTGTTATTGTTGAGTGTTTAAAAATCATGATTGATGTTTTATTAAGCTTGGTAGGAGTACCACTTTGAAGATTTTAAATAAGAAACGTTAAAGATAATTGTTTTTAACAGCTTGGCTCCTTTGATCTCATTTGTGTAGATGTATAGATATATAGAGCAATACCCTTACATAAACATGATTACGATTTATTCAACACATTAAAAAAACGTTGTCAGAATCTCACTTTATTTAGAAACAATGAACAAAATATAATTATAGCAAAACACTTACAATGCTAATTACCATTTATTCAACACCAAAATAATGTTGTCATATTAGCACTTCATTTACTACATGTACTAGAAAGAATTAAAAAAAATATTAAAATATACACGAACCAAAACATGATAAAGAATTATACAACACAAAAATAAAATACTGGTTGTCAGAATTTCACTTTATTTAAAATCAATGAAAAAAAATGTTTATAGCAAAACACTTACCATGACACAAAAAACAACTTGTCAAAATCTTACTTTAATTAGAAACTGAAAAAATATGTATTTATAGCCATACACCAAATTAACAACTATAGGTCACCTTACGACTTCAATAATCCTATTCCATGACGAGTTACTTCATTTAATCACTTTTCAGCAATGACCATGAACAGTTCTGATTTAAAAATTAAAACTTTTATTTCAGTGAAAAATGAAAGAAACATGAGCCTTATTTACTAATAACAAAAAATGTAACATACATGTGTGTCTGCAAGCATCTTTACACTTACACAATACATAGAAAAATGCAAAATGATTTCAAGTCAAATTAAGTGAGTGAAACTTTTATCAGTTATATTCACAACATTACAGACAATGAAATTAAACAAAATTACAAGGTTTTTGAAGAATGATAAAGAGAATGAACCCTGTAAGGCTGTATATACTTGGTTGAAAATTTTGGTAATTTATTATTACAAAAGTTGGTGCAGAATAAGAAGGAGTAAAGAAGCGTACATTTTTTTCCCCACAAGATTTGGTTGGAAAAAAAGGGGGATATCAATATATATAACTTTCAATATATTTCTTCAAATTGCAGATTGATTGACAAATAAAAGAATGACTTTAAACATTTTTCAATGTTTTTACTACAGGTCTATTAATTCTTTGTCCAAATGGTTTGGTAAAATCAGAGGAGGAAGAAGACAATGGTATGTATAACAACAAAGTGATTTTGAACTTTAAATCAATATAAAGCCAGCAACCCAACAATACAACAACAATTTGAAATATGTAGAGGGTAACAAACAGTCGTCAAAATTGATTTTTTTTTCAATATGTAAATTAATCTCTTTAATTCCCAAGTTTAGAAACTTTAAAGTAGTGATATCATAAGATTAATCAGAGCTGTGAAAATTTTACAGAGACTATCAAAGACCAGCAATTAACACTTAATTCTCTATCGTGTCAAAAGACTAAACTTATATGGCAGTCTCTAACCAGGTTCCTTACCTCGGACAAGGATATGAACATGTGGCAGGGTTAGATTGATATATATATATATATATTCAAGATGTTTATTTTATTACACATCAGTGGCGGATCCAGGGGGGTCCGGGGGTTGGAACCCCCCCCCTCCCTTTTTTTTTGGCCGATCAATACATTTGAATGGGAGCATATAGTTGGAACCCCCCCTTTACTCTGGGTTTTGAACCCCCCTTTTTAAAATGGCTGGATCCGCGCCTGCACATAACATGTAATTGATTCACTAACTTTGAAGATGGAACATAATGAACAATAGAGTGGTCCTTTTGGATATTTACATTCCAAGTGTAAATAACATCTTCATACATTCACTGTGAATTATAAAACACTAGTAATGGCAATAAGTTGGATTTTTGTTCATACAAATAAACATGCAATAATTAAAATTTTAGATATTCAGATTCAAATATCAGGGTAGTAGTCATTTTTGTTTTACACAGTATCACTCATTTTATGGAAAACAAAAATAAAGTATTTCTTAATTTCTTATTTATAAATATAAAAAAATTGTTATTGCTCTATTACTGAATTGTGGAGTAAAAGATCAGCAGATGAATCTTTATTTATAATGTATCTTTTTGTTTTACAGAATTAACTGCTGATCAGATAATCTTTGTGGTAGTGACACAACCAAATAAGTATCATGTCAGCAGAGCTGAAGAATTCAAAAACCATTTCAAAGAACAACTTACTGAGATTGACAAGGTGTGACATTATTTTAGAATTATGGTGACTTGAATAACACCGGTATCACTCAGATTACAATTCTACCTTGACAGGTAAGTTTGTATTTAGCCTATAAAATACTTATTTAGCCTTGAGAATTGAAAGGTCAGTTTATCCCATTCATACAATAGAAGTTTACCTATAAGGGTCAGAATGGGGTTTACAGAATAGAGAATAAATGTGATAGCAACAAAAAATAGAGAATAGAGAAAATGAACAACAAAATAAAGAATAGAGAATAATGCGGTGCAAAAGTATAAAGAATAAATGTGCAAAATAAAAAGGAAACTTAGGTAACTGTAATGCAATATCGATAATATAATGATCAATGTGCATAATTGATAAATAATCTTGTAACAGAAAGACTATATAGTAAAATCATTTTCATTAGAATTTGCTTTACAGAATGAGAGTTATTTTTAAGGCTATTAAAAGAAAAATGCCCTAAAAATTTAAAGAATACAGATATTAAAAAACCCATGCAGGTCCTCATGTCATTTACATTGTCAAAATATAGGACACATCTAGTCAAACTGGTTTTAAACTAGACATCTAGTCAAACTGGTTTGGTATAACTGACTGTTTCTCGCCCTATATGTCTATTTCACAGTGACCTTATGTGTTTGTGCTAAGAGTACATTGTACTGTCAAATTCATTGATTTTCTGTTGGGACATGACCTACATTGTAAACATGCAAAATAGTGGCTTGAGATTTCAACTGATATTAGTATAATAAATTAACATTTGGAATATTATGTCCTGGTTGATGATGTTTTTTTTTGGGACCAAGATGTTTTCTTCATTCTTGTTCACATTATGATTATTTTAACCATCAACATTGTTCAATGCACATTTAAAGATAGAAAAAATTTCAGCTGAGTCTCATTTATAATATTTTGCAACTTAATAATAATCTGTGAGGGCCCTCATGGGGTTTTTGATTATGTGATTACTTGGCCGTTTTTTTAATGATTATTTGATTATTAAGCCAAATATTTCATGATTATTTGATTACCTAGGACTGTATTTTTAGTTTATGATTATTTGATTACTAAAGATAAGCAAATATTTAATGATTATGTGATTATATTGGCAAAAAAATGGTGATTATGCGATTACTAGGACCCCCCCATGAGGGGCCTCATCTGTCAGATTTGGTGTAAACAAAAAACAAGACCCTGCAAGCATAGTCTATTTCTATAACAGTCAAGCAGATAGTTTTTTTTATATCTGAAAAAAAAACTACCATGTAAAGAAATATGCAATTAAAAGGCCTAAAATAACCCCTAAAATTCAACATTAACAGATTTTTAACAATTAAATCAAGATGCACAAAGTTTTAATATTGGTCAGAATATAGGGTTCTTTTGTACTTTAACAATATCACAATAACAATAAAGTGACCTTAATTTTGGACAAGGTAAATGGCATGAAGCCAAATTTATCAACTTCTATTGTATGAATGGGATAAACTGACCTTTCAATTCTCAAGGCTAAATAAGTATTTTATAGGCTAAATACAAACTTACCTGCCAAGGTAGAATTGTAATCTGAGTGATACTGGTGTTATTCAAGTCACCATAACTACATAATACACATTATGATCATATTAAATACTACTGTAAATTCATAAATTATTGCGTGCATTTGTTATTGTGATTTTGTCATTTTAGACTAAAATGTGATTTTGATTTTTGCGATATTGAGAAAAATCCTGTTTAATTCATATAAAAAATTTCAAATTGCAAGTTTGAATTATTGTGATTATAAACATGTCACATTATTTTGCAATGATAAAAACATCGCAATAATTTCTGAATTTACAGTATAAAATTCAGAAATGTTTATGATGTAGTTTTTTTGTGCAAAAGTTGCAACAAATTAGGTAAACACAGTTTTGTTTAGGGGCCAGCTGAAGTCGGCCTCTGGGTTGGAGCATTTTCTTGCTGTGTTGAAAACCCATTGGTGGCTTTCAGCTGTTTTTTGTTCTTTTAAGTTAGGTTGTTGTCACATTTGCATTCTCAATTTTATTGTCTGTTCTAAAGAAATAAAATCTCCATAATAAATAATGAATGCAAACTTTCTGAATTTACAGCAATACATACATTATTGCAAACTTTGGCATCCTCTCTGTAGCCTAGACTTCTTTTTAACGATGCATTCATGTAAGTTTTTAGAAGTAGTCGGTTCGTTTCATACTTTTAGTTGCCAAAGTTTTCTCTAAATCTTCTACCTACTCTAAAAATTATTACAGCAAGATAGAGACTTTTGTTTAGGCTTATTAATCATCAAGTTTAGTGATTAAACAATTATGTCAATTGAATGTGAAGAAATGATAGATCTGATCATCATTAATTTATTGAATGCATTGTCATCAATGCATTTGACTTCATGGATATTATTTAGTCCCAGTGTTCCCTCAATTTATAGTCAAGAATTCATTCAGTCTTAACATTTTTACCTTCCATAAACTAAATCATTGTATTACACTGCTTTCTATTCACAACATAGATAGAATGATCCATTGGTTTTTATATCATGCATGCTCAACTGTTATTACAATAGATAAACTTTTAAACAATGAAAGATAGTTATCCAAAGGAGTGAGAGTTATTTCCCATGGACACCATGTTGACACATAATCTGTTTGCTTATCTTATTTTTTCTTCCTGATTTTAACATGTTTTACAGAAAAGATCCTTACAAGATTGTTTTGATGAATTATTCAATGCTTATACATTTACAAACAAACAGCTGTCAATAAAAACAAAATAAATTTGGTTGGTTTGTGAAGGAAAATGTGCTATCAAACATGACAAAAGGGAGAATAACTCCAAACTCAAATTATGTCAATTAAAAATTATATAACTCATTAAGGCTACAAGAGTGTAATTATTTGTTTACATTTATGGGCAAGTTTTTTAACCAAAGATGATACTCAGAATTGAATCCTCTACATCTTCTGATTGGATGATACAGGATTGGAATTACTTTTAATCTATTCTAAAGCTTATCCAATTAGGTTTAAAAAATGCAGAAAATCATATTTACATTTTACAAAGTATAGAAAGTATCTTCATTTCTGCATGTTGGAGCCATTAAAAATATGACTTTTTCATCAAGCGAAAAAAATAGACGATCTTTTTCAACTGCATTTTAAGTCAATTTTTGCTGCATGACTATTTAGTTTTTGGTTGTAATGTAACACTGGATGTGCTACCTGTTTTTTCTTAGTTTGTGTAGTCTTAGAGGAAAAAAATATGGAACACCAGTGGTACCCTATGGAAAATGCAATACGATTAATTGCGCTCTTGTAACCATTAAACCTAACGTAAACATTAAAATAACATTCCCAATGTGTCTGTACTCCAACAACAATTAAAATAGCAGCTTCTTCTGGTAAATATATTGTCATAAACAATAAAGAATGTCCACACCAGATTTTAAGCGTGAAAGCAAGTTTCAAAGTTAGCACCCCGTTAAAGCCCTTATATAAATTGCATTTCAACCAAATTATAACTAGAAATACCAGAGCAAGAAAAGGAAACGAATGTTATATTACTGCATTATAATACATTTTAAACTTAGATTAATGTAAACTTGTGGGTTTTGGTTTGTCATGTTTTTACCACTGCCTGATTCTTAGGCAGACTGGTACTTAAATGCTTTTACAAAATGTATTAATCTACCAGTAATTGTTGTCCCAAGATGAACCTCAACTCTAGATCCTTTCAAAGCATTGACATTTTTATTTATGTTTGGTTCCATTTTGAAATGTGTATAGCCAAACATATTTCACAAAGTCACATATAACTTTGTTTTTATGTTGTAGAATGATCATCCCAAACTATACTTCACACATAAAGAATGGGATAATATGAATGGAGCTTGGACATTCTTTCCAATATTTAAACTGTAAGTGACACTACTGTCTATGTTTATTTTTAAAAAAAGATTAGAAAAGAATAAGATGCCAAAGGAATAGTAAACTCATAAGGCGAAAACAAACCGTCAATGCCATGGTAAAAATATAAAAAAGCAACCAAAAGACAAACAAAAATTTAGAAAAATTGTATTATATGTAATTGAAAAATGTTTTTCTCCTAACTTTTCCTCTCTTTTTGGAAGGTATCTTGTGCATATTTAAACTGGGAAATTAGTATATTATAAAGCTACATATTTTAGTTATGGGAAAAGAACTGGGATTGTGTGTGTGACAACATTTCTAAGAGTTACAATTAACAATGTTTGCACATGACTTTTTCTTCCATAATAAGTCATGAATTGTATGTCTTCCTGTTTATTTTGAAAAGAATTTTGATTATCAATGATTAAAAAAACAAAGATGACAACAAGGCAGGATTAGTATCACTGAAATGTGTAATGAACAGACTTTCATTTCTACTGTCGATGATTGATTGATTGATTGATTGATTGATGTTTAATGCCACTTTTAACACTATTGTGCTTATTTGTTGTGGTCAGTTTTCATTGATGGAGGAAAGTTACAATTCTAGTCAATTAAGATTGGAGTTTAGTGCATCTGGCCCATGCAGGATTTGAACTCACAACCTCAGTTATGGCTTGCTAGTGATATAGTAGTTCCACTATTTAGACCACTCAACCACCTAGCTCCCTGTTGCTGATTGAAGAGGGTTGAATTTTATAAATGTGATTGGTTTCCTTTCAAACTTTGTTTGTTTGTTGCACCTTTTAACCACATCTTCCCTGTACAATAAATCTTTGTATCTCCTACAGTTTGGTTATTTACAACTTCATTGTTGTGTAAATAGACATACATGATACATTCAAACTATGTTTATTAAGTTGACTAGAGATGTTATGTGTACAATAAACTGAAATAACAATGCATTAATAGTAAAAAATATAGATTTCTACACTGCAACAAGTGTATTACGATATTTCTCCACTCGAGACAGTTAAATTTGATTATTTAAAGCTCGAGGCTTGCCGAGCTATTTAAATAACTAAAATTTAACTGTTGAGAGTGGAGAAATATCGTAATACACGAGTTATAGTGTAGGAATCTGTTTCTCTAATGATTTTTATCCTTCTTTTTCAAAGATTTTCAGAAACTTGTGTTCTTTATATGCGACGTAATCAGGCATTGTTGCCTTTTTTCATGGTGTCACAATAGCAACATTCAGAAGAAAACAAAACATTTAGACGTCATAATCAAATTTAGACTAATCATTTGCCGAGAACAGATTTTTCACTAGTGAGGAGAAATATTTTTCTCACACCGGTCAGAAAATGTGAAAATAGCACAAAATTAGAGAATGTATTGTTCATAATTGCATGATGGTAGCTAATAAATTTTTCTATATTTCTGCAGCTTAGAAGAAGATTTGGATGATAAAGCTTGGATATTCGTATGTGAAGAAGACACACGATTAGATATACAAAAACTTACCAAAGTTCTTAGTAAATTTGACTTTGATGAGGTGTGTATGATGGTGGGGGGAAATGTTTGAAAATATATTAAATAAAATCAGTTAACATTAATACAAATGGTGTAAATGAATTGATAATATTTGCAATGTAATTGTAATTTTATTAATTATATTTCAAAGTCATCCCTGATTTGATGTTTGAACTCCTAAAGGCATGTTTTAATCAATCTTACAAGTATCGCAATTTCCAGTCTAACTTTAACTTTAATAAAACTTACAAGTTATTATTTAAGTTTTTACTATAACTGGTAAAAAAAGTTTGTTTACTGCATGCTTTTATAGGTTTGTCTATGCTATGAATTAGATGGTTAAAAAAAAATTACATACTCTTTCCGAGTCCTTGAAATCACATTATCAGGTAAACAATGACATCACATAGAAAATAGATAAGAAATTTTCATTTTCAATTCTAAACCTTACTTCAAGTAGTTTCCATTTTAGTAGCCGCCCTTTTAAAATGAGTTTCTTTAAATTTTAAGAAGATTTGCATGTAAATATTTATATTTAGATTTTTTTTCAGGACTACTTTCTAGGCCATGCTTTACAAGACCAACATGCCACTATTATACATCACTATGCATTCCATGACAACCCAAAATCTTTCTCTTATCCAGATATTGGTGCTGGTTTTGCACTTAGTAATTCACTGTTTACAAGGTAAATATATGTTATATGTCGACATGCAATAATTGGTAATCTATCTTAAATTCACTCACAACTTGTCTTGACTCATTGAAAGTCCTTTTAAAATGATATCAAACTTTTCTTAGGGTCTAAGTAGTTTACTGTGGATTCATTTATTTTCGTGGGTTCTTATTTTTGTGGATTTACGAAAACTTCAATTTTTGTGGATATTAAATTTTTGTGGTTTTGGTAAAGTCTACGTACATTCCTTTAGAAAATTTGTAGTTCGTTGAACTTTTAAATTTGTGGTTCCCCTGCCCCAACGAAATCAACGAAAATTGGTATCCAACGAATATTAATGAATCCACAGTATTCACTAGCCTCTCATGAATTATGTTATAAGTTTGACTTCTCATTTGGCAAAAATATAAGACTCAAAACTTAAGAGAGACTAGTTTCACCAATTTTCCATTTGGATGATAGTGGTTTTTACCAGGCACTCTAGCTTCATTCACCAATAATAACTGACCACCATAATATAGCAAATACTGCTGAAAGTGGTATTAATAATCAACAAAAATCAATATATATCAATCCAAACTTTTCTACAAAATTAAAGAAATCAACAAAAAACAAAAATAATTGAAAAATTCTATCACCGGCCACTGCCAACTGCTACGACTCTCAAATAATATATTTGTAATTCTAAGAAATGTTCTGACAACTTCAATAGGTCAGACACTTGATAAAGACCAAACAAAAAATCTAAAATTGAGAATAGAAATGAGCAATGTGTCAATGAGACAACAACCCAACCAAAGAGAGCCGTGGTGTAGTGGTTAGTGCATCGGACTACGAACACAAAGGTTCCTGGTTCGATTCCCGTCCGGGATGAAAATTTCAGGTACTGAATTTTCGGCTCTCCCTTGACACCATTTGCGAGTATGGTCTTGAGGAAACGATGATAGTTCGTCGGAAGGGGACGTTAAATGGCTGACCCGTGTTAAGAGAGAGAGCCATATCTCTTGCACGTTAAAGACACCCTTGTAGATTTCGAAAAAGAGCAGGCTAATGCCGCTACAAGGCAGCACTCGCACCCGTAAAGTGGAAAGGGATTAATATAAGTTGCAAAACTTGTTTCCCAATCCACTATAAATAAATATGTTTAAACTAAACCTAACCAAAGAGCAGAAAACTGCTCAAGACCTCCAATGGGTTTTCAACATAGCTAGAAAATCCAGCAACGAGAGTCTATATTACTGCTTTTGCTAAAACATTTCATAAAGTGTATTCTTTATACAGGACTGAGATATATACCCCATTGAAGCCAATATGTAACTTTGAATAAAACTTTTTATTATATTTTTCAGAATTGGTGATAATTGGCCAGATGAAGGGTATAGACTTGATTTTTCTATTGATCCTAAATATGAGGTAAGGGATGAACACCTTTTAAAATTCTAGGTTAATATTAGGAAGTGATACAAAGGTCATATCAAAAATTTGTTAATCTATTTAAAATAATTAACACAAAATTTATTCTAAAGCAAATTCTTTGCAACATATTTTTTACTGGCTTTTGTTTGGAGTGCCTGTAGTGAACCACCAACCTTTGCCAGAAAAACTGACAATCCTTTTCAACTTAGATTGGAGTTGAATGCACCTGCCACATGAAGGGTACTTAGCACCTCCGTGTTGACAGGCTAGTTATGCAGTAGTTGATTTACTTAAACCACTTGGCTAACAAGGCTTACAATCCTTATATCAATTGATATACAGTGGCACAATATTATTAGAAATGAATATTTGGAAAATGTAAATAAAATATATTCCAAGATAAATCATATAACACAGAGCTTTATATTTATAGATTATTACATGGCATTTTTCATATTGCCCTGGTATCAGCCCTAGACTCCCATATCAAGCCAGAGGGCTTTAGCCCGAGGGCTTGATATGGGTCGTGGGCTGATACCAGGGACCATATGAAAAATAACATGTAATAATCTATTTATCACATATTTTTAAGCAAGAGAAAACAAATAGCTTACACCAAATTATGTTTGATATTTCATCAAAAATCAAAAAGATATTTAACGAAAATAAAATAAAAAATGTATCACTGTGAGTTTAAAAAAGTTCGTATCACAGTAGGTAAACAACGTTTTGTGAAAAGTTTCAGAAATGATTAACAATAAATATATTAATTCTAAGAATTGCTAATATTAAACGACTTTAAAATGTTACATTACAAATGTTAAAAATGCTTAAGAAGAATCCTATATCGCTACTCATTCCAGTGTGGCGTCATATATTTTATAAATTCTTTATGACGTCAAAATTTTACGGGAACTTTTGTGATTTTCACTGTTGATTTCTACTTTTTTCTTCTACAGCAGATTCGTAACTTTCTAAATTTCTTTTCATTGTGTTCAACTTGTTTACAAATAGTCTTTGATTGACAGTTTACCGGAAGTTAAACTCGGGGGCTTGATATGGATTTCGAGGGCTGATATCGATATCGGCCCCGAGGGCTGATAACCAACCTTGACTTCCGGCTATTATTGGCCATGCAAAAACGTACATATCAGTACAAAATATGTGATAAAGAGTTTTAACCAATGTTTTAGTTTGTATTTATCACATATTTGTTACAAATACGTTGGGTTTTACATATGTAATAACCTCAAAATTGCCAGGGCAAAAAAGAGGTTATTGGTTATTGTGCCCTGATTCCAAATGACATGACGTCATTGCGTTCATTGCAACCAACTATTATCGATTTAGCCTAAGTTATGCTGAATTCCCGCGTTTATGTATTGCCATATTCAAAATAAGTGGCCCTGGTATCATCAATCGACCCATATTGGCCCTCGGCTAAAGCCTCGTGATGATATGGGAGTCTCTGGATTATACCAGGGCCAATATGGAAAGGTCATGTCATAATCTATACATATTTTATTTTCTTCCTGGATTCTCAGATATTTCAATTTACTATTTACAGTTAGCCAAGTATATTGATAACGATGGTAAGGGTACGAAGATGACAGACATTAAACAGCTGTGTACCACTAGGTCATCAAAAGGATGTGCTACATGGTATCCAACTCCATTCCCTGATTGTGTAAGTTAATTGTAAACAAAATGAAAAATTAGAAAAGACTGACCCCAGTTCTCAAGACTACTCAATGGAATGAATTATCTTAAAAAATTGCATGCATGAATAAAAGATTATGTGGATATAAATGTCAATGAAGTCAACAACCAAGCAACAACTAAATTAATCATCTAAATACAAAAGCATGGTCCTCAACGATGAGCATGTGCCAACACCATGTAGCTGGGTCTAAATCTTGCAGAGTCTACTTTGTGTTCCAATTATCACAAATGATGAAAATAAAATAATGAAAAGTAAATATATAAAAAAGAACAGAATATTAATGAGGAAGGTCACAATTTTGGAAAGCTAAGGGACAAAAAGAGTATTTTCTGTAGGGGCATAAATTTGCCTTGCAACATACCACAAACAATTTCAGATAGGAGTGATAAAAGATACTGGGAAAAGGCTAAATAAAAATTTCGTCTTTTTTTTAGGGTAAAGAAATTCATGAAGACAAACTTTTTGTTGCAGTGAAGACATGTGAAAACTTTCACAAAGACAGAAGTAAGTTTATTGCTTATTATCTCCCTTTACTGAATAAACAAGTTGAATATTTACAAGTGGCTAATATGAATCCATATGGTACCAGAATCAAAACTTTAAAGGAAAGCTAGATGTGTTACATGTAGCCAATAAAACAGAATAAGAATTAATGGAATATTTTCATCAAAATTTACAAGTAATATGAACCTTTTGAAAACTGATATATTTATAGATTTGAATATCTACTCAAGTACAACAGTAACTGGTTTGAGTTCAAACTTTTGTGGTAAACAGATTTAAATTCAATTTCATGATGAAATATTACCATATATCCGCATCAAATTCTGAAGAGCCAAAGTAAAAGCTTAAATATTAAACCATGTTTATGGATTTGGCAAAAAGGTACTACATTGTGTAAGTTGTCTCCCCTTCACATGTTTAGAGTAGATATTCGATGAAAGTAAGTCCCATTTACCTAATAAAATTAGGTTTGTTGTGAAATTTAAAGTGAAAAGACAACTGAAGATTATTCAATAAATGATGTACTGTAAATTCAGAAATTATTGCATGCTTTTATTATTGCGATTTTGTCATTTTAGACTAAAATGTAATTTTAATTTTTTCGATATTTAGAAAAATCATGTTTAATTCATACAAAATATTTCAAAATGCAAGGTTAAATTATTGTGATTATAACCCTGTCACATTTTTTCGCAATATTGAAAAATATCGCAATAATTTCTTAATTTTCAGGAAATAATTCAACAGGTACAAAAACTTGCAACATTTTTAAATATCAGTTGTCACTTTTCATGGGGTATTATTTTTGTGATAGTCTATAGCTAGTTTTTGTCAAGCCTGCAACTTTTGTTGCAGAAAGCTCGACATGGGGATAGTGATCTGGCAGCGGTGTTAGCTAACTTCTTAAAACCTTTATATTTAAGAAGGTGGAAGACCTGGATGCTTCATACTTTGTATATGGATGCCTCATGTTACGAAGTTTCCGTCAGTCACATGTCCAATGTCCTTGACCTCATTTTCATGGTTCAGTGACTACTTGAAAAGAAAGTTAAAGATTTTCTGTAATGTTAAATTCTCTCTTATTATAAGTAATAGGATAACTATATTTGGTATGTGCGTACCTTGCAAGGTCCTCATGCCCGTCAGACATTTTCACTTGACCTCGACCTCATTTCATGGATCAGTGAACAAGGTTAAGTTTTGGTGGTCAAGTCCATATCTCAGATACTTTAAGCAATAGGTCTAGTATATTCGGTGTATGGAAGGACTGTAAGGTGTACATTTCCAACTGGTAAGTGTCGTCTGACCTTGACCTCATTTTCATAGTTCAGTGGTTCTATATAGTTCAGTTTTTGTGTTTTGGTCTGTTTTTATGGCCCCGCCACTAAGTGGTCGGGGACATATAGTTTTACCCTTGTCCGAAAATTCCGTAATTCCGTCATTCCGCAACAAACCATTATACAGAGTTTTTTTCAAGACCACTTCAGATATTGGGCTGATCTATGGAATGTAAGTTCTCCAAAATGAGTTACAAATCAAGTTTAAGTTTCGTTCCGCTCCGCTAATTTTTGCCAAAATTACGGGCTTTGGACTTAGATAAATTGTTGAAAATACAGTTATACGGAGTTTTTTTCTAAATGCTTTCAGATATTGGGATTATTTTTGGCATGTGAGTTAACCAAGATAAGTTACAGATCAAGTTTAAGTTTTGTTCTGCTCGGCTAATTTTTGCAGAAATTACGGGCTTTGGACTTTGATAAATTGTTGAAAATCACAGTTATAATACAGAATTTTTTTCTAAACACTTTCAGATATTGGGCTGAATTTTGGTTTGTGAGTTACTCATGATGAGTTGCAGATCAAGTTCAAGTTTCGTTCCTCTCAGCTAATTTTTGCTGTAATTATGGGCTTTGAAAATTACAGTTATATGGACCTTTTTTCTAAATGCTTTCAGATATTGGGCTGATTTTTGGTATGAGAGCTAACCATGATGAGTTACAGATCAAGTTTAAGTTTCGCTCCGCTAATTTTTTCTAAAATTAAGGGTTTACAACTTTGAAAATTGTTGAAAATGACAGTTATACGAACATTTTTATATATGCCTCCAGATTTTGAGCTGATTGTTTTATATGTCAGACTGCCATCATGTTTGTGTCCACATGTGTTATTGAAATTGCAGATTTGTCAACTTTTGGAGACAGAGCCATTCGTTTCCCTTTGACACATCTAGTTCTTATACTGTATGCAATAGGTCTACTATATTTGGTGTATGAAATGATTGAAAGGTGTACATGTTTAGCTGGCAGGTGTCATCTGACCTTGACCACATTTTCATGGTTCAGTGGTCAAAGTTAAGTTTTTGAGTTTTGGTCTTTATTTCTAATACTAATCGCAATAGGTCAACTACATTTGGTGTATGGAAATATTTTATGATCTTTTTGTCAGTCGCGCAGGTTTTATTTGACCTTGACCTCATTTTCACGGTTCATTGCTCAGTGTTAAGATTTCATGTTTTGGTCTGTTTTTCTTAAAACTATAAGCAATAGGTCATCTATATTTGTTGTATGGAAAAATTGTTAGCTGTACATGCCTGCCTGGTATGGTTCATCTGACCTTGACCTCATTTTCATGGTTCATTGGTCAATGTTAAGTTTTCTGTGTTAAGTTTATGCTTTATATTTAGGACTATCAACATAATATCTTTTGTGCTAATGCGGCGTAAAGCAACCAACAATCAATCAATCAATCAACATAATATCAATGATAAGTAAAGAAGGCGAGACATTTCAGCGTGTGCACTCTTGTCTAAATAATAATGAAATATAACTATTAATGTTAAAAAGTGTGTTTGCTGATATTAACAGAAACCACAACAAAATTGAACTCTGAGTCTCTTAGCAGTAGTTTTTATGTTGCAAACTGTTCATCTTATCTCTTAAAGATACAAGAAGAGAATCCTTGGTAGTTAAAAAGCTATAACTTTACTGTAGCCATACTTTTTTCATGTCAGTGGTGTTTGTCTATCTGTACTATATAAGTCATAGTGCACACATGTAGTGTAATAGCATTTTGTTATGTTTATCTTTGTGTATGTATGTAAATATTTCATGTAGAAGTTGAAGGCCATGGGGTGGATTAACTGTTTTGTAATCTGTGTAACCTTCTGAAAATAATGAATTTATTATCATTTATCTTTAATTTCAGTTCCAGTAGTCAAGGCAACATGGGGTAATACAACAACACATATAGAATACTACAGCGAGACAGAAGATCCAGATATACCTACGGTAGATTTGGGTATACCCAATACAGAAAGAGGTATGATTAAAAAAGGATTTCTGAAATTTGGTTTCAGGGTTTATATAAGTCATCAATACCGTGAGATGCATTTTCAGATTCATCACTCAACTACTTCCAGTTTTCAGAACACTTGCATATTATTACACTATTGAAATCATCAAGTTGCAGCGGGGGTATCATCAGTGAGCAGTTGCAAACAGTTTCGCTTCTTTGTTTAAAACACTATGGATTTTCTATCCAGAAATAGATAACCTAAGATGTAATTTGCAAAACCTTTAGGAATTTCAAGTTTTCAATGCTTTTCAACCTTGTTCATTATTTGGCCTTTTTATCTTTTTTGATTCCAGGGTCACTGATAAGTCTTTTGTAGACGAAACGGGCGTCTGGCTCACAAAATTTAATTCTGATATCTATGATGAATTTCTTTATATGTAACAGGATCAGTATTGGGATTGGTTGTTGATAGTTTCTTGAGGCCATACATACATGTATCTTAGTATTTGTCTTTTTTACATTAGATAACTGCTAAGTGACATTTTAGAATAACAAAAAATACAAAGTATATGAAGATTATTAATAAGATTTTTATATTTTCACAGGACACTGTGGGAAAACAATGGCTATAATAAACAGATTTGACAGTCGTCCTGAGTTCAAAGGTTATACATGGTTACTCATTGCTGATGATGATACTATTATCAAGTAAGGACTGCCTCAATTACTTTGAAATTCTTACTATAAAAAAAAAAGAAATCCTGCTTGATAAAGGATCTTGAAACGGCCATTTTTCATGTCAGGACATAATAAGTTTGCATATTCCAACAAAATGAAAGGTTAATAAAAGAAAAATGTAGGGGGAGACATAATTTTTAAATTTTTAGCACAAGAAAATCATACAGTTTCATGAAATATTCTTGTTAATTTTCAATAGAATTAGACTGTTTTCACTTCAAAAAGCTTTGATTTTCATAAATTTTAATATTAACCATGAATGTTATATGGATTTCAGTTTAAAAAGGCTAAGAAAGTTATTAGCATGTTATGACTCTAAGGAACCTATTCATCTTGGGGAAAGATATGGATATAATGTTGCCAAGTATAGATGGGGATATGATTACATCACAGGAGGTGGAGGGTAAGTGAATTATGAAATATTTCAGACTCTTCAAATGTAAGGTTTTTCACTTCATGTTGGGTTCAGTTCTATAATAAAATGATACATATTCGATGTGTTGTTCATTTTATTCATAGGGGGGGGGGGGGGGGGGGCCTCAGTGGCCAAGCTAAGTAGTTCTACTTCTGTAATCGCTAACAAGTCAACACTGAGGTTGTGAGTTCCAACCCCACTTGACCTCAATCTTAGTTGACTAGGATTGTCAGTTTTCCTATCGAAGGTGTTGATTTTCTCCAGGCACTCCGGCTTCCTCCACCAATATAAAATAGCCACCACAAAATAGCCCAAAATGTGGTTGCTTAAAAGTGGCGTTTGAACACCAACAATAATTAATAATTTTATTCATTTAACTTAAACGTACAGCCAATGGTTTGACTCAGAATATATCCAGGGAAAATGTAATTTTCCAAAGTTTCTTTTTCATTCCTTCAGGTATTTACATTGTTTTGAGTGTGTTGTTTTATATTGATGATTGTTAATGTAAAACTTCAGCTATGTTTGATATATTAATAAACTGTAATCATTTTCAAAATGCATAATTACTATTTTTTTTAAACAAAAGAGTTTGTATTTGATCCTGAGTAACACTAAATGCACCATTTACTGAAACAGATTGATTAATATCCTTTTACAGTTTAAAAAATGGTTCTTATTTGCAATATTATGGCTCAAACCATTTATGAAATAGGGGCAAAAAGGGGAAAAACAAGGGGTTTTTTTTCTGGTTAAAGGACACTTTTAAAAGACAATTTGAAAGCAGTGTAAGGTGTAAGGGAGGTAATCCAAAAGTAATATTTGAACTATTTGAATGCTGCTTTTAGGTATAGGTATTTGAAATTTGCCAATATATATAACTTCAGTATTAACAAACTCCATTGGAAATTTGCCAATAACTTCAGTATAATAAACTTCATTGGAAATTTGCCAATAACTTAAGTATAATTGGAAATTTGCCAATAATTTTAGCATAATTGGAAATTTGCCAATAACTTAAGTATAAGTAAATATAAATCTTTGAAATTTAAACACAAAGAATAAAACCACAAAAAGGAAGGTTTGGATTGATTTTGGGGGTTATGGTCCTTTTGGTTTAGGAATAAGGGGTATAAAAGGGGCCCAAATAAGCATTTTTCTAGTGTCCAGACAATGACTTGTGGAACAGTGTATAGAATTGACTGAAATTGTATCACAAGTTTCCACACCACAAAAGGATGGTTAGGATTGGAGTTGTGGAGTTATGACTCAATCTGTTTATGAATTAGGGGCAAAAAAGGGGGAAAACAAGGATTTCCTGATTAATGGACAATTACTTTAGCTTTGTTTCTTAATGTTGGTACTCTTTAATATTTTTTTGCTAGTTCTAGTATGAATTTTTTTAAACTGTTTCTAGAAACATCAAATACTGTGATTAAAATACGTACAATAATTAAGAAATTATTATTGTCTTGAGATCATTAGCTGTAAATTTATTTTTAGAAATTACAATTAATTAATATTAATTTTAACCATGACTGTATGTCATTTTATATTTTAATATTTTATGATGAATTTAAATGTGTAGTTATTGTTGCAAACCCCATTAGAAATTTGAATTGAGATTATTCTTGAAATAAGGGAAAGGGGTAGGTGAAAAAAGATAGGGTGGGGGGGGGGGGGTTTACAATTTTTCTCATATCAGATTTCAGAAATTAAAAAGAAAATTTCTTCAAATATTTAATATTCAACAGCATAGTGTATTGCTCAAAAGCAAAAAAAAATTGTTAAGTTTATTAGACCACATTCATTCTGTGTCAGAAACCTATGCTGTGTCAACTATTTAATCACAATCCAAATTCAGAGCTATATCAAACTTGAATGAAGTGTCCATACTTGCCCCAACTGTTCAGGGTTCGACCTCTGCAGTCGTATAAAGCTGCACCCTGCGGAGCATCTGGTTTATATTAAAACCTTCAAATATGCTTCTTAGTTCATATAGCTCATTTGTTTCAGTTCTAATGCATCCTGGCTTTCTAATTGTGTGGATTTATTATTTTCGTTGATACTGGTTTACGTGGATTAAGGAAAACTTGCATTTTTGAGAATATTTGTTTTTTCGTTGTTTCTCTATTAAAAGTCTGTATATAACCTGATGGAAAATTTGTAACTCATTGCACACTTAATTTCTAGGTTCACCTGTAACCACAATATCCATGAATATTAGTATCCAACGAATAATAATGAATCCACAGTAATTGGCTTTAAGGTGGTACCCAACACCTGCACTAAAATTTATTTTGATCAATGAGAAGCTTAATATTCCCTTAACAGCACAAACGTAATTAAATCGTTTAGCTGAATTTACAGAGTTATCTCCCTATAGTGTTAGGTACCACCTTAATCATTATTTCAGGTAAATTGTCAATTTGAAAAAGCGCTCTGACAAATAAAACTTAAAAGTTTTTTTTTCTATTGAATAAATAGGATGCTACTGAGCAGAGCAGCAGTAGATATAATGAAAAAGAACAACCTGATCAACTGTAATACTAACGAATCTCCTGATGATATGACCTTAGGAATGAAGCTCAAGGGCATTGGTGTACCATTAACTCATACTATATATATGCATCAGGTAAGTGTAACCATAGCAATGAAAAGGGTAACAAAGTTCAACAGCATAAGTGTACTGTAAACTGGGAAATTTTTGCGCCGTCTTTATTTCGCGTTTTATGGACACAATCTTAATTTGCGCTGTTTTGAATTCGAGATTTCCCTTTGGCCAATATAAATATTTTATATTTTTTATATAAGGGATATAGAAAGTGAACAGCTCTACACGTATAGTAAATCAAGTGATAAAATCGATCCGAAATCTTTTGTTTTTCGGTTTATAACTCTTAAAAGAGATTAAAAGTTGTGTCTTGTCTGCTTATAAAAACACATACACAATAATAGAAAAGTAGACCTATTTAAGAGTGAATTAAATGCTGTCAGGATTAATGCTAATTGATGTATCGTTTGATCTGTTTAATCTGTGTATCAGATTCAACGAGGTAATACTTTTATAACTGATTGACAGGTGTCATTGACATATTTGTAATGAGTTCTGTTTATGTTACAATATCCGTAATGTCCGCTTGCTTGAGATGGTGCTCTACATATCTGATTCATATACTTATATGGTGTTCATCTTATAAATAGAGTTTCCATGAAATTTTCGCTATCGTTTTATTTTCGCGTTTCAAGTCTTACCGCGAAAATAACGAAAATTAAACTGCCGTGAAAATTTCCCTGTTTACAGTATTATAAACTCATACTATATATTTTTATTGCTGTGGTATTGATAAGAAAAAACAAAGCTAAAGGTAGTGACAGAAGAAAAAACATGATGAGTTGTGATGAAAGCCATGCTAGGAATTAAAAGTTGTTACTCCCTAAATATTAATGCAGTTATTTTTTTTTAATTCACTCATCAAACTGTAAATGGGTCCTTTAAATTGATATGATTGAACTTACCTATTAGGTCATTGATTTTGACTGACAATCTTTGTTAATTTTTTATGATAGTTGTGAAAAATAATACTGAACTCTGTGGGAAGTATAAAACAGAAAGTCCCTAAATTAATGGCAAAATCAAACACTAACACATTCAAACGAATGGATAACAACTGTCATATTCCTGACTTGGTACAGGCATTTCCTCATGTAAAGAATGGTGGATTAAACCTTTTTTTTAAGCTAAGTAAACCTCTCACTTGTATGACAGTCACCTAAAATTCCAATATATTGGCAACAAAGGGTGAACTAACCAAACATACATGACAGTTAAAAATGTAAAAAATTGGGATACAGCAGTCAACATTGTAATATAATCTTAATCATTATAAAAACAAATACATTGGTCTATTATTAAAATTTCTATTTCACAGACGTGCAATTCAACTGTAAACAAAAAATATTCATTTGTTGAATAATACAAATGGTGTCTCTGTTTTTAAGGCTAGATTAGAAGATTACAGTCAAGAATTCCTCAGACCCAGGACACATGTCTCATTCCATAAACACTGGATGAATGACCCTTATAAAGTGTATGATTATTTAATGAAGGAACCAGTAGAAGAACCAGTCACAGAAGAAGGACATGATGAGTTGTGATGAAAGCCATGTTAGGAATTAAAATCTGATTATTATTATTTTATACTGTAAATTCAAAACTTTTTGTGATGTTTTTATTACTGCAAAAATTTCGACTAGATAGGTGTTGCCAAAATAAAAAAAGTTGCATTTTTTTTAAATTATGAAAGCATTATTTGTATGCAGTTTTTCCTGAAATCACAAGAATACTTTCTGAATTTATAGTATTATCAAAAATAATTAAAAATGTAAAAATTGTTATAAAGGAGAATCATGTTTGAATAATTGTACTGACAAAGGGTGAAATTCAACTTGAAGCCAATTCCTACAATAGTAAATGGTCAACCTTTATATTTTATCATTCAGTAGTTACAACCTTGAATAAAATTCTAATCCAACTTGACATATTAATTCATATATATTAAGGTATTCTGAACATGGTGATGAGAATTGGTTGTTCAATGAGATATAAAAAAAAAAAAAGAGTCAAAATATATACAATTTTAGGTCAATGTCATAAAAATATAAACTTTTTTGAACGAGGCTGAGAAACTGGGGAAGAGCAAGGTTCTACTGAGCCCTTCACCAGTTTTGTGCAGGTCAACGCTTTTACAACCCTATGAAGTTACAAAAAGAAGCATTCAATACTTATAATTACATTTTTTAGCTATGATTATGAAAACACGAATTTTATATTGTTTTTTTATTAAATTCACCTGTGCACTTTATTGTGGGACCACATGTTATCATGGATGATAAGTTTTATTGAGTGATGCAATTGCTGAAGGTATAACGTGTGATGTGCAATTAGCCAATCAGAATAAAGTATTATAATGAAACATACATCTAATGTAATTATTAAACATTTAAAGTTGTGGTTTGCCTTTACTCATTAATCCATGAAAATGTGTACCCTATGAATAATAATAGGTCTAAAGTAAAGAAACGTTTGAGGTTTAAAAGGTATGTGAAATTTTTTTTGGTACTTTGAAAAAAAATTGCAATACTGGTCATAAAACCTGTATTCAATCATATTAAATTAATAATACAATTTTTTTGGAGGTAAAACTGCAGGTTAAGAACTGGTTTTTAAAGTGACATGCAAACATGTACATTTGTATGTGCATAGTTTTTGCTTGATAAATGAGACATGTACTTTCTTTGAGAATTTTTTTTTTATGTTTGAATCTCATATTTACTTGTATTTAAAAGTTATTCAGGGCAGTATAAATGTAAATTGATTATAATTTTGTAAGAGAGAGACATTTTTTGGTTTATTTAAGAAGTAAAGCTGAATGAATGTACACAAAACAAACTTTTTTACTGGATAAATCCAAGCAACAAGTATCATTATATTTTCTTGTATTTTGGTAATCTGTTTTGAAAGGTGAATAATTATGAAAATGCATTTGATTTTTTTGTGCCTTATTTATGTTTTTTTGCAGTCTTTTTTTTTTTTTTTGGGGGGGGGGGGGTCATTTACTTATTACTAAATAAAATTAGATCTTTTTTCTTCTTGAGTATACATTTATATATATATATAAAAAAAAATTACTAATGGTGCAATCAAAGTTTATAAGTCATATAAGGACAGACACCACTAAGGTTAATCTCCACTAAGGTCAAAAATTAAAAGATGAAAAATATTGAACACAAAACACAAGACTGAATACAAATGAATAAACAACACAAACAAAATCAAAACCTCAATTTTAAACCCAGTGCACTACTTCAGTAGATAGTTATATCTAGATTTATGTCATCCATTATTATTTTTTTATTAATAATGTATAATTCTAATTAGTGTTGTGATGAATTCGTTTACTTAGTTGTTTTTTTTTTTTTTGGTCTGAAATAAACACTTTTGAAAAGGGTGGAGGATAGCTTTAATTCTACCAATGATATTATTTAAAGTCAAATTTATCCATATAATTAGAAATGACTTATCTTAATATTCAGGTACAAAGTAGAAGTTTAATTGATAGAAAGTAGATCTTTGTTTTATTTTTCTTCAAATCATGAAAAGTTTATTTAAGTTTTCATTTTGCTTAATTCATGAAAACATATCTTTCTCTACTGTTCTTTTCTATCCAGCCATGTATTTAAGCCAAATAATAACTAATGTACCATTGAGTTTTATTATAAAATGTTCAACCCTTTGTTTTAACATATTCAGTGTAATTACACTCATATTTGCCTTTCCAAACTACATGGTCTAAAGCTTTAAAAGTAGTTTAGCAATCATTTGCAATTTATTTGTTAGAATTGTAGTTAGAACAAATTAGAGTAAATCTTTAAGATTAAATCTATGTCTAATTTTATGAAGTAACATTTCAATAAATATTGTAAAACATTTAACTTTTAGTAATTCTAGATTTTGTACTCTATAATTTTTGGATTAAGTGAGTATATATATATTTATAAGTCTGATTGCAGCTGCTGTGTCTAAGCACTTACCATCTTTACATCAGGATAATTAATGGAAGAGGTTAATTATTGTATTATAGCTTCCAAGTATACATGTATACCTATTATACCAAGAAAATCTTTTTTGTTGCTCAAATTTAGATGATTTTCTGTCTATTTATATAAAAAGAGAATACTTTAATGTGCCATGGTTTTTGTGATGTCTAAAAAAGTAGGGAATATTAGTCTTTTGGTATAAGAGTATTGTAGCTTATATTTCATATATATATATGTTTTTCTCTAACCTTTAAACTATACATTCAAATAAGGATTAGTTTATTGTAGTTTTACAGGTACCATATATGATACAAAAAAATGGAGTCTTAAAATACTTTTAAATATGTTTGTTTTTTTTAATGAGTTTCCCCCTCGCCTTTATATTACTTATGATGATGTTGTACCCTAACTCTAGAATTTTACCCAATCAAGTGTCCATTCTTCTGAATGTTTTTCACATTAAGTACTGAAAAGGTTGATCTCATATTTGATCAGAAGCTTGCACTATTGTAATGCTTTTTAGATCTGTTGAACACATACCGGTACTTCCTATTTTCAGATGTTTGAATTATGAGTTTGGGTATGAAACATGTGCACCTTGGTTATTTTGTGTTTTTTTTCTACACTGTTTTCTTTATTAATAATGCAATGATCCTGATTTTACACATTTTTTATACAATATTTATTATTTTACTACTGCCAAATAAACATATTAAACAGTTTTTAATTTTATTTTTTATCTGAATTCAGTACAAGAATTGTTTTCATCATTGATATGGATAAGTATAGAAATGAGGTAACTGTTCTATATAAATCAGCAATGCAACAATATTCTTGTTCTAATATTGAAACAGGTGAAAAAAACATGAGAAAGGCTTTTTTCCCATGATTTGAAATAATTTATGGTTTGATTTGGTTATAATACTTCCTATACTGTACAGAAATACATTTATGTGAGATTTTCTGTAAAGCTTCTTGTCCTTCATTTGGCTTCCATATTAAAAGGAATAAAATTTCTTACTTCCAAATTTAAGTCAGTGTTTCGAAGATTAAATAAAACAGCATTACATGTTCATTATGATGTAAACTTTTTAAACAAAACACCAACTTATAATTTAACCCAGATCTTGGAGTTTGCTGAACATGAAACTATATAATTATTCTCGCTTTTGTACATAAATTAAAGAATTTGCTCAAAGAAAAGGTCTTTGAACTGTTTGACTTGAGTGGCATAAATGCCAGAATAGTTTGATGATGATCAAAATTCAGTACATACAGCATGAACTGAAAGTGGTTAATATTTGGTTTTTGCAGGCCCCTCTATGATACTTTATTTTAAATGAAAAAGACTGGGGGGGAAAAATAAAAAAATATCTGAAAAATATGACAATGGTACATGTATCATTACTGGTGATATGAATTACAACAATTTAGAAGAGGAATAGTCTCTGTCTCTAAAAACTATGTGTGATGTTTTCAATTAAACAAAGCTACGTGTTTCATAAAATAGAGCTTGATGTTATACATTTTGTCCTGAAAAAACAAACAAAATATTTGATCAAAATATTGCATATCTAATTTAAATTGGGGTGTCAGTGTGTGTGTCACAACATTATTTCATTTCAATTACAGTGAGTTGACTGTTAGTGTTGCTCTCCACCAATTGCAACTCATTCAAAATTTTGACCCAATTGCAATTTGTTTTATTAAACCAAATTGTTCAACTGGTCAGAATATTGAACAAATTGTTCAGTCAAAATGTGAAAGTGCAAGGTGATAAAACAAAATATACTTACAATCCTATAATATTATTCTTTTGAATAAAGACTTTTTGAAAGAAAAGTTATTATCTCCCCCATGGAAACTTCCTACAAACATATATTGCAATTTTACACATATTTTACTGAATATGTGATGTTTTAATTCACATAATGTCTGATTCTTATAAATATAGAATACTTTTAGAAAGAACCAGATGCTCCGCAGGGCGTGGCTTTATACGACCGCAGAGGTTGAACCCTGAACGGTTGGGGCAAGTATGGACACAACATTCAAGCTGGATTCAGCTCTAAATTTGGATTGTGATTAAATAGTTGACACAGCATAGGTTTCTGACACAGAATGAATGTGTTCTAATGAACTTAAAATTTTTGTTTTCTCTTAGAGCAATTCACTATGCTGTTGAATATTAATCCTCTCAAAAAAATGTTTGAAGAAATTTTCTTTTTTATTTATGAAATTTCAAATGAGAAAAATTGAACCCAATTTTTTTAATCACATCCCCCTTTCCCTTATTCCAAAACTAATCTCAATTAAAATTTCTAATGGAGTTTGCAACAATAACTACTCATTTAAATACATCATAAAATATTAAGATGTAAAAAAACTGCTTGTTATCACTGAATGGTAAAGATTATTTTAATTTATCAGTTGGTAGTAAAAAGTGAATATACATTGTATATTGTATATAACAAAGATTTAAGTTGATTCTGGACAAAGAAAGATAACTCCAATTAAAAAAAAATCTTGCTATTGCACAATATTTTGCAATTAGATATTTCTTGCTTACTATTCTGGACAAAGAAAGATAACTCTAATTAAAAAAAAATTTGCTATTTCACAATATTGTGCAATTAGATATTTCTTGCCATTGTGCAATACTGTGCAATTGAAAAGACTTGCTATTGCACAATACTTAATATAATAATTTTAGATCCTGATTTGGACCAACTTGAAAACTGGGCCCATAATAAAAAATCTAAACACATTTTTGGATTCAGCATATCAAAGAACCCCAAGATTTCAATTTTTGTTAAAATCAGACTAAGTTTAATTTTGGACCCTTTGGACTTTAGTGTAGACCAATTTGAAAACAGGACCAAAAATGAAGAATCTACATACACAGTTAGATTTGGTATATCAAACAACCCCATTTATTCAATTTTTGATGAAATCAAACAAAGTTTAATTTTGGACCCCGATTTGGACCAACTTGAAAACTGGGCCAATAATCAAGAATCTAAGTACATTTTTAGATTCAGCATATCAAAGAACCTAACTGATTCATTTTTTGTCAAAATCAAACTAAGTTTAATTTTGGACCCTTTGGACCTTAATGTAGACCAATTTGAAAACGGGACCAAAAGTTAAGAATCTACATACACAGTCATGACAGTTAGATTCGGCATATCAAAGAACCCCAATTATTCAATTTTGATGAAATCAAACAAAGTTTAATTTTGGACCCTTTGGGCCCCTTATTATGTTGGGACCAAAACTCCCAAAATCAATACCAACCTTCCTTTTATGGTCATAAGAGCCAAGGCTCCGTGTTGAAGGCCGTACTTTAACCTATAATGGTTTACTTTTTAAATTGTTATTTGTATGGAGAGTTGTCTCATTGGCACTCACACCACATCTTCCTATATCTATAAACCTTGTGTTTAAATTTCATAGATTTCTATTTACTTATACTAACGTTATGGTGCGAAAACCAAGAAAAATGCTTATTTGGGTCCCTTTTTGGCCCCTAATTCCTAAACTGTTGGGACCTAAACTCCCAAAATCAATACCAACCTTCCTTTTGTAGTCATTAACATTGTGTTTAAATTTCATTTGCGAAAACCAAGAATAATGCTTATTTGGGCCCTTTTTTGGCCCCTAATTCCTAAACTGTTGAAACCAAAACTCCCAAAATCAATCCCAACCGTTCTTTTGTGGTCATAAACCTTGTGTCAAAATTTCATAGATTTCTATTAACTTAAATTAAAGTTATAGTGCGAAAACCAAGAAAATGCTTATTTGGGCCCTTTTTGGCCCCTAATTCCTAAAATGTTGGGACCAAAACTCCCAAAATCAATACCAACCTTCCTTTTGTGGTCATAAACCTTGTGTTAAAATTTCATAGATTTCCATTCACTTTTACTAAAGTTAGAGTGCGAAAACTAAAAGTATTCGGACGACGACGACGACGCAGACGACGTCGACGACGCAGACGACGACGCCATCGTGATAGCAATATACGACGAAAAATTTTTCAAATTTTGCGGTCGTATAAAAACTATATGAAAGCTTAGTTTGGACAATTTTATAGCAATTCAAAATAAACAGTTCCTCTTATTTATAAGAATCAGACATTATGTGAATTGAAACATCACATGTTCAGTAAAATATGTGTAAAATTGCAATATATGTTTGTAGGAAGTTTCCATGGGGGAGATAATAACTTTTCTTTCAAAAAGTCTTTATTCAAAAGAATAATATTTTAGGTTATCTCCCCTGAAAACTTATCAATAGCATATTGTTATTTCACACATATTTTACTGAATATATGATGTTTTATTTAAAATGATATCTGATTCTTATAAATATAGAATACTTTTAGAAAGAAAAACTATATGAAAGCTTAGTTTGGACAATTAAATAGCAATTCCAAATAAACAGTTCCCCTTCAGCATGGAAATGAATATAATATAACTATACAAACTGATAAACAAATTTTGTCACAACATCATAAAAGTGGAGTTAAAGTCTTATAGGATTGTAAGTATGTTTTATTTTATCACCTTGCACTTTCACGACTTGGCTGTGGTTTTCTACAGCAGTTGGTTCAAATTTCTGACCAGTTGAACAATTTGATTTTATAAAACAAATTGCAATTAGGTCAAAATTTTGAATGAGTTGCAATTGGTGGAGAGCAACACTAACAGTCAACTCACTGTAAAAGGTTTTTAGTCGTGAAACATTTTTGATTAGCTTAATTATGTATGTTTGTGTGTGTGTTAGTATTAATGACCAGCACATACCAATGAAAAAAAAGAAGGTCAATTGTATTACCTACACCCTTTATGAATACAGATCTGAGAAAGGCAATTTACAAGAAAAGAAAGTATGATAGATATAAGAAGATGTGGTATGAGTGTGAATGAGACCATCCAAGTCATAATTTGTAAAAGTAAACCATTATAGGTCACAGTATGGCCTTCAACACGGAGCCTTGGCTCACACTAAACAGCAAGATATAAAGGGCCCCAAAATTACTAGTTTTACATATCATATTTATATTGTGTCATAGATTAAATTTATTCGTTCAATGTATGTTTACCTGTTTTGTTAATAATACTTTTTGATCAAATTTAGCCATTTCAGTAGATATTTTATAATGAGTTTTTCTATGTTGTTATGTTCTACTATTGTTTCAGGTAAGGATGAAGGTTGCCACCTCTTAAAACATTTAAACCTGCTGCATTTGTTTGCACTTGTCTGAAGTCAGGAACCTGCTGTTAAATGGTTGTCGTTTGTTGATGTCATCATGTGGTTCATAAGTGTTTCTCGTTTCTTGTTTTTAATAGATTTGACCATTGGCTTTCCTGTTTGAATGGTTCAACACTTGTAACTTTTTTCAATTGACAGCCATCAGGTGATCACAGGCTTGTTTGAACTGCCACATTTGGTCCATTTTTACTATCCTTGTTTTCAAAATTCCAATAGGGAACATACCTTTTATAATTGTATAAATAAACCATTTTTACTAATTAATCTATTTAGGACCATTACTCCAGAACAGTAACAGTGAAAATCATCTTATGTCTAAATTTACCTCCATTTTGTCATCAAAATTTGAAAGACAATTGTTGAACAATTCAGAAGTTTAATTGAACAGAAACAATATTAAGTGCCATTTTTGAATCTTTCCAAGGACCATAACTATTGATTGATTTTAGTGAAAACTGTTAATGACACTTCCATTTTATTATCCCTAACAGCATATCAAAATTTTAAATGCCTTGGTTTAATGGTCAAGGACCATAACTCCTGAATGGTGACAGTGAAAACTCAATATCAAACTTTACCTCAATTTCGTCATCAGTAGCAGCATATTAAATTTGAAAAGCATTGCACAGAAGCTGTTGGCAGCTACTCACGTGCCTGTCTCCTTTACATCACCAAATAACAAAACAACCAGCAGAACAACTTATTAAAACCAGAAATACTTTCTGACAGACAATAGGACACTCGGACTACAGGATTCACACTATACATTCAGGAGTTAATCATACTTGAAATAAATATCACTCAATCATGGTATTTGAGGTTATGATAACCCATGATTTTAAAAACAAATTTTGTGTGAACGATACAGCTCCATAAAATGAAGTATTGTTAAATACTGCAATGAAAATCAAATATCTCATTAAGACAGAATATAAATAAAAAGATTCAATCTAGATGTTTTATGATTTTATTTCACATCTTTTAAATAAATATGATACATAAAACACATTGGAGAGGTATATCACTTATTGCCATCATGTCCTTAATTTTCTTCAATTCATATATAAAATGCTTTAAGTTAGTAATAGCACAATAAGTAAGACACCATTTAGTTACATGAGATTACCAATCCAGAGTCTGAACAGGATTCCAGCACCATGAAACATAAATATTCTTCATCTGAGAATTTTTCAGTTACCATGGAAATTATGAACTTTCAAATTAACATATTTGAGAGTCAATATTTTCATTTATCTTTATGGTACCAGAAATTACTTCCCTTTAAATCATGCATTCAATTATTTTATGTAACACTAATTTATTCCTGGTATAGAATTTGAATAAAACTTGCATGACTTCAATAATACATATGGTATGGAATGTTCTTGAGCCTATTTTTACATGTTTTAAAGGTTGGATTTCAAAAAAAGCACTTTGCAAAAATTTAGCTGAAGTAAATCAACATAAACTATCAAAACCACAATACTAGTCTTATTCATTAAGTATAAACTGAAAAAATGATTGATTTGTGTTCACAAAGATTTTATTGGTTTCCATAGACAATCAACTATTTTGGTTCACATTATCAGTATTGTTTCAAACATGAAATTCAGAATTCATGATTTAAATGCCAAATCAGTTTTTTTATCATCAATATTTATTGTATATTTATAGTTTCAAAAGCAATAAATATAAATCAAATTCAAATTGACAATATCTATAAAATCTATTTTTAGCATCACCATAAATTCTATTTTTAGCATCAGATTATCATATCAAATTGCACTTGCATCACATTTCTAAGCTACTAATAAAATTATTAAAAACATCAACGATAAATAAATAACATTTACCTGTAATTACTCGCTAACATAAATATGCATTGTTAAAAACTAAACAAATTTTGGAATTATATTGTGCTGAAATTTTTTCATAAAACGCCTCAGCTTAAACATGTTGATGCAAAAATCAAAATAAAAGCAACTTCAAAGAAACTTAGTTCATCAAGATAATTCTCTTTATCCTGTATATTGGACACAATCATTTAGATGTGATCCCTAAAAAGTTTTTTTTCTTCATCGAATTTTACAGAACAAACAGATATTATCTTTTTTATTTAACAAAGTTCATAATAAACCATATTGATATTTAAATGTTGTATCCAACCATTTTAGATATTTTTCCAAAGGTGAAAAGAATGTGAAATGAGATAGACATCATCACATCAGACTTTTAAAATTGCCACGTTATAAAATTAATTCACAGAAAGGTTGATATGTAAAAGGTAATTATTCTCCTAGGTTATAAAGAATAATTTCTAAATTTACAATATTTCTTATGTAATCAAAAGCAATCAAGTAACATTAATCAAAAGCAATGTAAATTATTCAAATACAGAAAATTGTATTATACATCCTGGTCTGAGTTTGAAATGAGACAGTCTAAATATACCTTACTACTGTGAAAATATTTATAAATGATTCTAACCATATAGAAATTAAGTTAATAGTAAAATGAGTTTACTTACATATGATATATATGATTTGAAAAAACAGACATAAGATGTCAAAAAATTTTCAGCTTTTTTAATATTCGAGAAGCATTCTGGTCTCACAAGCTTGAATTAAGCAGAAGTTTGCGTTTAAAGAAATCACACTCAATATTAGCTAATCATGTATTCACGGCTTATGATTTTTAAAACTACAACACAACTACTGAAAACACACATATATCCCTCCCTCTTGCACTCTGTGTATAACAACAATTTTGAAAGACTTTATATATAAAACATAAAAACAACATTGATGTATTAAAATATGTACCACTAACTTATTCCTATTAGGAAATCAAAGGGTGACACATAGGCTTTGTAATAATACTATCCAAGCACCAAAAATACAAAATTAAAATGATTGCTTTAAAATAACTAAAACTACAGCAAAATAACGAGATCACTAAAATATTTACAAACTAATATGGGTAACTAAACTAAGCTAACAAATAAGAAAATTATATAGGTTGGCAAAACTACAAATATGCATGGACAATGCATAAAAATGCCTTAAAAAATCAAAATGAGTTTAAGCAGTTTCATACATATATATTATACATTTTTTTTTATATTTTGTGTGCATTGAAAATAAATAAAAATGATTTTTACTAATGAAGCAAAATGATACACAAATTTGAAACTTAAGGAAATTAGACCTGGCAAGGTTGCAATGTATTTGGCAAAGAAAAATGCAAATAATATCAACTATAAGTACCAGAGAAAATGGACATTCATATAAAATTTCCCTTAGAATCAAATGCTGTTGAATACATGTGATAAAATTCAACTATTTACTAAAAAACGTATATAATAAACGGTTTTATTTACATGACAAGTTGATCAATCTTTGTTTATCACATCTTAGTGTATCACATTTGTCACATGACTGTCACATGACTAAATCACATGGAACAGTTTTCAGACAGATCTCCTTGTTTCAAGAATAGCATCACAGTTCATTTATGAATTTTCACAAATCGGTTCACAATCTGTTCATATTTTTTAACCAATAGTAAGGAAGTCCATTTTGTTGCAATCATAGTTCACTGCACACAAAAACTATCTTCCATAAAGATTCGTATTGAATTGCACTTAAATTGGCACACAATTATTTTCACTTTATGCATACATCAAAACTAAAATTCTCAATTCTGATTGCATTAAATGTCACATAATAATGTATTCTTTACATACATGTAAGTATATGGTCTACAGAATAGTGTAATCTGCACATAAATGTAAGTATATCGTCTTTCTAATGTGGTGTGCACAAACATGTAAGAGCGTCGTCTGCTAAGAATAATCAATAACATCTAGGTCAGTAATCCATCAGATCACCAGTATGTTTTAAATAAGTCTTCATCTTCTAGACTCTCTCACAAAGTTTGAATTTATCTATTTATAAAATATATGAATCTTAAAAGATCTGTAATCATGAATATTCCAGTATCTTTCTATATAATTACTACACATTTATATCCTCCGTTAAAAACATATATCTGTCTTGATTTTCCATACATTCCTGACCTAATTCCAAATTGAATGATGATGTGGTATATACAATTCCCTGAGTTGTTGTTCTGTATATTATGTTAGTGACAGCAGAAAATGTATACATGATTACATACATTGTATGGTATGATAGATATGAAGATGATTTTTTCTTACTGATAGCTTTTCAATAATTAATCTTGTTCATATAATCTACAAAATTTTTTTTTTTACCGTAAATGAAATATTTTTGGAGCATCTAATTTTTTGTGTTTCATAATGAAAAGTACTTATTTTTTTTGCGATTAATAATACTAAATTATTTATTCCTTTATAAATAAAATTGAGAATGGAAATGGGGAATGTGTCAAAGAGACAACAACCCGACCAAATAAAAAACAACAGCAGAGGGTCACCAACAGGTCTTCAATGTAGCGAGAAAATGTTGATTTTCCAACTATTTAAAACTTTAAAGGAACCATAAAATTTTAATATTTATATCCTATTTGAATTTCCAAATTTCTCTACATCGGTCATTTTAATAAGGATAACTGGAACATTATATTACTTTCTACTGAGTCCAACATGGGTAAATTTGGTATGGATTATTAAATTTCATCTTTACACTGATCTTCAGATACCACCACAACCCATTGATGCTCTAACTCCCCATAAAAACATTTTCAGGAAAACCCCTGAACTAAAAATAGATACTTATTTGACTAATAAAAAACTTAACTAATAAAAAACTTCTAACATATTCAGTCAAATTTAAACTGGCAACAGCCAACATCCCCCCCCCCCCCCCCTTCTTTTAAGCATCTTTAAAAAGAATATAAATGTAAAATAAATAAAACATGGTAATGTAATTAGTAATAAATAAAAATAATAAAACAGGGAATTGTTTCTATCTCCCCCTGACAATAATGTTATTGTAATCCATGTTATCCGTGCGTCACTAGATCTTTGTCATATTTAATGAAAAAAATCCAAATCAAATTTTTATCAGATGTAAGTATTACCTCTAAAAACTAAAAACTTCTCTTAAACATGACTAACAAATTTGTGTTTGTATCAAATTGTCCATTCATCATTCCATAATATCACATAAAAAGAACACAAGCTGGATTTATACCTCACAAAACTACAACTAACAATAAATAAGTCATAACAAACATTTACAATCACTCTTAAAGCTTTTATCCTTTATATACTTAAGCACAAAATGCTTAGCTTCTTTGACAATGCTATATGAAACACTTTGCTAGCGTAACAAGACCATCAATAAATAATTTCAGGAAAATCCCTGAACTAAAAAAAGATGCTTCTGTCCTTATCCTTAAGCAAAAATAACTTACGTCTGTGATAATGCTATATGAAACACTTTCCTAGCATAACAAGACTATTTCCAAAACAAGAATTACAATTAGAATCAAAACACGATATGAAACTAAATTCCACATCTTAGTTACTTGAAAAACTTAAGTTTTTTCCTGCTGTTATCCACTAATTTGTAGAATGCTACAATTGCATAGGGCTGGATGATTTTCTTCCATGTATATTATATCCAATTCAATTTGATTCATAACTGGGCATCGTAATGAAACCTTCATTGGTCACAATGGAATCGAGTCTAAATATTGTCACCTGAAAAAGGTTGTTACCCTGAATCAAGGTCATTTATTGGTCAATATCTATCATGTGACATTATCAGCTGACAGGCGTCTCATAAGGATGCATGAATGTCTGTGTACTCTGTATATTTGTTAATCTTCTCTCAACAGTATCTTTATCTGAAAATGTACCAAAATATGTCATCAAATAAAGCTCTATTTCCATACAAGTAGACTTAACCCTGGACGAAAATAAATTTTCTATGCACGCACCTAGGATGAGTCATTTCCAAATCAAAACAAGCATGTATGTCTTTGGTGAAATAAAATTAAAAAGATAATTTTACCTGAGATTCAAGACATACAAAAAATGATACATGCTTGTTTTGATTTGGAAATGACTCATCCTAGGTGCATGCATAGAAAATCCCACACTCTGTGCACCTAAACCGACCCTTGAAACAGGGATTTTAAGATGTCTTGTTAATTTTTTCTTTATTCTCAACACACTTGAAATACCACACAGCTTACTTTTAAAGAACCATCAATTAATCATACATTGCATTGGCACTTATTCTACATCTTCTTATTTTAATCTATAGAACAAGAATGTGTCCCCACTCGCACTATCAATCTCTATGTTCAGTTGACCATGAAAATGGGGTTAAAACTCTAATATGGCATTAAAATTAGAAAGATCATATCATAGGGAACATGTGTATTAAGTTTCAAGTTGATGGGACTTCAATTTCATCATAAACTACCTCGACCAAAAACTTCAACCTAAAGCGGGACAGACAAATGAACAGACGAACAGATGCACATACCAGAAAAAATAATGCGCATAAATGGGCATAAAAACATAGGCGGATCCAGGGGGGCCTGGGGGCCCGGCCCCCCCTTTCGTGGGAAAAATTTGGTTGATTATAAAGGGAATCATTGAAGCATGACTGGAGCTGGCCCCCCTTAGGACAGTCAGTGGGCCCCCCTTAGGAAAAGTTCTGGATCCGCCACTGAAAAATCTTAATAAACTTTGTACTTCATTGATCATGTATAATTCTTTTTTTCCTATGCCCTCAAAATCCATGAATATATGTATCCCACAGTTTATTTATTCTTTAAAAGAACTAAAACTTACATTTATTTATAAGATATCTGTCCTTGACATTTCTAGCCTGTTGAGATAGGCTGTGAAGAACTAAAACTTACATTTATTTATAAGATATCTGTCTTTGACATTTCTAGCCTGTTGAGATAGGCTGTGAAGAACTAAAACTTACATTTATTTATAAGATATCTGTCTTTGACATTTCTAGCCTGTTGAGATAGGCTGTGAAGAACTAAAACTTACATTTATTTATAAGATATCTGTCCTTGACATTTCTAGCCTGTTGAGATAGGCTGTGAAGAACTAAAACTTACATTTATTTATAAGATATCTGTCTTTGACATTTCTAGCCTGTTGAGATAGGCTGTGAAGAACTAAAACTTACATTTATTTATAAGATATCTGTCTTTGACATTTCTAGCCTGTTGAGATAGGCTGTGAAGAACTAAAACTTACATTTATTTATAAGATATCTGTCTTTGACATTTCTAGCCTGTTGAGATAGGCTGTGAAGAACTAAAACTTACATTTATTTATAAGATATCTGTCCTTGACATTTCTAGCCTGTTGAGATAGGCTGTGAAGAACTAAAACTTACATTTATTTATAAGATATCTGTCTTCGACATTTCTAGCCTGTTGAGATAGGCTGTGAAGAACTAAAACTTACATTTATTTATAAGATATCTGTCTTTGACATTTCTAGCCTGTTGAGATAGGCTGTGAAGAACTAAAACTTACATTTATTTATAAGATATCTGTCTTTGACATTTCTAGCCTGTTGAGATAGGCTGTGAAGAACTAAAACTTACATTTATTTATAAGATATCTGTCTTTGACATTTCTAGCCTGTTGAGATAGGCTGTGAAGAAGTATGTGAGCACTCTGGTATCGTCTGAAGCACTGAAAAATTTGATGAAAAACATTAAGTCAAATAATTTTTTTTTTAATTCAATTTTGTTATGTTGTTGGATTGCTGTTTCATAGATGTGTACTTCGAAACTTTTGTTTCCTTTATAACAGATTTTTGTTGGTTTATGTTGAATTCAGCTTGCATGATTTTGCTCAAAAGCAACTGCTTATATGAGGTTCATAAGCGTTTCTCATTTTTTATATAGATCAGACCGTTGGTTTTTCTGTTTGAATGGTTTTACACTAGTCATTATGGGACCCATTATAGCTTGCTGTTTGGTGTGAGCCTAGGTTCCGTTTTGAAGACCGTACTTTGACCTATAATGGTTTTTCTTTTGCAAATTATGACTTGGATGGAGAGTTGTCTCATTGGCACTCATACCACATCTTCTTATACATGTATATTCTACAGCTTACCTCTTGGGGGTTACCAAACAATTCATCTAATGCTGCTGTTTGACACTAAAAGAGAGAATTTAGCGAGTTTAAACAAAAATTTAATAAAACACGTTCAAAACCGAATAATAATTGTATAGACCAATTGTAAGGTACTTTTCTTTCAATGAGTCTAATCTAGTTGATCTGAGGTCAATCACCTATTGAACAATCGGTTCTTACTGTGACTTGATAACATAGCGTTGTGACATAGGAAATGTATAGGAAAATGCATGAATTTGGAGTAGTCTTTTAACATTTCACATGCCTAAATTGAAAACTGGGCAGTTATATGTAATAGTTCTACTTGAGTACCTGATTTGTCTAAGTAAACTCAACACTGAAATTGCAGCGTACATTTATTGACCCATTGTTGATATTCTGTATGTATGTGTCTGTCCCAAGTCAATAACCTGTCATTCAGTAGTTGCTATGTTACATATTTGTTTTTTGCTATCTTACATATATTTGTTTTTTGTGCATGATTTGTATGTAAATTAAGCCCTTAGTACATTTGTCATTTCAGGGCTGACTATGCCAAATGGGCTTTACTCATTGTTGAAGGCCATACATTGACCTATAGTTGTTAATTTCTGTGTCATTTGGTGTCTTGTAAAGAGTTGTATAAACAAAAAAGTATGCTTTTTTTTGTGATTAAGAAACCAAAAAGTATAACTGAGGGATATATGTCCTAACAATCCTACTAAATCTTCAAAATACCGTTATTAGCGTTAAATCTTTATCGCAATGTTTATTTAGCCATGATCTTCATTGATTGATTGTTTTACTGCCAGCAGCAAGTTAATATTCTGTTTACACAATATTACATCCATTTTCACTCATTTTCGTAAATTTCATTTGAATTGGTAAACTTTAATTCCAAAACCCAGTATAACACCAAACTCAAAACAATAAACAGGAAAGGTTTCCTTTAAAAATTTCATGTAAAAAATCTTACAGATAATGTGTCCATGCTTTCCTTACACAGATCATGCTTCACGGTCATAAAACTTTCGAGCAAGATTATCGTATTCAGACTCATAAATCAATCAATCAAATTATTGGATTTGATGTTGAGCAGAAGTTTTGTACCCTGAGTACTGAGTTAAGTGTTATGACTGACAGTCCAGACAATGTTCTGTTTAACTTTCTGTTGCTAGCATCTTTTTTAATTTTAAAGCAGACTTTTCTTTGGATGACACAATTATATTCAAAACAGAAGAAGAACAAATTAAGATCTAACAGTGATCCTTCAAAGTGAATCCTGTACATGTGAAAGGTATTTTAATCATCACTAGTGTATTTAAAGTACATTCTTAAATTTGAATAATTTTTTAAATACATTCTTAAATTTGAATAATTTTCTAACAAAGAAGCTCTTCTTTATGCTGAAATAAGAAATACATTGTACAACATAAAAACTGACCATTTCAATGGCATGGTTGTAGATAAGTTTGTCAGCAGTGGCGACCAGTAACTGAGGCGTCAGTGCTGTCTGGATGGCCGTACCCATTCGTTGTTGTATGTGTTTACACACTGACAAACATTTATGGTAATTAGCATTCATTTCCTTCAGGACTGTAAGGAAAAATAATTTACCTTTTACTTATGTACTTTCTGTATCTAGTTCATAAATAATATGACTGATTTATGTACAGACTCTTCCAAAAATAATTTACCTTTTTTACTTATGCACTTTCTATATCTAGTTCAAAGAAAATGTGACCAATTTGAAAATATGACTCATTTCTGCAAGGACTGTTCCAAAAATAATTGCATATGGTGAGGAGATTTCTAGATGTGAGATACTTAAAGAGTAAAACATTTGTAGGGCAATTGGAGAAGTAGTCATGCATGATGTAGGTTTGACCACAATGTCTTATCCCAAAGTCATTTATTTCTAGAACAGCACTATTCGAAATGCTGTTTTTAATAGTAACTCAATACTGTAATTTTAGTAATATTGTGTAACTCTTAATGTAAATTCAGATATTTATGCTGTTTTTATTATAAAGAAAACTGCAACAGGATAGATACCGCAAAAACAATAATGACTTTTTAAGTTTTTATAGCATTGTTTGTATGCAGCATTCTATGAAATGGCAATAATACTTTATCTCATATATCTATCTGTTGACAAAATAAGTGCATGCAAAATTTCTGAATTAACAGTATTTAGCTTTTGTATTAACCTATTTACGAAAATATAGGTCTTCCTGAAATTCTAAGTGAATTATTTTTCTTAGTTATTTTCCTCCTAGCTTTGTTTCAAATAGATTTATAACACTTCATGTCAAGCACTTTTTTTTAAATCATACACCTTGTATGCATATATTCTCTTATTCAACACCTTTGTTTTTCAACCATTTAGTAATTTCTATCATGCCAAAATAAATAAAACCAGATGCTCCGCAGGGCGTAGCTTTATACGACCGCAGAGGTTGAACCCTGAACGGTTGGGGCAAGTATGGACACAACATTCAAGCTGGATTCAGCTCTAAATTTGGATTGTGATTAAATAGTTGACACAGCATAGGTTTCTGACACAGAATGAATGTGTTCTAATGAACTTAAAATTTTTGTTTTCTCTTAGAGTAATTCACTATGCTGTTGAATATTAATCCTCTCAAAAAAATGTTTGAAGAAATTTTCTTTTTTATCTATGAAATTTCAAATGAGAAAAATTGAACCCAATTTTTTTAATCACATCCCCCTTTCCCTTATTCCAAAACTAATCTCAATTAAAATTTCTAATGGAGTTTGCAACAATAACTACTCATTTAAATACATCATAAAATATTAAGATGTAAAAAAACTGCTTGTTATCACTGAATGGTAAAGATTATTTTAATTTATCAGTTGGTAGTAAAAAGTGAATATACATTGTATATTGTATATAACAAAGATTTAAGTTGATTCTGGACAAAGAAAGATAACTCCAATTAAAAAAAAATCTTGCTACTGCACAATATTTTGCAATTAGATATTTCTTGCTTACTATTCTGGACAAAGAAAGATAACTCTAATTAAAAAAAAAATTGCTATTTCACAATATTGTGCAATTAGATATTTCTTGCCATTGCGCAATACTGTGCAATTGAAAAGACTTGCTATTGCACAATACTTAATATAATAATTTTAGATCCTGATTTGGACCAACTTGAAAACTGGGCCCATAATAAAAAATCTAAGTACATTTTTGGATTCAGCATATCAAAGAACCCCAAGATTTCAATTTTTGTTAAAATCAGACTAAGTTTAATTTTGGACCCTTTGGACTTTAGTGTAGACCAATTTGAAAACAGGACCAAAAATGAAGAATCTACATACACAGTTAGATTTGGTATATCAAAGAACCCCATTTATTCAATTTTTTGATGAAATCAAACAAAGTTTAATTTTGGACCCAAATTTGGACCAACTTGAAAACTGGGCCAATAATCAAGAATCTAAGTACATTTTTAGATTCAGCATATCAAAGAACCTAACTGATTCATTTTTTGTCAAAATCAAACTAAGTTTAATTTTGGACCCTTTGGACCTTAATGTAGACCAATTTGAAAACGGGACCAAAAGTTAAGAATCTACATACACAGTCATGACAGTTAGATTCGGCATATCAAAGAACCCCAATTATTCAATTTTGATGAAATCAAACAAAGTTTAATTTTGGACCCTTTGGGCCCCTTATTATGTTGGGACCAAAACTCCCAAAATCAATACCAACCTTCCTTTTATGGTCATAAACCTTGTGTTTAAATTTCATAGATTTCTATTTACTTATACTAACGTTATGGTGCGAAAACCAAGAAAAATGCTTATTTGGGTCCCTTTTTGGCCCCTAATTCCTAAACTGTTGGGACCTAAACTCCCAAAATCAATACCAACCTTCCTTTTGTAGTCATTAACATTGTGTATAATTTTCATTGATTTCTATTTACTTAAACTAAAGTTATTGTGCGAAAACCAAGAATAATGCTTATTTGGGCCCTTTTTTGGCCCCTAATTCCTAAACTGTTGAAACCAAAACTCCCAAAATCAATCCCAACCGTTCTTTTGTGGTCATAAACCTTGTGTCAAAATTTCATAGATTTCTATTAACTTAAACTAAAGTTATAGTGCGAAAACCAAGAAAATGCTTATTTGGGCCCTTTTTGGCCCCTAATTCCTAAAATGTTGGGACCAAAACTCCCAAAATCAATACCAACCTTCCTTTTGTGGTCATAAACCTTGTGTTAAAATTTCATAGATTTCCATTCACTTTTACAAAAGTTAGAGTGCAAAAACTAAAAGTATTCGGACGACGACGACGACGACGACGCCAAAGTGATAGCAATATACGACGAAAAAATTTTCAAATTTTGCGGTCGTATAAAAAGTAAAAACATTTTAATGTAAAATTAAGCCAAAAAATCTTCAAAATAAAAAAAAAATTGTCTTGGCCTTTTATAGCTGACTATTCAAAATTACTTTTATGTATTTTTTTTATGGCCATACAGTGATCCCAGATTGCTTATTTCCAATATGACTTATTGAGAATTGTTATCTCATTGACAATCCTACCAAATCTCTTTATTTTTCTATATAAAGGATTTGAACTGTCAAGTGTGTCTTATTTTTGGTATGGTTACCATTTCATTATTATTTTAATTTGAGTTTTTCAACATTTGCTATGGTGATAAGACTATGTATTTTAATATACAGCAAAAAGTTACTGGTGAAAGCACTTCTATTAACAAAAAAGAATAGTTCAGTATTTCCAGAACAAACATACAGAAGTGTATACATGTAGTGTTTTGTGTGTAGTGTTTTGTGTGTAGTGTTCTGTGTGCAGTATTCTGTGTGTATGGGCCAGGTGAGGGAAAAAGTGATATGAGCATAAAATCTCTACATGCATATTACAACAGGAAAAATATTTTTTTTGGTGCGGTCCTTCATTCAAAGTCACAGTGAAATCTTCAACATACAGCAACGTCAAGAAGGCAACTGATATTGTCTTCAGGGGTGAGTTTTGTATTGTTACAACTTTGAAAGTACTTTATTTAACTATACCTGACCTCTAGCTATGGAAATAGTTCTATTAAGAATAGGCTGACAAATTGATTCCTACCTGTTTTTAATGATTTAGAGACTTGTAATCTCTCAGACTTGATTTCTTTCTGTGCCAACTGTAGAGAGGAAGACAACAGATGCAAAGCTCTGACATATAACACCAATTGTTCAAGTCGTCTGAAAAATACAAGACAACAGATGTAAAGCTCTGACGTATAACACTAACTGTTCAAGTCATCTGAAAAATACAAGACAAGTGATGAAAAGCTCTGACATATAACACTAACTGTTCAATGCGTCTGAAAAATACAAGACAAGAGATGTAAAGCTCTGACATATAACACTAACTGTTCAAGTCGTCTGAAAAATACAAGACAAGAGATGCAAAGCTCTGACATATAACACCAATTGTTCAAGTCGTCTGAAAAATACATGAGTACATTCAAATATGTGATATAACATTATAACACAAACTGATCAGAATCAACATTTACTTAACACTATAACAAATTACTACAACAGAAAACTTTCACTAACTAGAAGATGTTAAATCAACTATGTAAAAATAATGCCACTTTTTTTCAATTCTCATATTTTTGACTCTCTGCTACATAGTTTATGAAAATGCTTTCTATTTGAATCTGGTTCAATTTACATGTAATTAAAATCTTATAAAATCCACTCTTAATTACTGGCATCATTAAATAATCAATTGAAGAAACTGTCATTAATTTTCAGTATTTCATATGATTTTATTTCAAATGTATCTGTTACCTTTGAGCTTCTGTAAATCTTGGTGGCTGATCTTGCAATTGCTCACCCTAAAATAGATGCAAGAAATAAATTAAATGCAACTAACTGATTTTCTAAGATACTGAAATGTCACCAAAATATTAGAGGATAAAATTTAACAAAAGTATTTAAATTAATCTAACTGTTAATTTTCCTGGAATAAGAAAAGAAGCAAAGCTGTTTTTTAATTTCTTGTTTGTTTATTTTGTTATTCTATTTATTTTCAATGAAATTTATACTTAAAATAACCATTTCCTTACATGTGGCTGTCAGGGTTAAAATGTTAGAACATTTATAAGGATGCTTCAGGTGACAGCTCCCCCTTTCTCAAAATTCACTGGGTTTCATGCTAATTTCCATCAAAATGTTTTGCAGCAGAATTCATTCTTTTTCAGTGTATGGTGATTATCCATGTGTTTATTAGGAAATTAATCAAAAATATTTTTGTAATTACAATACCTGATGTAAACTAACAGATTCCGCCAGGGAGTGCAATGGTCCACCTCTGGATTGAGCTAGCTCCATCACACATGATACTAAGTCATTAACAAAACTTAGTTTCCCCATTGTCTCATTGTGGTTATCCTGTAAAGGAGGAATAATTTAATTACAGTCATATGACATATTAAAGATGCTATGAAATAATTAAGATATTTTTTCCTTGTTAAATATAACTTTAGGACTTTACCTGTGAACAGTTTATTGATTATATATATTCAATGGCACTTGTGATTATTACTGATCAATAAATTAAAGTTATAAACTGAAAATTTATCACAAACAGTAACAGTTTTAAAGTTTTGTAAAGTAGTACAAAGGCATTATGTTTTCTGGTCTGTGGCTCCCTTCGTGCGTCCGTCCGTGCGTCCGTTCAGGTTAAAGATTTTGATGAAGCTGAAGTCCAATCAACTTGAAACTTAGTACACTTGTTGCTTATCATATGATCTTCTAATTCTAAAGCCAAATTAGACTTTTGACCCCAATTTCACGGTCCACTGAACATAGAAAATGAAAGGGGGAGTTTCAGGTTAAAGTTTTTGGTCAAGGTAGTTTTTGATGAAGCTGAAGTCCAATCAACTTGAAATTTAGTACACTTGTTGCTTATCATATGATCTTTCTAATTTTAAAGCCAAATTAGACTTTTGACCCCAATTTCAGGGTCCACTGAACAAAGAAAATGAAAGGGGGAGTTTCAGGTTAAAGTTTTTGGTCAAGGTAGTTTTTGATGAAGCTGAAGTCCAATCAACTTGAAACTTAGTACACTTGTTGCTTATCATATGATCTTTCTAATTTTAAAGCCAAATTAGACTTTTGACCCCAATTTCACGGTCCACTGAACATAGAAAATGAAAGGGGGAGTTTCAGGTTAAAGTTTTTGGTCAAGGTAGTTTTTGATGAAGCTGAAGTCCAATCAACTTGAAACTTAGTACACTTGTTGCTTATCATATGATCTTTCTAATTTTAAAGCCAAATTAGACTTTTGACCCCAATTTCACGGTCCACTGAACATAGAAAATGAAAGTGGGAGTTTCAGGTTAAAGTTTTTGGTCAAGGTAGTTTCTGATGAAGCTGAAGTCCAATCAACTTGATAAGGAAATATATAAATTGTCATTTTTCTTCAATGTCTTGTTATCAACGCTCAAATAGAAAATGTTTAAAAGTTTTTTTTAAAGTTTGAAGTTAAAAAGCGTCCTAATATTCCAAAAGATTATTCCCAACACCACAATTTCTATTCTACAACTTACATCCATAAGAGTTTCTTCATTGAGACCTGGGGCTATAAATGCCACAGGTCCTTGCATGTTAGGTGGAGACTGAGCAAACAGCATGGGTGGTGATGGAGAGTTAGCCACTTTCTGTAGGTAGAGACCTGACCGGTCTGAGTCATATGACCCACATCGTTCCTTTATTGGAGAAGACAATCTCTCTCTACTGCTGCCTAAACTACCTAAACTGCCATACTGCATTACTGCCCCTGGGTTAGAACCTAAATTAATAAGTAAATTATGTCTAGTAAAACATTATAACATATATATGTACAAATGTACAACAAAGTATTTCAAAATAAATTTTCACATTTTAAGCTCTGACACTAAATGCTGGAAAACAAACCAAAACATTTAATTTTGAAGAATAATTCTAGGTTTAAATACTGTGGATTCATTAATTTTTATGTATACAGAAACAAGAGTGCACACGCTTAAATGTCTCGCCTTCTTAAGTAATCATTGATATTATGTTGATAGTCCTAAATATAAACATGATAAAGCTTTATTACAACTGTCACATAAACTCAACATTAACCAAGAAAACTAAACATTGAACAATGAACCATGAAAATGAGGTCAAGGTCAGATGAACCATGCCAGGTAGACATGAACAGCTAACAATTCTTCCATACAACAAATATATTTGACCTATTGCTTAGAACTAAAGAAAAACAGACCAAAACACAAATACTTAACACTTAGCAATGAACCCTGAAAATGAGGTCAAGGTCAAATGAAATCTGCCCTATTGTCATATAGATCATAAAATATTTCCATACACCAAATATAGTTAACCTATTGCATATGGTATTAGAAAAATAGACCAAAACTCAAAAACTTAACTTTGACCACTGAACCATGAAAATGAGGTCAAGGTCACATGACACCTGTCAGCTAGACATGTACACCTACCAATTATTCCATACACAAAATATTGTAGACCTACTGCATATAGTATAATAACCAGATGCTCCGCAGGGCGTAGCTTTATACGACCGCAGAGGTTGAACCCTGAACGGTTAGGGCAAGTATGGACACAACATTCAAGCTGGATTCAGCTCTAAATTTGGATTGTGATTAAATAGTTGACACAGCATAGGTTTCTGACACAGAATGAATGTGTTCTAATGAACTTAAAATTTTTGTTTCTCTTAGAGCAATTCACTATGCTGTTGAATATTAATCCTCTCAAAAAAATGTTTGAAGAAATTTTCTTTTTTATTTATGAAATTTCAAATGAGAAAAATTGAACCCAATTTTTTTAATCAGATCCCCCTTTCCCTTATTCCAAAACTAATCTCAATTAAAATTTCTAATGGAGTTTGCAACAATAACTACTCATTTAAATACATCATAAAATATTAAGATGTAAAAAAACTGCTTGTTATCACTGAATGGTAAAGATTATTTTAATTTATCAGTTGGTAGTAAAAAGTGAATATACATTGTATATTGTATATAACAAAGATTTAAGTTGATTCTGGACAAAGAAAGATAACTCCAATTAAAAAAAAATCTTGCTATTGCACAATATTTTGCAATTAGATATTTCTTGCTTACTATTCTGGACAAAGAAAGATAACTCTAATTAAATTTTTTTTTGATATTTCACAATATTGTGCAATTAGATATTTCTTGCCATTGCGCAATACTGTGCAATTGAAAAGACTTGCTATTGCACAATACTTAATATAATAATTTTAGATCCTGATTTGGACCAACTTGAAAACTGGGCCCATAATAAAAAATCTAAGTACATTTTTGAATTCAGCATATCAAAGAACTTCAAGATTTCAATTTTTGTTAAAATCAGACTAAGTTTAATTTTGGACCCTTTGGACTTTAGTGTAGACCAATTTGAAAACAGGACCAAAAATGAAGAATCTACATACACAGTTAGATTTGGTATATCAAAGAACCCCATTTATTCAATTTTTGATGAAATCAAACAAAGTTTAATTTTGGACCCCGATTTGGACCAACTTGAAAACTGGGCCAATAATCAAGAATCTAAGTACATTTTTAGATTCAGCATATCAAAGAACCTAACTGATTCATTTTTTGTCAAAATCAAACTAAGTTTAATTTTGGACCCTTTGGACCTTAATGTAGACCAATTTGAAAACGGGACCAAAAGTTAAGAATCTACATACACAGTCATGACAGTTAGATTCAGCATATCAAAGAACCCCAATTATTCAATTTTGATGAAATCAAACAAAAGTTTAATTTTGGACCCTTTGGGCCCCTTATTATGTTGGGACCAAAACTCCCAAAATCAAACCCAACCTTTCTTTTATGGTCATAAACCTTGTGTTTAAATTTCATAGATTTCTATTTACTTATACTAACGTTATGGTGCGAAAACCAAGAAAAATGCTTATTTCGGTCCCTTTTTGGCCCCTAATTCCTAAACTGTTGGGACCTAAACTCCCAAAATCAATACCAACCTTCCTTTTGTAGTCATTAACATTGTGTTTAAATTTCATTGATTTCTATTTACTTAAACTAATGTTATTGTGCAAAAACCAAGAATAATGCTTATTTGGGCCCTTTTTTGGCCCCTAATTCCTAAACTGTTGAGACCAAAACTCCCAAAATCAATCCCAACCGTTCTTTTGTGGTCATAAACCTTGTGTCAAAATTTCATAGATTTCTATTAACTTAAACTAAAGTTATAGTGCGAAAACCAAGAAAATGCTTATTTGGGCCCTTTTTGGCCCCTAATTCCTAAAATGTTGGGACCAAAACTCCCAAAATCAATACCAACCTTCCTTTTGTGGTCATAAACCTTGTGTTAAAATTTCATAGATTTCCATTCACTTTTACTAAAGTTAGAGTGCGAAAACTAAAAGTATTCGGACGCCGGACGACGACGACGCCGACGACGACGACGACGACGACGACGACGACGCCGACGCCAACGTGATAGCAATATACGACGAAAATTTTTTCAAAATTTGCGGTCGTATAAAAACAGACCAAAACACAAAATATTAACTATAACCACTGAACCATGGAAATGAGGTCAAGGTCAGATGACACCTGCCAGTTGGACATGTACACCTTACAGTCCTTCCATACACTGATATACTAGACCTATTGCTTATAGTATCTGAGATATGGACTTGACCACCAAAACTAAACCTTGTTCACTAATCCATGAAATGAGGTCAAGGTCAAGTGAAAACTAATTGACGGGCATGAGGACCTTGCAAGGTACGCACATACCAAATATAGTTATCCTATTATTTAAGATAAGAGAGAATTTAACATTACAAAAAATCTTAACTTTTTTTCAAGTAGTCACTGAACCATGAAAATGAGGTCAAGGACATTGGACATGTGACTGACGGAAAGTTCGTAACATGAGGCATCTATATACAAAGTATGAAGCATTCAGGTCTTCCACCTTCTAAAATATAAAGCTTTTAAGAAGTTAGCTAACGCCACCGCCACCTGATCACTATCCCTATGTCGAGCTTACTGCAACAAAAGTTGCTGGCTCGATAAAAAATGCATTTCGTGGATATTTGATTTTGTGGTTTTGCCGATCTTTGCATACAAGCCTTTAGAAAGGTTGTAATTCTTTTAGTTTTAACAACTGAATTTGTGGTACACCTGTACCCACAAAACTAACAACCAGGTGCTCCGCACAACGATGCAGACGACAACATCATACCATTATTCGATCCCAAAAAAATTTTGCGGTCCTATAAAAATTGGAATCCCAAGGAGATGAACAATCCAAGAAGAGATATTTATCAGGCATATACAGCTATAGTGTGATATTCACATTCTCCTTAAAATTTCAAAAGACAGATCAATAGAAAATTCAAAAACATTTGTAATTCCTTATCATGATTATTGGAAGGTATCATAATAGGTTAAAGAATTCACACTGGATATTATGTAACTATTTATACCTTGTTGACTATTTATAACAGCTCTTCTAAGCTGTTCTGCCAGGAAACTACTACCTCCACTTAAGTTTTCTGCAATATTGGTTTCAGTCTTAGACCTCTGTTGCCATAGATTTTTCTTGACACGGTTTACTAAAAGTAAAATGATTTTAACATAGTTCAGATATTTTTTGGGGCATCATGCTAAATATTTGTAAATATATTCATATAAATATATCTCAAATTCTTGAAGAAACTTTGTATTTTAGCTTTATCTTTTAAATCGAAAAGGGGGCCAAGCCCTGAAACCTGTCAATATTATTTCGCTCTTGCATTCATAAAACTTAAATACTATTTCCCTCCTGTATTCATAAAACTTTTTAATAGCTTAACACTCATAATATATAATGAAATCATTGAATGCAAACAAACCTTCACTTGAAAATGGAATAGTAGCCATGTTATCTGGTAATGTTTTAGTTCTTGAATGACCAAATGCAGCATTAACTGGCTCTGTACCCATATCATCTGGACTAGGACTACCGATTAACTTTCCTCCAAACTTGGTGGGTGATCCCATTATAGTAGGGAGTGACCCTAATCCATGATTCATAGGAGAGGTGCAGCCTATAGGAAAAGGAATGGGTGCGAAGTGAATGAAAAATGGTCACAATGAAAATCAAACTGTTGATTCTTTTATTTCTTCTTGTTACCAATTTTTATAGATTGATTAAAAAATTGTTTATTAGTGGATATTTGAGATCATGGTTTTGCTTACAAATCTATAGAAAATTTATCCAACATTGTGCAATAACTTTACCAACAAAATCGGGGAAAATTGGTACTCAACGAATAATAATAAAGCCAAAGTAATGGCAATTGTTAAACAATTACCAGTACTTTTGTTAATTTTTAAATAGTTTCCAATTTTTAGTTTAATTCTTCTCTTTTTTTAGTGCTATGAAAATGTTTTCTATTTGGTTGTAACATTAAACAATCCATTTTATATCTGTTAGTTGTAATATATTAAACCACACTTACACAAAATGAAATAAATTAGCATTTAGATAATTTGTAAGATTTAAAAATAGAAAATGAAATTGGATAAGAGGTTGGTGATATTAAGTGAAAAAAATTATAAAAAAAAATGTTTGGTGTGCTGATGGTATGAAACTCTAGCAGGAGCTCGTGGATGTTTGCTATTCAGTAATACAGGTTTTTTTTATTTGCTTTTTCTACTATAACATTTATAAATAATCTCAAAAACAAGCAGACAAGTATCAAATAAATCTTTTATTTTCCTTATTTCCATTAGGGCTGTTTCATTTAAATATACATAGTACTCAGTGATAACACTTTCAAAATATAACCATCCATAGAGGCAAATTTATATATTGCACATACATTTAAACATATTCCCCCACTAAAAGCTGAGTGCCTTTCCTGGGTCCTATATATTCTGGTAAAATATTGTCTTTTCTTTTTTATTTGAGTAGCAAACATCCCTAATATCCCTTTAAGACATATCATATCTTTAAATAATACTTACTATTTCTTCTGTGAGGTGAATTGGAGGGGGACACATTGTTATTGGTACCAGGGGATGTCCCTATGCTGTTCTTCCTTATATATCCAGCATAGCTTGGAGGTGTTCCAATAGAAAATTTCACTGTAAACAAATAATACAAATTAAGTATCATCATATATGTACATGGCAGCAATTGTTGAAATTAAACCATTGAAAACAGCTTCTAGACTTTTTCAAGTCTGTATTTGTTAGGGCCATAATAAAGTCGATTAAATTTTATGATGTATTCATCATTTGCATTCTGATTGTTGGTTGAGGGCCTCAGGGAAGATTAGTTTATTGTAACTAACTGAGTTTACCCACTTTAAATAAAGAATTTATTACAGTCGATTCCACTTAATTGCATACCGCTTAATAGCATAATTCGGTTAATTGCATACTTTTCTCCTGCACAAAACCATTTCCCATTCATCTAATGTTAAATTGTACGGTTATATGCATAGCCCCACAAGTGGCATTTCGGTTAATTGCATAGAAAATAATCGCCAGCTAGATATGCTGAGTTAAAACTAACGAGATTTTTGACCGGAAACAGCAATTTGGTAAGTATATTTTTCTTGAATGCATCATAATATTTTTTATATTATTTCACATTTACTTCTGTGTTATTTAAATAAAGTTTTAAAACAGTTTCTTTCGTGTTTATATGATTATAAAAAAGACCTCGATGTGTACACAGGTAAAGTTTCCCATATTCTATTTTAAGCCTCGAGGTCATAAAAATGTCAATCAGCTGATTGTTGTAAAAACACTTGTTGTAACCATTCTATGATCTTCTATCTCAAAAGGTGTTAATTATTGATTGCATTTCAAACATTGTTCATAGATTACATTTTGGGTGTATTTTTAAAACAGTAACGCCTGCTAATTATCGGTCATATCCGACCATGTGCAATCTCGTAATTTGGCTAGGGGTGATCTACATTTATGTTAAATATTACAGGGCATTTATATATGGTTGAAGAATTTCATACGTCAATCTTTCATTTTTAATATTTTTTTAAAAGAACAGTTACTTTAAATTATTATATTTTCTCACTTTCAACACTCGTGTCCAGCAAATAACCCATGCAGGGCCCCAATGTTAACTGCTTTGCATATACGAAACTAACGAGGTTAAAGTAAGTGTTACATCACTGTGCAATCGGTAAATACTGCATATTAAAGGCAGTTCATTACACATTTATTGTAGCAAATGATTATAAACTGTGTAGCATTGTTCAACAGTTTGTTTTAATCAAAGCGTAACAATATAATTTATACATCCGGGTCATTGAAACAAATCTATTTTTAGAACAATTTTATTTTCGTATCTCAGGTAAAGGAAAAGTCGGTACATAAATAAACAAAAACTAAATGGGTTTATAAATTTTATTGAAAGAATAAACAATGAAATAAAATGCATGACTTTTATTAGAATAAATAATCATTCAATATGTTGTAGGTGGATTATGGACGTTCATCTTTCTTCAGGATTTCCTTTACTGATCTGCACTATCTATGTTATTTGACTCCGTATTTTGGCATTTCGGATATAAGCATACTCCGCTTTATTGCATAATTTCGTCTGACAAATAGGCTATGCAAATAACCGGAATGTACTGTATTATTGTTGCTTAACTTCCAGTGGCAAATATTTCAGATATGTTCAGGACGAATTTCAGGCTTTGAACAATGCTTTTGGATGAACTGTGAAATTTTGGCAAAGAGTATAATGTCTTTCATGAAATTGGACACATATGAATAAGTTCCTGATTACAAATGCTGCTTGACATAATAATTCTTTGAATATTTAATTTTTTAAATTTTAATAAATAAGTATACCTGCAGGAGGAGACATAGATCCAACATCTACAGCACAAGATGCTTTAGATAAAGAGCTCTTTCTATCCATATCCTGTATGAAACAAGGTAAAGTATTTTACAGTCAATTCAACTCATCAATAAATCAAAATGGAGAACTTCGAAAACGATTAAAAATATCTTTCAAAATTACTTATATTCTAATGCTTTCTTAAATATATTCTCCAAACAAACCATTGTTATAAGCGTATAAGTAGAGAGTTTGACACCAAAGTAATATTTCGGCTTAACCTTGTAACAGGCTTTTTTCCAAAGGATTGTATGAAATATGACACTTGAGCTAAATCAGCTCTTAGTCTATTAGATTTTGGATGTACAATATTTTGGCCATGATCAGCACTGAAGAACTTTTTTTTTCAAATGTGCATCTGATGCAGTCTTATTAGAACTGTTTAATATCTTTACCAAGATTTTAAAATGCTTGGCTTTCCTACAATCAATTTTAATTCAAATAGATATCAATTCTAAAGCTTTTACTTATTCTAAACATTTAGCTTTTTAAAATTATAAAATTTATAAATCAATTGATTAATACAAACTAACCTTAGCTGAGCTAGATGGTGATATATCCATGTCCTTAGGTGGACTACTGAAGGACCCGCCAGACTTGATCCTTTTGTAGGCATTAACCTGTGTAGGCACAGGTATAGGTTCTGACGATCCTCCCTGGCCTACATGCATTGGTAAGCTAGAGGGTCTATTTGGACTAGTCTGTTCTTCAGTCTTTAAGAATTTGACTGTTTTGGACTTTGGACTAATTGTAGCTCTGTGAGATGGTGAAGGGGTGTTTTTAAGTCCTTCTCCTGAACTTCTATCACTGTTATCTGAAATCAAATAATATCTACATTTAGAACAGTTTCAGAAAACATTCAGTCATAACTTTTACATTTTACCTTTTTACTAAGTACTAATAATTATTTTACAGTGTACACAGATTCAACCTCTGTTGTTTTATTTATAGAATTAAAATACAGTAACTGATGTTAGGAAGTGCACAAATACATGTTTAATTTAACAAATATCAACTACATGAATAGTTTATAATCATAAAATTTTACCGCAGTTATTTCCTGTATCTCCCTAGTACCAGTAAAAAATAATTATAAATTTTTACCTGAGTTATCTCCCTGTAATCCACCAGGTATTTACCTGAGTTATCTCCCTGTAATCCACCAGGTACCAGTACAAAATTATCATTGTAAATATTTACCTGAGTTATCTCCCTGCAATCAACCAGGTACTAGTACAACATTATTATTCTAACATTTTACCTGAGTTATCTCCCTGTAATCCCCTGGTACCAGTACAAAGTCGTCTCCAGCAGGACTATCACATCTGTTGTCTTTTTCTATTTTCTCAAATCCATTTGGTTCCTGAGAGGTCTGCATAGGTTCTAAATCTTCTGGTTTGGCAATTGGGGGCTGTAATAAACAAATAGCTAATGATGATTGGATGGCTTACAACAGCTGTTTTGCTTGACCCAAATATCCAGGTCAGAAGGTTGAAGGAAACAAAACATCTTATTGCACTGTTTAATTTAAACAATATAGTTACTGACTATGATTTTGTTTTCAACCAGCCTTTTTGTTGATATAAAACAAACTTTAAAAGATCAAAATTAGTGAAACTGTCTTAAAATGCTACCATGTAAATTAAAATCACTTTTAAATCAATACACCACTTGAAACAAATATTTCTATGACAGTTTTTTTTATCTTATATAACAAATTTGTAAAAAGACAAAAAAAAAAGATTAACTTATTTTTGGTAAGCACTTCATAAATATTCATTGAAAGCTCTTCTAGATATAAGAAGATGTGATACGAGCCCAATGAGACAACTCTCCATCCAAGTAACAATTTGTAAAAGAAAAACATCATAAAATATTACAGAATTTTTAAGCTAAAATTCAAAATAGTTTGGTGTCTGTCCTAAGCACTTTTCTGGATTTACCTTCATTAGAAGAATTTGAAAGCTAACAATGTATTAGTACTTGACCTGTAATAGAATAGCCAAAATAATCTTAGGTAAACTTAAACTTATGATACATTTTGACCCCATCAATAGACTGTGTATTTTACTATCACTGACTTACTTTAAAAGGTGGTGGAGAATATTGCACTTTTCCAGAAAGTGGTGAAGCTGACACACAGCGTGGAGGTGTGGGACTTTCTGAGGAACAACCTTGACTACTTCTACCAGGAACTGGTACAGGGGATGCTGTAATGGATAAATTACAAAAGATGTAAATTGTGATATTTTCTGCATTAATGTATATATTATCCAGAAACACATTTCTGTATTTTTTATGATATTGATAAATTACAATAGTGTTTGATGATACTGATAGATAACAATATTTTTTGCTGTAATGGATAATTTACAATTGTTTTTGCTTTATATAAAACATAATGACAAATATATCAACAAACAAAATCTCATCCATAACGATAATGCAATAACAACAAGAATGTGTCCATAGTACACAGATGCCCTATCCACACTTTCATTTTATATGTTCAGTGGACCGCGAAAATGGGGGACAATCCCTTAATTGGCATTAAGATAAGAAAGACCATATCATAGGGAACATGTTTACTAAGTTTCAAGTTGATTGGACTTCAACTTCATCAAAAACTACCTTGACCAAAAGCTTTAACCTGAATGGGACAGACACATCGCATCGACGGACAAATGGTACGGCAGACGAACAGATGCACAGACCAGAAAACATAATGCCCATAAATGAGGCATAAAAATACTACTTTAACTTATTTCTTTTGTATCCATTTATATCATGAATCATATTACTCATAGCCTTAAAACTATAATTTATTAGAAGCCAATAATCAGAAACATAGCTTTTTTGAATAAAACAATATTACACACAGCTTCAGTGAATCTCCTGTATCATATTAAACTTTAGAAGGTTTACACACATGTTCATCTTTTGTTTCGGTCAATTTATTTTAGTGACTTTACTTTTAAAATTTCTTCAATTGCCAAATTTGGACAAACATATTTATAAAATGATAAAAAAAAAACATTACTTACAGGCAGATGAAGGCGACGGTGAGGGTGGTTTCAAAAAGGGATGAATAAAAAAATCCTCTGAAAAGACAAAAAATATGTTTAATACCACAGAAATACATTTTACTCATCTTCTACAATAAGCATAAACTTCTATTAAAAGCCATTAAAAGAAAAGCATTTTCATTCCATTGGAAATGGGCTGCTTTAGCATAAGGCAATCTCCAATAAATCAATCCAATAGAAATGAAGATATATATATAAATTTACACAGATGCACACAATGTAACCCACTTTATACAAATCATAAAATAATGTAATTTCATATTACAAAATCCTCACAATAAAGTTATGAGTCTTTAAATTAATTTTTTTATAAGCCAAAGGGCCAGGTGCAATCAATCTAATTGGTTGTGGAAGTGTGAATACCTCAAGAAAAACTTTAGTTTACATCTTGACATGTTGGAGAGACACTGGTCTTTTGTTGAAGACACTAAGTTAACCTCTATTTGTCTTTTGGATTTTTTGTGTTTATGGATAGCTGTATCATAGAGTATGAAAAAAATTAAAAGATTTAACTATATACATGCAGTGACAGTACAATTTGTAATAATCATACCAAAATCAATCCTGTCCTTAGCATTACGTTTCAACATCTTCAACAACAGATCTCTGAGTTCTGGTGAGGTATCCTTAGGGATACTGAAATAGATAATAAAAAAAATAATTGTAAACTTTGTTGTGTAAGCATGGTAAAAGAGTAACCTGTCTTTTGGGTATATAATTAGTGAGAGTAAAAATATAGTGAAAATAAATTGTTGCAAAAATTAGAAAGTTTGATATCTCTTATATGATAAATGAACTATGCTAGATAATTACAAAACATTCTAGCAATGGCTAAAGATGAAAAAATGTCAGTGAAATACCTTGATTTACAATAAGGGTGTTTCTAGATTTAAAAGCATGGGGTGTGGGAGGCACTTAGAATAATATATTGATTGTGGTTGCATTTTCTTTAAAAATGAAAAAAAAAATAGAAAGAAGATGTGGCCTGAATGCCACAACAGACCAAATGACACAGAAATTAACAACTATAGGTAACCTTCAACAATGAGCAAAGCCTATACCTCATAGTCAGCTATAACTTACTTAGGTTTAAGTTCGGCATGTTTTTCGTAGAAATGTTTAAGTTGTTGGGGTGTCTGAGCCTGGAATGGAGCTTTGCCTTTCAGACACTGGAATACAATTGTTCCTATGCTCCATAGATCTGCTTTAGCATCATACTGTAGGGACATTATCACTTCTGGGGCCTGTAAAATATAAATAAAACAAATATAACTCATCAAGGAAAAGTTATGTCCTTCTATTATAACTTACCGACTCAATACTAAATCTTACCAATTATAAAATCATAATTTAAGAAGATTAAAACTATCTAGATTTTCTATTGAGGTCAAATTTTCCATTTCTCACAGTTATACATGTACATGTACAAACTAAACATTATTATTGTGTTGAGCTGTATTTGATAATATTTACCATATACATAAGAGAACCACATAATGTTTAATAATATTTACCATATACATAGGAGAACCACATAATGTTTAATAATATTTACCATATACATATATAATACATGGGAGAACCACATACTGTTTGATAATATTTACCATATACATAGGAGAACCACATAATGTTTGATAATACTTACCATATACATAGGAGAACCACATAATGTTGCAGCCATCACACCATCATTAAGAAATCTTGCAAATCCAAAGTCAGCTGAAAGAAGATATGGATCTTTATTATATGACATGGATAATATATAGTTACCGGTAGTTTAAACATATCTATTTATAGTGGATTTGGAAACAAGTTATTGCAATTTATATTAATCCTTTTCCACTTTGTGGGTGCAGGTGCTGCCTTGTAGCGACATTAGCCTGCCCTTTTTCGAAAATCTAATGTGCAAGAGATATGGCTCTCTCTTAATACGCGTCAGCCATTTATCGTCCCTAACCGCCAGCCTATCATCATTTCTCAAGACAAATGTGTCAAGGGAGAGCCTAGATTCAACTCCCTGAAATTTTCTCCCCGGCATGGGTATCAAACCAGAAACTTTTGTGTTATTAGTCTGATACCCTAATCACTACACCACAGCTTTCTATTTTATATTCTACTGGATGATAGTTGAAATAGAAAACATTGAGGCTTGCCTATCATTGAAGACTATTTAGTTTTTTTGTTTTGTTTCACTGATGTTTAACCCACATCTCGTTTTATTCATCTCATGTATGTATGACTTGTGTTGTTATTGATTGTTAAAGAACCGAAAAAAATCTGCAAACTGATTTATTTCATTTTTAAGGGGGGAAAATATAATCTTATATATATTGCAGTGCCTTCCCTGAAAGAATTTTTAAACTGTAGGTGCTTTGATTGTATGTCCATTTAATATATTCCTGTCTGAAAACTAATTAGTAAACCATTGACCAGATGCATTAAGGTAGATGGGGTGTCTAAATTATAATCCATAGAATTTTTTGATAATTTGCCAAAATGTAGTTTATAACCTGCTTGTTTCAAAACATTAATTAAAAGAATGGGTCACCAGACTTATTTTCACACTACAGGTTGTGCAAAATTGTCAGATTTAGTATAGAATATGCATGGAAAACCCAATTTTCCTCATTAAAACAAAAACTACACCATAGAATTTTTAGATAAAATATGAGAAGATGGCTGCAATATTATTCTTTCAGATAAGAGAAAGAAAAATGAGGGTCACCGAACTCGTTTTCTTGCTACATAATAATATTGGTAAATTCCTAACACATTCTATTGTAAAAATTACACAATCTGGATTATCTGCCCTTGCATTTGAGTTATCTCCCCTTATTTGGCAAAGTTGGAAAAAATTGAATCAAACAAAAGTATTCGGTTAATGGTAAAACACAACCATAAATATGATAAAACATTGCATATTCTATATTATAATGAAAAATCTTACACATGAATTACCTACTTATCTCAAAATTTGCACATTTTTGCAAAGATATAGATCTTGTTTTCTGGTATTTCAAAATCCAAGATGGAGGAAGACACCCTATCTACCTTAATTCTAAGAAATAGAATACATTAAAAAACTTGTATTTTAAGCTATGTAACAAACATATATCCTTTCCAACATTATACAAACACTACCTACCTATTTTGAGTCTCATCTCTGAAGCCTGTGGGTTAGGTTTACCACTGTGACACAATAATATGTTCTGTGGTTTCAGATCTCTGTGCACTATCCCCTTGGCATTCAAAGCTTTCATGGCAGCAGCTAAAAATATTGAAATCAAAATTCAATTTTATTTAAAACAATTATTGCTTGTGCTTTGGTGAAAATTTTGGGTCCAAAGTTACTGTTAATTCATTTATTATTGTATATTCAACAGAATTGGCAAAAATCTAAGATTAGTCATTGTGATTTCAACCTTCTAAAACAGCAGCTAATATTTTCTGAGATCCAAGAAAATTTAAAATACTTTTCATTGGCTTTTATATTAATCTTTTTTTGAAAGAGAACACAAAAGATGAAAGAAATGGATGAGTTCTTTTTTCTTGATCACTTAATCCTCATTTAAGGTGGTACCCAACACCTTGACTACTATTAATTTGGCTCCTTTAATTTTCATAAAATTTTGACAAAATGTTTACTTTGACTCTTTGACAAAAATAGAAAAATTTCAAAAAATTTGAACCAACCATCTTTTCAGAAAATTTTTATGGGTTATATATATAGCAGTTTGACAAACACTAATTTTGATCATTGAGAAGCTTAATATTTACTTAACAATACAACGTGATAAAAATGTTTAGCTTATTTTTACAGATTTATCTCCCTGTAAAGTTAGATACCACATTAAAGCAAAATCAAACCCCCTATGTATTATAACAGTAAAATGATTATTGAACTTGTGATTTAATTTTTCATAATCTATAAAACGTATCCTTAATTAGTCATGATAGTAATCAGACATGATGTCAGCTTAAACTCGCAGGTAAAAAGAATGTACTAAATCAATATAGTGGTGAATGGCAGATAATTTAAAAACAGGTGTATTGAATTGAGGCAACTGTAAATTTGACTTATTCAATTTGGACTCATCCAGGAAATACATATATCAATAAAAGAAAACTCAGGATAATTTCCACTTATCCAAAATCTAAGTCAACTGAATTAAAGAGTTTACTGTATTTGCAAAAATTTACTAGAGAAGATTTTACAATAAAATAATAAAAATATCCATTGATATAACTTAAACCAATAAACAAGAAAAGCAGAAAAAAGTGAATGTTATATCAATACACCTAATCCCTATTTATTCCATTCCGGATAAGTTCTAAAATTACACAACTTTTTCATCCAGTTGAAGCTATCTGGGACCCTGTTTAAACAATTCACCATGCATGATACTTTTTAATGAGACCTGTTTAAACTACCGTAAATACTTCAAATAAAATATTTTTAATTTCGAAGAAGTGGATCATATTCTTTCAAAGTTTCTTGATGATCACTTTCTAAAGTTTTTCCTCCCTCAGCTCACTACTGATGACCTCTATTTTCAGCGGCCTGTCCCAAACAGGAAGTTGCATAAATGACTGTTTTTACCGGATTGGACTAGATAGTGATAAGGTGTATTGCCTCCATAATGACCCAGCCCCAATGAAATTATTTAATCACAAGAATAAGGAACAATATATCCAAAGAATTACAACTTTATTAACATCCTTATGTGTCTTTCAACGTCCTCATGCAAATTTTCAGTATCTTAACTCTTTATGCAAATTTTCAACATCCTTATAAGAACTATGAATATGCAATAATCAAACATGTAAATATGTTACAACAAACCTATTTGTCTGAGGAAAGCAGCAATGGTCTCTTCACTCAAGGTTCCTTTGACTGAAATCAAAAATATTATTTAAATGAAAATACAGTTAAAAGAACCTTAAGCTTCAATTTGATGGTGTGTTTGTTTTTAAATCATAATGGTACATGTATGTAACTATAAAATATTATAGATATATTCTCTTATGTAAAGTAGACCTTGCATCAATCATGTCAAACTATCATATTTCTAACAAAATGTTGTTGTTTTTCATTGATTTGGTCTAGTGAGTGAACCTCCCCTACCAAAATAATGCTGCTATTATCACGATTAGCTAAATCATAAGAGATAATTTTTGTATACATCCTTTAAACCAAGTTGTTTTGGTATTCTAAGGTATTTTTGTCTAAACACATCTATTTTTAAAGTCATAACTGCCAATCATTGATTACCTTGTTATGTGTGTTTCCAGTACATTATTACTAGAACATTTATATTTGTAAAGACAAGCCAAATACCAAATTATCAGGTCTATTTATCAATGTGATAATGCAGTGTTATTTATAGAACTTTGCATGTATTCATATTTGCAATAAGATAACTTAATAAAAATCGACAAGAATCAATATTCTGTATGGTAGTTATGTAGGGAAATAAGTTCATTTACCAAGGAAAGTGTTACTATAGAAACTCAAAGATGCTTTTATTTTACAATATTATACCTTGAAGATAATCTGCCAAATCTCCACCATTGCAATACTGTAAATAATAAAAAGATATATATACAGTATATATACATTACTTTATTGAAGCTTAGGTCATTTCCGTAGATAAATTGTGTTTTTAACTCTTTCATGAATCATCTCTTGAATATGAAGTTTTGTATCTTCACTTTTTGCTCTTTCAATTTTTGCAATTCAAAAATTCAATAGTTTCTCAATCTTCACAAACCTGTTGTTTTAGAAAACCATATTTTAACATGTTTATGTATTCTTCACACAACAACAGAAAGCTATCTTCACAATAATAATATCAAATTACAACTCTTATGTAATATTCATCATGTAGGAATGTCTGGCTTCTTATTTTTCTATTCTGTTTCATAAACAAGATTTATAGCTAATTTCCTATTGCCTGTAGAGTAAAACTTTGGTGGTGTGCTTGCTTTTTTGTTAACATGTTAACTGACAAGCTTTGTAAATAAGGTTGACATCTTCAAACAATATATGCATAGTCATGATTATAGTTAAACTTTTATATATATATTTAAATTTGATTGGACATTATTCCAATTACAATTGTATAATATACAAAGCAAGCAAGCAAGCTAACCAAAGTATTGCTCTACATGCATTAGGAAATTAGCTCTAATCCAACTAGATGATTTATCTTACCTCCATGACCAAGTAGACATGATTTGTAGTTTCCTGAAGAAGAAAAAAAGAGTTTTGTATGTGAATAGAATATATATATATAACATACATGTACTATTTAGTTGTGTTATCAATACCCATTTTCCCCATTCGAACAAAGGTTTCCAAGATATTTGGTCCTTCCCTTTAGTATTAACAATTTAAGACTTTATTAATTGTGAATCCGAGATGAAGAACAGCAATAAAAGCACAGTTCCTTTACCATAGGGGTATTGTCTAACCCACATTCATACACTTATCTCCTTTTCAATTCCATAAAGTTAAAAAGATAGAACTAGGTCCTATTAGGTACAACAAAATAAACCAATAGTCAAAATCAATTTGGAGAAAATCTCTATCAAAAAGCTCCATTTTCATACATAAAAAAATTATAAATTGCATGTTATTGCTTAATGTTTTACAGGATCAATATAATAAGGATTATTTTATGAAGTAAAGCAGGCTGTAACAGGCACTTAGATCAAAGAAGTTTATTTCAGGATGTACATGTATATTGAAATTGATTGATTAATTAATCAATTATTTTTATCACTAAAGGCTACATTGCAAATGATACTAAAATAAACCATGCTTCCACTCACAGATCAACAATTCCTAAGCAATAAGTAAAATACATAAACTGTACACCATAGGGCATGTATCTAATAGACCCAAATGGCATTAAGTTTATCCTTTTTACATAATCATACTAAAAGGAACAATTTATTTACAATCTTTAGTCTTTCAAACCTATTGGTGAGTATGGATTAACATGATATACGTCATTAACTATTTACTTTTTTACTGAAAACATACAATTAACAAATACACTGATATAAAGATAATCACTTGTATTTACTGGTTACATAATAAAACCTGAATAAATTTACAAGTATTTGACCTTGATGACCTTAAGGACCATATATGACCCACTAAGAAGTTATTTAAATGAGTGCTCTACATTTGTACCTGTCTAGATTCTTTTGGTACATTGTATCATGTGATGACTGTATGTCCCACTCATGTTTAAACCATTACAAACTGGTGTACCTGTACTAATTATTTTCTACAGTAACATGTACATCATTTGTTTATACATACTATTTTGATTCATGTTTCTTTTTATCTATTTTACTCTAGGCTGTTTAAATTTTTTTTTTAACTATCAGCACTGTCATGACTGTATAGAGTTAACGAATTTCAAATAATAATAATAATATTAAAGGACATCCATTACATTAAACAGAAACAATCATTATTTTAAATTATTTTCCATAACCAAAATTGAATATTTCCATCAATTTACCTATCAATACACGAACATTAAAGACTAAAAATACTGGTGGAAATAAACAAGTTTTTACACATCTTTAATTAAACCTTATCTGATGGAATACAAAGTTTTATAACTCAGCATGAGGCAACACAGTCATAATAGTTAAAATTTAAACACGGTTTATTGAAGCTTCAAGATCAACTTAAATATTTATTTTCACGATTCATCTTTTTAACCTTGACAGTTTTTAACTCTTTTTTCTACTTTATTGTTCATGTGTGAATCTTTTATTTTAAGTCTGTTCCCACTATGTAACTTTCTGCTTTAAAAAAAATCTCCATCACTTTCAAAGTTTTTATACAAAATCATTGATCAAATTCCTAGAAAATATAGATTAGCTGCATTTAATATTATGTCTGACATTTAAAGGACAAAATTTTTCTTGGAAATAGTCTACAATCATATGTTTACAAGAAAATGAAATTTTATCATTATTTTGATATAATATGTATTTGGAAAACTAATCCTTGTTCTCAGGGTTTTCTGGTGGGATTATTCTACACAAATGACAATATTATACATGAAATAAATATATTTTTTAACAATCAATGTGTAAAAATTAGCAACATAACTGATAACTACTTTAAGTTTCTCATTTTTGTGAAATCTAAACAAAATTGTCATTGCATCTTTTGTCATGTTTGTTTTAGCTGTTAAATACTTTATCATCAAACTGATAACCTAGCCATCTGTCACTTGTTAATTACATAGTCTGTGACCTTGAGGAATAATACATGTCTTAGTCTAAGGTCATATAACTTTGTTAATATACATGTATTGTATTTAAATATTTCAATGTTTGTATGTAAACAAAGGGCTAATCAGTAATGTCAGATAATGTGGCATATACCAATAAACAGTAGTGGACAATAGAATGGAACCTAGGGGCAAAATTTTAAAGAAATTATACTTTTTTCAAAGACCTAGGATTGAGGTGATAAAAACCAGTTTATTACAACAATTTGTTGTAATTTCCTTTATTGAAAAAAATATAACACCCTATTTTTATCAAGCAGATTAAATGTTATTGTCCTTTATAATAATATATAATTAAAGACTTTTAATTGGGGTCAGATTATCTATTACTTGAAATTTATGATACATGTGTTTCAGAAGTCTCCAGATAATAATACAATGGAAAATTATGTTTCGATTGTTGATGTTTAACGCCACTATAGACCTTTGACAAGAAAAACAACAATTATTGTTGGTTAAAATAAGTCAAGCCCTAACCCCAATGAAGTTAGGGTTTCTAACTCAATAACCTAATTGTTGACTGGCTAGTAGGGGGTCTCTCTAGTTTATTATTTATTTAGATAATTTTGCAATTGAGCGCTACCTGGACAATTAATGTTTTGTATTAACATGGTTAAATACCAATTATATCAAACTTCTCAGGTGTGGATCCAACCCTTTTGAAAATGGGGTTCAATCCACCTGAACACAATGAAAAATCCACAGTAAAAAATCAAATAAAGAAAAATACAAAAATTGAAAAAAAAAAGGATTTTAAGTTTTTAACCTAAGTAACACATCACAAGATCTTTCAATGCTTAAAATCAAACATAAGGTAAAACTGTGCAAAGTATGATCCAAATATAGAAATGGTGTGTTAATCTGTCAATCAAGTATCAATTTCATAAGATGATTCATATTGTCATTTCAGGTTTACGATGCAAAAATCACCAAAAACTTAAAATGTCTGTATAATTTTACATGTAATTTTGGCGACTATTATAGAGAAGATTTATAAATAGAGATGACCTACAACTACATGCTTTATGACCTTTTGGCACCATGTTTATAGCTGTACAGGAACATGTATCAATGTTCATAATTTCAACATAACATAACATTTTGTAGAGGGGGCATAAAATATAAAATTGATGGGGAATGTGTCCATGGGACACAGATAATGCCCCTGCTTGCATATCATATAAAGTTATAAACAGACATAACTGAAGAACGGTAAAAGTGACACTACCCAAATTTGTACTTGATCTGAGTTTTGTGGTAATAAGCATTGTGTTAAAGTTCCATAACATGTGGAAAAGGCAAACTAAAGTCAAAAAATTGTAAAGGGGCATATCTCTAGAATGGTAAAAGGTGATGCCACCAAAATTCAAACTTCATCTGTTTTTTGTGGTTGGTTGAGGCAAACTAAAGTTAAAGAACAGAAACCAACTTTGGGACGTACGGACAGACAAGGGTAAAACTTAATACCCCCTCTGCAACTACGGGGACATAAAACCTGGAAGAATCATGTAAAGACTTACCTTGCAGTCGAGAAGCGCTACAACATTTTCATGGTGCAAGTCTGACAGTTCCTGTAATGGATGAAAATATAAATACTAAATCCAGTTTTACAATTATACAGACAAAAAATGTCTGCTTTTAAATAATACATAGCAACATTACCATGGTTATTGGAAAATAAATTTTGGTCATGTATGAAATCTAAATGCATATAATTTTTATTGAAGACTAAAACAGTATAATAATAAAAAGTTTTTTGCCTTTTAAGATTATGGATTTACTTACTCCATGTACAATGCATACGCCATGATACAGACGTTAAAGCTAAATGCTGGTAACTGAACTGTCCTAGCTGTGAAAACGTAGCTCTATTGTCCTTTTTTTTTTATGGTCCGCAAATATCAAAAATCATCAAAAGGACCTTAAGAGCTACGTTTTCGCAGCTAGAACTGTCCAAGTCCATGGGAATCAGGAGTTATAATAACATGATTCAAGAGAAATATTTAAGACAGGCATATATAATTATAAATGATTTGAAGAGAAAGAAAACCCACCTTGAGTATTTTTATTTCCTTGCTTAGAAGGTTCTGTGATTTAGCCAGATTCTTCTTTGTAATACTTTTGATGGCAACTGGATTATCAGGCCTCTGAAAAATATAATTATATAAATTCAGAACTGATTGTGAGTATTTACATGTATTGCTGTGAATGTTTGACGTGACATTGAACTCACATATACATGTGATGTTGAATATATGGTTTGCAAAATTTTTAAATCATTATGGTTCTTTAAAACAAATGATGATAGTCCGTATGAAGGGGACGATAAATGGATGACCCGTGTTAAGAGAGAGCCATTATCTCTTGCACATTAAAGACACCATTGTAGATTTTGAAAAAGAGCAGGCTAATGCCGCTACAAGGCAGCAAAGTGGAATGGGATTATTATAAGTTGCAAAACTTGTTTCCCAATCCACTGTAAATAAATATGTTTAACTAAACTAAACTAATAATAAGCCCATTTTTATTATCACACAATAAAATAGGAAGTGCCTCAGTCATTTGTCAGCCATAAACATAAACTGAAGGTACTTTCAAAGAATTTATAAAAAGGTCAACTCAATATTCCATGTATTGCATTGAAATACAATGTTAGATATGTTAATCTATAGATATAAGAAGATGTGGTTTGAGTGCTAATGAGACATTAACTTTCCATCCAAGTTTCAATTTGTAAAAATAATTAAACCATTAATCATAAATAACCCAGAAAACTTCTAATTCAACAATAAAAGAGACAATTAAAATTCACAAAGGGTGAAGACAGATGATGTGAACCAACTGTTCAGATGAAAATGTTGATGTTTTTTTTGTAAATTCATGGTGACAGCAGATCAACCTAATACACATGGAATTGTGTTACTGGTTCAATGGTCTGCTAGTGAACACCAGCTGATTGTTCTATTTTTAGAAATTATAACATGATTTACCTATAACATGTAAACACAGGTAGGAAATGTTATTTAATAACCAACCTAAAACTGGGTCAGGTCAAGTTACTGTTGTCATGCGGTGCATTCTTTCAAATGTTTACAAACATTTGAAATCGACTATCCTTAGACCTTATTTCAATGTTGATAAACATTACTCAATGACGTTGTTCGTATCATTATTGATTGTCATAATATGACAAATTATTGAAACAATATATATAACAGAAATGATTTGTCAAATATCAAAAATGTTTATATGTCGACATGATCAATTTATAATCATAACAAATATCAAAATGTCAATAAATCGAATTTAAAAATATTTCAGACAACATCACAATACATTGTACATGTATATATATTTGCAAGTTCATTTCTTTTTCATACATGTACATTGCAAATGTTCAATAGAACAACAGTTTTATTACCAATGTTCCAAATATTAACAAAATATTACTTAACTGTACGTCCACATTAATAATTGGTAAAACATTTCATCATGTTCATTTCCCTATGTTCTAGAAATCTCTTCAGGTATTTCGGAGTATTGAAAAGAATTTCCTTGTATTTCTTAAAATTTGAATATGACTATCACACTGATACTTAAACTAACTATTTGCTAACTGATAATAACAAGTACATCATCCATAGATAGTATGAGCAAATTTCAAGCTTTTATGATTAAAAGGATGAAATTTTATATAAAAAAATTATTTCAATAATTTCTTTTGATTTTGAAGCTTTTGTCCAAGTTTGGTAAATATCCAGAATAGTTTATGAATCTAATAAATGTTTTCAATCTTTAACTGCAGACTGTATGTAATGTTAACTGGAAAAAAAAACTAAGTCCATTTATAAGTAAAATACAGGTACAAAATTTTAACAAAATTTCCTTCTAGATACTACATGTAGCTTTTGATCATCTACAAGTGTCTATCCAAATTTGACAAATCCAGGATACATAGTTTAAGAAAGTTATTTAAATTTTTAAAACTTTAACCATGTATTTATGGAGTTAATGTAATGTTTCCTGGCAGAAAAATTAAGTCCATTTATAAGTATAATATGGAAAAAATTGATTTTTTTTTAACAAATTTACTTCTGGATACTATCTTCTGATCATAATCAAGCTTCTGTCCATGTTGGGTAGGAATCCAGGATAGTTTAAGAAATTAAATTATTAAAAACTTTAACTAGAGTGAGTATTTGTGAATGATGAAGATGGAATGTCTCGCTTTTTCGACAAAATTGTATCATATGAAACATGATCACAACTAATCATTGAGTATTCAACACAAGCATGTATTAATTTACGTTTTTTGAATGAGTTAAGCGTTCCAATTGATATTTTATCATGTTTTTCTATGCTGTGATGTTATGCTATTGATTCAGAAAAAGGGAGAAGGTTTAGTACCATTAAAACCTTTAATCCTGCTGCAAATGTTTGCACTTGTCCTAAGTCAGGAATTTGATGTACAGTACATGTACATGATGTAGACAGTAGTTGTCTTTTGTTTATGTAATTTATACATGTTTCTCGTTTTCTATATAGATTAGACCGTTGGGTTTCCCCGCCATTTGAATGATTTTACACTAGTAATTTTGGGGCCCGTTATACATGTTATAGCTTGTTGTTCGGTGTGAGCCAAGACTCTGAAGGCCGTACATTCACATAACATTGACCTATAATCATGATAATGGTTTACTTTTATAAATTGTTATTTGGATGGAGAGTTGTCTCATTGGCACTCACACCACATCTTCCTACATGTCAAGTAATCACATTCATAACTATTGAAATGAAAATGGTTGCAATTGTGTACTGTCGGATTATTTATTATTACTGATTAAATGAAAGAAAATAATTAAACACCAGAGTGTCTGCATATCATTATACATGTAACATGTATTTATAAGTAACAAAGTCATGAAAGTGAGACAATAATGTATTCATTGTGTCCAGCAACATTCCATCAGAGATGCCACTTTTTATTACAAGTATATGCTACCCAAAGAACTAGGTTGAGGTAAACTCAAATACATTTGAACAAAACTTAAAGCCAATTTTTGCCCAACTGAACTGCACATATTAAATGATGATTGGGGGGGTATACATTGTACATATTGTACGATATTAACAGTTGGTCTTATATGATTTGCTGTGACCATGTCCATGTACAAGTAGCTGGTCCTACATGTAGGTTAGAGGGAGGGTTGACAAACATGTTTAACCCTAGTCCAAATAATTATGAATGTCTATTCAACTGTACATGTGACTGTCCCATTAGCAAACGTGATAGGTGTTCAGTGGATGTGGTTCTTTGCTGTCTGCCACTTTTGATATTCAATTTATTGTTTTTTTCTTTCATAAATCAATCAAGTTGTTACATGTACATATAGATTTGAAATAAATTCAAATAATACTTATATTAAACTTAAATCAGCTTCTTTGTGCAGATTGAAATCTTTATTAAAACAACTTCATGTATAAATGGATACACATTAAATGTTACACCTTTTTTGTTAATAAAGGGTGAGGACTTGGATGTATTTTTAAACATGATACCAGGTGATGCAATCTGTATTTTAAATAATTGTCATTGTACTGATTGTAGCTTTTGCTTTTAAATAAAAATTCACATAAGACTCAAGGATTTTTTTATGGATATTGTGTAAACAATAACGTACATAACAAAGCAATGGGTGATAGCATATATAAACTGACTATGTATATCAAGATCAATACATTAAAATATCCTTGCTTTGTCTTGATGTATTTTCATAAAACAAATTGTTACCTTTCTGTTTCTCCCTTTGAAGACAACAGCAAAAGCGCCATGCCCAATGAGATCTTTCCTGTTGTATTCGTAATCACCAACTATCTCCATATTTCAGTAGGGTTTCAATTACAATGAATGAAGTTTTTATCAGCATCATTCATTTTGAAGCTGGATGCAGATGCCATAATGATGGCGCATCAATTTTCCATATTTACGAGAGATTTCGATGTAATGTCATGTTAACACAATAGTTTGAAGAATCATTTCGTTTCTAAGTAGTATGATTACGTCTTTTGTTCCAAATATGTTTCGTTTCTTCTTTATCAATTATTTCATTCGTTTGACAGGTCAAAAGAACACCTGATTATGTTTTGTTTTGACCAATGAACATCCATATCCCTTTGCGCGATCATAAATTAACATAAATAATCCAGCATAAATTTTGAAATGTTAATGTATGTAACGATCAAAGTTTCGAGTTATTTTTTCCAGGAATACAGAATTCAAAATTATTATAGTCCATGCATAAGGATTGCTGATACGTGTTAAAATAGAAAATATCACGTTAAAGAAAAAAACATAAACAAGCGCAAGAATATACCATAGTGCTCGAATATAGTTCTCTAAAACACATTACGAGAGTTTGACGAGAACTGATAATGATGGTGGAAACACGTGTGGTTATTTTGCTTGCTAAAAAACTCTATGTATACGAAATGCCTACATGTGTCCAGTATTGACAGTCATTTATTTAATCTAGAATAACACTGTTATCGTTGAATAAGGTTAATATCATTGTGAGTTTTGCTTAAAACAGGGCAAAATATGTGTTGTCAACAAACCTTGGATTGACCTATGAAAACAATTTTTAGAAACATGGCGCAATACACAATATTTACATTGAAGAATTTGACATTTAAAACTGCTCACATAGTTGTAGACAAACTCTCTATGAGAAGACAATAAACACAATTTTTCCTGTAAAAAAAAAGTCCAGAAGTTTCATTTTGTATTGATAAACTGTTGAAAACAGAGTTGTCTCCACCTGAAATATAAAATACCTTCAGGTCCATGGACTTGTTTCTATCCATAAAAAACACAGTATTAACAACAGATATTTACTCGTAAATAAACATTGACAGTGGGTCTTCTTATGGATAGAAACAAGTGACTATGTTCGGGTCCCAAGCACAAGAGGCTACAAATGCTATTTACTGTCGGGCGTCAAACGGTTATTTTTATGCTACCGTTGGCATCTAATTTGCATTTTACCATGATTAATCAAAATATCATTATCGTCGCAGATGTCTAATAATTATTGTTAATATTAGTTTTGGATAAAAAATAACCTGACACATCTATATAAATCAGTAGATATTTTTTTTCTTTTTAAAGAAAGTGTACAATTAGCAGTCCTACACCAAAAATTGCTTTTCATGTCATTTATAAAAAAAAATTACCGTAATTCTTCATGAAGGTATACCCATGATGACCCTCTCACTATACCATGCTTTCCTGTAATTAATCAGATTTAAAAACGTTTATGACATGTCTTCTCAAGGGATCTACATGTACGTAGTTCATCTTCTGCATGGGTTTTTCTAGCATTCCACAGGGTCAGGTATTCTGACTAATTCCCAATGGCTAAAACACGTTTTTCTCAATGTTTGCAGCAAAATTCCAAAATTCCCTAAACATTCATTTTCATCTTTATTAGTCCTCTCAATGATATTTATTTTGTTCAACTACTATTTTTATACCGAAAATCGCCAACATGGCATATATAAGTGTAAGTTGTAAGTTTCCTCCTTTGACATAATCTTCAATTAGTTGAAGGCAGTCACTGTATTGGTAGAATAGAATAGAATAGACTTCTGAGTAAACCTGTATTTGATTGACAAAATTTTAATAATGGCTTTCATTAACTGGAAATGGAGACAATTTTACAATTTAGGATCAGATGTAGGGGATAAGTCTAATTCCAGGTTTGACAGTCAAATACAATTAATAGATCCAAAAAAAATGCAGGCAGGTAACAGAGTACATGAAGTATACACATGAAAAACACTAGAATTAAAAACCAAAAGACAAATGAAAAAGAAGGAAGAAACTAAAACTCAAAAGTACTTTTAGTTCACAAAATTTCATGTCAAAATCCAATAAAATGAGATCACTTTCTCTAACATTAAAAAATAATGGCTAGACATTTTTGCATAGATACACAGTCTTACCGATGTGTGCCTGTTCAATGTTGGTACAAAATATTTTCAGAGGTTTCTAGCTGTCAATGACGATTTTATGGCAAAATTGGCATAGATGCCAACTATTACGATTTTTCCGTAGTTTTTCCGATTGTGCGATATAAACTACGCTATTACGGTCAAAGTCGAATAGTTACGGATTCCCAATCATCGACGTTCAATTTTGTAAAACGCGGATTTTTATCATTACTTTTCCGTCCGGGTCCAGTATTTAGGAAACGCCAATCTAATGCTTCCGGTTTCTCTGGAGTTATCAACCTATTGTTGGGTAACTAATTGACTTCCGAAGAGTCAAACTTGCATTTTATTAAGTAGCTTTTTCCCTTTCTCTATTTCTCCTTGACAAAACAAAAATGTTTGAGTCGAGAACATCTGAACAATTAATGAATGGAATACATACTACAGACAACATGTTAAATGACAAATTTTAGTGTACATCACTTTGCAACCACTCGTCAGTAATTTTGATTGGTAAATGCACGTTTATAAATGATTACTGCAACTTTTCAAAAATACGGAAAATTTGATAGTTTGTTACTGATTGTGTCAAAAGGGGGTTGGCATCTATGAATTGGGTCTTTAAATTTTGCATGATATAAAGAGGAATGTTGTTACGTTTTATAATTAAAAAATAAACAATTTTCTTGAAATTCTATTATTGTTTAAACTTTTGCAAAGGGTTGTCTCATGGGCTCTCATACATGTATGGTAATATTCTTTTGATTATGTTTTGAGATACAACTATCATTTGTCGAATGAAATTTTGGTTAGACCATTGAATAATAATTGCCTCCTGAAAGAAGTGTTCAATGACCCATATAGGTAAGACCATTGCTATATGTGGACAGAGGATTTTCAATAAAAAATAAAATCACAAAAATATGGAAATCAGAGGAAAATTCAAAATGGGAAGTCCCTTATCAAATGGCTAAATCAAAACTTCAAATAAATTAAAGGAATAGATAACAACTGTTATTCCTGACTTGGTACACACATTTTCGTAGGTGAAAATGCTGTATTAAACCTGGTGTTCTAGCTAGCTTACCTCTAAAATGTTTGACAGTCTTATAAAATACTTCTTTCTTCTTTCAGGGAAAGTTTCTAAAATGTCTGGTGTACGACTTGTCGGAGCTGTGGCTGTTTCAACCATATCTTTGTTGGCTTTGATGTGGTACGTTCGACGCAAGAAACCTCAAAAGTCACCTTCAAAAAAGAGAAACATATCTGAAAATGCAGTCACAAAGGATAAAGAAGGAAATAATAGTCTGAGGCATATCTCATCTCAACCATTGATAGCCGAAACGAGTAATGAAACTGTGTCAAATGAAGGCAATATAATAGATGATAAATTAGTTAAAGAAATTGAACGTGAAATTGTAAGACAGGAAGAAATGATCCTTAAAAAGGAAACACAATTGAATACTACAAAAAATGATATCAGTTTACTAGAAAGAAGTGGTAACTTAAATGAAAACTTAAATGAAAAAAACCATCAGAATAAAAAGATTGAAAACGTTCTCAAAACAAAAAAATCAGGGAATGCTTCACTACAACAAGATGACCTCATTTTGGCAGAGGTAGCAAACAACCTAAATAAATCCCCGACCATTACAGGCAGTAATGATGTCAGTGAAAGGAATGGTGCATATCAAAATTTTAACTTAACATCAGGTGAAAATGAGACAATCATCTCTGAAACGTCTCGGTTCTAAATGAGGCTATGACTGCCTCAAGGATGAATGATGTGAGTTTTGTCAACAAAACTGAAAGTGAAAGTAGGGAAGACGGGGTAGAACAAGAAATAATGAGTGAGCAGGATGTTCTCTCCGTGTCAACCATGGTGCCATTATTAGAGTCTACAAACCTTGATATCACTTGCTCTCAAGGACGAGATAATGACTCTAACACTGATGATGTTATCAAACCAGAAACTTCAATAAAATTGGAGTCCTCCGTCTGTGAACATTCTCAAAACCATCCGTCTTCAAATGGTAATGATCTGTCTCATTCAGAAGGAAAGAGATCAGTGCTTGACAATAAATCTTCCCGTAGAAACAGAAATGATTCAAACTGTTCAAGTCAAAGTGCCAGTCACGTGGAAGATCGGATTTCAGAAACAAGTAGTGATAGAAATTCAGTGTCTCCATCTAAAGAATCACAACATGGCGTTATTGAGAATGGTATCCAGAGTTCAGATACATCCAACTGTGATAGTGTTAGTATGAAAAGGATTTCATGAACAACAAATATACATTAGTCATTACTTGTCAACTTGATAATCTTGATAATATTTTGGGTTTTTTATGGGGTTTTTTTTTATAAATTCTTTTTTTGAAGTCTTGAAATTTTTGCAAGGGGTTGATTTTCACTTTTACCACGAAATTTTGTGAATATTGTCTAACATTTTATAACATTGGTGGTCTCTAAGGAATAATAGAATCAGTAATTTTTAAAGAAAAACATTAAAAATATTAAACTGAGCAAACTTTGCTGATCTTTAACAAGTTAAATTCAAGCTAAGTCCACTGAAGTAAGGAAATTGAAGAAATTATTTTATCTCTTACCTGTAGTAATTGTATGTGGATTATAATTGTTTGAGCAGTCTTAATTAACAATCAGAAACAAGGTGGCCATAGAAACATACTAAAATAATTTTCAGACATCTTACTGTGCTATAAACATGATAAACAAAGTATTGTCCATTGTTAAAGTGGAAACTGGGAATGTGTCAAAGAGTCAGTTTGTAGTCTGCAAGCAAAAAACAAATGTTCCATTTTGCCCCAAAAAAAAGATAATTTCTGAATTTTAAAATCTTATTGTAGTAACTATTGCAACTGGATACACTTATAAGCACATTTGTACAAATTTTTGAATGCCATGTTTTCACCATGTCACTTTTCAGGCCTCCATTGACAGTGACAGAGGCAGTAATGGATACCCAACACCTAAAGTGAAAGATGACAAGACAAAGCTGTCATACAAGTGTAACTTTCCAACAGAGCTTTGTGGAAGATTGATAGGAAAGTTTGGAAAAAATATCAATTTTATTAAAGAGAAAACTTTTGCCAATGTAGCTTTGAGTACAAATCCTTTCACTCCAGCCTTTCAGCTTTGCTCTATAGAAGGTAAATTATTTGATTTTAGATTGATAACTGTGAAAATTGTTATTCACTGGTAAACATGAATTACTTAATTCAACTGTTCAACAAATACAAATGTTCTACAGTATAGTATCACAGTGTACAAGCGGACAGTGACACAAAACGGAAGTTGCTGATCTGTCCGACGGCGATCGGCTCGTTGTTTTTCAAAAAAATATAGAATATCAACACAAAGTGTCCCATAATGGATTGTTCAGCAGCTCAAGGTAAGTGAATAACTACAATGATGTATTTTTGACCATTTAAAGCTTATTTTATGCTTTTAGCATCAACCGTCTTTTTAAAATAACTCCTGATCATGAAGAGGGGTCAAAATTTTGCGATTTTTCGAGTCATAAATCTTAACAAAACTCCGAAAATTCAAACATTTTCAAGATTTTTAATCGATACATAGTTGAATAATCATATTCCGCATACACACTCAAAAGTTTGGTTCATTTTTTTTTATTATATTGTCACAATTGAATCTTTTCTATTCAAAGTGTACTGTCCGCCTCGTTGCCACCGTATGTTTTCATACTGTCCGATTCGTTGGTCATATTCATGATCGATATCTTAAGCAAAAGTAAGATTGAAACATGCAATTTATCCACATTTAAACTTTATTCAACACAGATACTGTCTTTGATTATATATGGAAAATATTTAAAGATTATATATTCAGCTTGGATCTCGTGTCAATTATAAAGGGGGACATTGGTCACTCTTCCAGAACCTTTACTCATGTCTGCTGCTCGTATTCATCGTTTGCGGACCTTGTTGTTAGATTCTCTACCGATATAATATTCTAATAAATGCATGGTGAATTCAGTACACATGTTCCCTATGACATGATCTTTCTAATTTAATGCAAAATTAGAGTTTTGATCCAATTTTACGGCCTAATGAACATAGAAAACGATAGTGCGAGTGGGGCATCCGTGTACTATGGTCACATTCTTGTTTAAAAGTTATTTTAAAACAACAGTAGATGATAGTGAGTGATGCAGCGCACTTAAGAACATCAATTAAATAATGTTTTGCTTATATTTTCAGATATACATGATGAGTACTAGTAATCCTTATAGTTGTACAACATGCTTGTTTTCGTGCAAAATATTTTCCGAAATAATAGACCACAATATAATTCGCCATCCGGAACAAACACTTAAAATAAAGGTTTATATTCAAAAAAATGCATTCTTCAGACGAAAAACTTTTGTGTTATACCAAACCAACTACAAAAGGATGGTTATTACATACATAGTGACAATTATAAGGAAACTCTTAATATAGGAAAAACATGTGATCTTTTGGAAACAGCAAGCACTCTTTTTGAAATTGAAAATGATAACTCGCATGAAATTGGAAGCCCAGTTGCAAAAAGACAAAAAATCTCCACATCAACACCCCGCAAATCTGATATTTCTCATGACCTCAAGGAACAGACAGACGAGGAAATGGAAACTGAAGGAGACAAGAATAAATCATTTTTCGATATCGATGCAGATCTGTCGAGAGAACTTTTGGATCTTTCTATATCGGATGACAATTACATTGACTCTGATATTGAAGAAATGTGGCAATTGCTGCCAATACTTTTTGAAAAAATGAAAACAGTAAATCAAAAATATAATTGACGGACGGACGGACGGACGGAGTGAATGACGAAGTATAGCGGTTACGAGACTTTCTTTCACTTCGATGACGCAGGTTACAATCAAGATATAGATTTAGATATGGTCATAAAAGATTTACTTAAAGCATATGACCAATAAGAGGCGGATCCAGATTTTATAAAAATAAAAGGGGTCCCACTAATGTTTGCATCAAGAATGGAGGAGCGGACACAAAACAAGTTGACTCGCAATCTCTGTAAATTTTAAATGAAATTAAAACCGATAAGGATGGCCTGGGGGCCCACGCCCGTTTTTGTTCAGCTTATGCCATGTTGGTATACGGCGTGTAATGTTTAGAACATAATAATATTTGATAACTTCATTGATTTATATTTGATCAATCGTTCAGCATAATTATCAAAGCATTTATATATATTTTTATCACACATTTTGAACTGATATGTATGCTTTTGCATGGTCAGATAAAGCAGGAAGTTAAAGTTGGCTATTTTCCAATATCCATATCAGCCCCCGAAAATCCATATCAGCCCCTGAAAATTGATATCAGCCCTTGAAATCGATATCAGCCTTTGAAAATCGATATCAGCCCTTGAGAATCGATATTAGCTTTTGAAAATCCATATCAGCCCCAGTAAACTTGGAAATATGTGATAAATAGATCATGACATGTCATTTTACATATCGGCCCTGGTTTCAGCCTTCGACCCATATCAAGCCCTCGGGCTAAAGCCCTCTGGCTTGATATGGAAGTCTAGGGCTGATACCAGGGTTGATATGGAAAATGCCATGTAATAATTTAAAATTATCGTGTCCTTTTCTTCACAGACATTTCAAAAGGAAAATACGCTCTTACTTTGCATCCGTGATCAGACTTTAACATTTCGATCATAATGTATACTATAACATAGATGTAATCGTAGGTACATGGGGACGAGTATTTTTTGCCCCATATTTTCCATATTTGTTAATTTCACTGATATTCGTGTTTTTTAAACTTACAAAAATATAATTCAGGAGCGGATCCAGAAATTGTTAAGAGAGAATTCATACCCAGATGAAAGATTAAAAAAAAAGTTACTAGGGTTCCCAACCCCGGACCCCCGACCGCCTGGATCCGCAACTGCCTAAGCGATTACAAATACATGTATTAAGTAACGTGAATGTATTCATATTAATTTATTTAATCGATGATTTGTACATATAAGAATTGAATAATAACTCATACAGAATAAATGCAAGTTATGATAAAAAATTTAACAAGAAAGGCTTCACCGCATACTTCATGTTAAATGTGTGTATATAAGTATTCTTACCTCTACTAAGGCAATAGGAAAACAAACTCATGGACCATTCAAGTACACCGTAACTTTTCAATTGATTCTTTTTGACTTGAATTCCAAGCCATGAGATTTGTTTGATTATTGGTGAAATAAGACGCAAACTGGGTGTAAAAAACTATTGTTTTGATTTTCTGTGTCAAACGTTTATAAATATAAAAAAGAAGATTTGGTGTAATTGCCAATGAGACAACTCTAAACAAGAGAACAAATTAAATGACACAGAAATGAACAACTATAGGTCACCGTACGGCCTTCAACAATGAGCAAAGCCCATACCGCATAGTCAGCTATAAAAGGCCTAGAAATAACTTTTGTTGCATGGTTGTATTTTTCATGAAAAGTTATTACCCCTATTTATGTTTTTAAGTGATAAAAATAACAATGTTCCACATGAATGTATGAATAAATATACCATAAAAATCACCTACGTGCCCCATTTTCCTAAAACAAACTAGAGAAACGTATATTAAATTTTCATGTGCATGCATTAACAATGCTTTTTATATGTAATAATCAGTAACATTTTATAAATGTTGATATTTCCTAGGAAATCGGTCATGAATGTGGATAAATTGCATGTTTCAATCTTACTTTTGCTTAAGATATCGATCATGAATATGACCAACGAATCGGACAGTATGAAAACATACGGTGGCAACGAGGCGGACAGTACACTTTGAATAGAAAAGATTCAATTGTGACAATATAATAAAAAAAAATGAACCAATTTTTTGTGTGTGTATGCGGAATATGATTATTCAACTATGTATCGATTAAAAATCTTGAAAATGTTTGAATTTTCGGAGTTTTGTTAAGATTTATGACTCGAAAAATCGCAAAATTTTGACCCCTCTTCATGATCAGGAGTTATTTTAAAAAGACGGTTGATGCTAAAAGCATAAAATAAGCTTTAAATGGTCAAAAATACATCATTGTAGTTATTCACTTACCTTGAGCTGCTGAACAATCCATTATGGGACACTTTGTGTTGATATTCTATATTTTTTTGAAAAACAACGAGCCGATCGCCGTCGGACAGATCAGCAACTTCCGTTTTGTGTCACTGTCCGCTTGTACACTGTGAGTATGCAGACTTTGGATAAACCATGAAATAAAATGTCCACGAAAATGCAGAATTTTCTCAATCCAAGAAAATTGATATGAACCCACAGTCTGTGTAGATTTTTTTATTCTATTTTCACTTTTTAATAATGTATGAATATTCCATTAAATGTAAGAAAATGTAAAGTAATGTCTGAAAACTGTAGACTTGTTTACTTATGTTTGATGAATTATCTTTTCCAATTCACCTTTATTCACTAGAACTGTTAAGGGAAAGTAATATCCATGATATTGGGGAAAGAACTGTCAATCATGTGTAAGATCATTACTAGGTACACAGACACAGATAGATGATGCCTTGGCCATGATAAGTAAGCGGTTCCCAGAGGTGGACCTAAGACCAGTAGATGTGCCATCATTGAATGAACCCCAGCCTGTAGTATCTAATCCTCTCCTAATGCCAGAGTTAATGCAGGTAATACCAGGCATTACACAGGTAAATTCATTTCGTTATTTTATTTGGGGTCAGCAAGATTACCTGGTTTCAATGCAGAATTTCAAACAGTGGTTTATATCAATGGTAACTTTTATTTGGAGTTGTAAAACATTTATTTGTTTAAATGTTCAAAAACATAAAAAAATGAATTTTCTTCCATTGGTGAAAATTCTGCATTGAATACTTGCCTAAATTTGTCTTAGAGGTGAAGGTGAGTTCATTGACCATAAGATTGTACTCTTCCCATTGGTATGCATGTAGCTTTTGAAGATCATTTCATTCCGCAAACATTGTCCTGAATTAAAAAAATTGCACCAATAGATATTTTTTATTTTGTCGGTTTTATCTGCAGTTTAAACCTTGTTGCTTCTCTAAATGTAATAAATTTCAAATAACTAAGAAAAAAATAAATATCAAAGTCTTAAATTAAGTCTTCAATTGGAAAGATTTGATATTAACAATTGAAATAGTTTCCACTGAATATCAAGCTACTATTTTATATATGATTTCATTGGAATAGGTTCTTAATTCAACCTTGTGGGATGCTAAAAAAGGGGATAAATATTTGAAATAAGTATTTAAACATCATAAGTAACTTGTTACAAGTAGTCTTTGATCATTCCTTGATTACAAAAAAAGGAGTTAAAAATAAAATGCATGTACACCTTGATTTAGAAGAGGGTTTGGTCAATTAACGCATCAATAATCAGATATCTTGTAACCATTTTAAGTGTAATGTCTCTATAATGCTTTGATTTCATTCATAATTTAATATGCTAGCTAGATAATGTGTGATCAAAGTACTGTCTTGTAATTAACTTGTGTATGTGGAATTATATTATAATTTATGTACAAGATTGTAATGTAAAAAGAAAATCTTTTCCTACATTTCTTAAAAAAAGAAAAGTCTCAAGAAATTTCTTTAAAGATGTTTTCTCCTCTGTTTCAAAATAATAAGCCCTCTATAAGACTATTATAAATTTATAAGATAAATAACAGAACTTAAAAAGCTGGAAAAAAATATAAGTGTGTGTGTCCTTTTCTTTGAGGTATAATCAATTGGAAATTTTGGAGTAGATGATTCTCTCTAGATTTTTCATGCATTCATCATTCAATGGCACCTTTTTTTTCTCTCAAAATCAGAAATATAGCATGGATTTTTTTAAGTTTTCAGAAATGTTTTTTGAAACTATATGTATTAAAATTATGAAAAGAAAATTAGAGGTAGGCGAGCAATATTTTAATTGGCTTCATATGGATAAAGCTAGAGGATTCTGAATATCTGACAAAAGTCAATAGAAAGAGAAGTGAGCATCTATAAACATTACATCTTGTAACTTATCATGCTTATTATTGTAGATCTTGCATCTTATATAACTATAATCAGTACATTATAAGGTTAATAGATAATTTTGGACATTCTCCATATTTCAAATGATTTTTTGCTATCAGAATTGACATACTATTGATTTTATTATGTAGAAGATTTATACATTTATCAGACTTATTAGAGATTATAAAGAGCTGCCTGTTGGTCATAACAAGCAAAAAAATCTTTCCGAACAATAAAATGACATTTTCAGTGAACTAAACATTAAATATTTGTTTAGAACAGTTAAATATATGCATAAACATAGTATCAAGTATTGTAGATGCTTAAAGATTTTTGTTTGGTATTTTTTCAGTTAAACCATCATGAAGGAGTTTAAATTTTTTGTTTGGTATTTTTTCAGTTAAACCTTCCTGAAGGAGTTTCTGTAGACGTTGTAGTATCCAGTATTGTCGACGCTGGACATATCTTCATGCAACAGCCTACTCACCCATCATTCCCATCACTAGAGAGGTTGAATCAGTTCATGAATTCCTGTTACACACAAGATGGGATAGTGCCACAGCTACCAAGGCCTTTAGAGGGTATATAAAATACTTTATAAATACTTTATTTCTCATAGAACCACAATTTCATAGTTGTAGAGAACATATATAAAAATAACTATAAGAACAATTATTACACGCATGTATGAACAATACGATGAAATTGACTTCTACTTGGAGGATTGAATTACACAATTATTACTTTGATAAATTATGTAGTTTTTCTAATATTACCATATTTGATGAGTTAAATAGTTGATTAAATTTATAGATATCAGAGTTTGACCAACAGTATTTCGGTAAAAAATGCTTTCTGACTCAAATGTTCCACGTTTCATAATGCAATGGTACTCGGAACAGGCATGCATTTAATCTTAAGATTGTTTTGTCATCTGTGGGCCTTACTAGAACTTGGTGGGGTGGTTGGACATCAAAGCTCACTTACATAGAAAGCATAGATTTGGACCAGCAACTGTTTGCTTAAATGCATAATGTAAAATTTTCTAGTAAAGGCTGTTTCAGATTTAAACGCTGGGGAGAGATTGGGGATGCACTCAAATTCACAAATTGTGAGTGGTTGCACTTTCTAATGATTGATTCTAAGTTTATAGTATGCTTGGTTTGGTTTTAAAAAGGTGCCTTAAGTAAACATTGAATTTTTATTTTGTTTAAGGGTCATTCAGTGTTCTCCCCAGGCCATTTTGTACCGCGACGCTATATTTTCTTCAAGCGACGCTATAATAATTTCCGCGACGCTATAATTATTTTGAGGATGTTATTTTTCTTGTTTCTATAAGGCAAAGCCATGTACTAAATTTTGAACTTTCATCTAATTACCGCTTATGATCATAAAAAATATATCACCTTTAATCCCTTCAAGTGAGACAATAGATCAAATAGGTGTTAATTGCCCTTTGGGTGATAACTGTTTAGATAGGAATACCCCAAGTTGTCACTTGTGACATGATTAATACCACATGGTCTGCAAAATATTACAGTAGTGTTACTTTCTTTCTCTTCTTATCACTTTTTGTAAATCGAGAGTGAAAAGTTTGATTATGAGCTAAATAAGTTTTGGTCTTTCTTGAGAAATGCATTAAAAACGCCATATTTATTCCAAATCTCTTGTCAAACATTGTTTATTTTCGTATTTTTCATTGCTTTCGGCGGCCATTTATATTTTTAGTGTAAACTACTGCTAGTACTGGTCAGAACCGGACCAGATATGACAAAAATCCATATTTTATGATAACTACATTTGCACAAATGGCACAGTAGACAGAAAAAAATGATACCTAAAGAGAAAACTAAGCATTACCAGACTTTTTGTTAGATAACTTTGTTAAGAATATATATCATTTTGATAAAAAGAAACAACTGGGACTGATTCATTGAATACCATGAACCAATATATTTCATAGACATGAGAAAGATTTTTTAAACTAAGTAGGTAGGGTAACTGGAACCACACATTATATTTTTATTTGGCCCAAGAGGAAAAAATAATTCTGGAACTATAAATGAATATAGAAAACATAAACTGAGAATACTGTTAACATGGTTATAGTTTAATTGTATTCTCAGTCATGAATTCAACAATATTGACACCAAAGAATAGGATTGAAAAGAATATTTTATTCACCAAATAAGGACCTATAGCATACAAAAAATATAATACATTTTGTAATAAACAATAACGCATATATCATAATGGAAATAGAGCATTGCCACGACACAACAAATTACATTGAAAAAAATACATTTTTTTTTACGCCAAATGTGATGCTATCCAAAATTTCTGGGGAGAACACTGTCATCACATATTTGAAATTATATTATATTTTCAGTGGGTGTTATATGTGCTGCACCTATAATGGAGGGGTGGTACCGATCGCAAGTCACAGCTGTATATGAGGGTCCGGATGAATGTGATATCAAATATGTAGATTATGGCGGGTTTTCACGAGTTTCAGGATCAATATTGCGGCAGATTAGGTAATGTCTAGATATACTTGTTATGTGAACTCTTTATTGCTCAAATGACTTGAGTAAAGGAGTAGGGCAACAAGTATGTCCCTACTCCATTACTTTGTGGCCTGTAGTCAGAAATCTCCACAAATAACTAGTTTCTCCTTGTCCCTCTGCATATAAATTAAAACTCAATTACTAAAATCTTTATTAGTTTGCATACCTTTTCACTATGTCTACATAAATGCAAAGTACAATATGCATTATTATCTATATAATTTGTATATTTTTGGCTCATTACACAAATTAGAATAGGAAAGATTTTCTGAATGTTTCATATATTATTACTATTTTGAAAAATCTGATATAAGCTAAATCTGTCAGTCACTACTTTCAGAATTAGTGAAAAATCTTTTTTAAAATTCTTTTTAGAACGTTATGTTACATAAATGTACAACTATCAAGTATATTTATAATGATTATCATAGGGTACTCTGTTCTTCCTTTAACCAAAGTTGAGTGTTGTTGCTTGAAAAAAAAATTAAAAAAATTATTGGGTAAAGATTGCATAAAATGCAATCAAAACTCTTACGGGACTGACTTGATATCAAAATCTTTCAAGATTTACCACTACCTTTGAGATACACAGTTCAAATCACAAAATAATGTTTGTCAAGAAAATTACATAACTTCTGCCAGTATCAATGTTATTAAAATTGGGAGTTATCTTCCTTTATCCAGAATTGAAGTTGAATCGACTGCAACAAATGCTTTATACAATGCAATATTTGATTTTACTTCCTACTGATAAATTAAAGCCATCTGTACCCTTTGGTGCTTACAAGTGCTTTTGTTCAGTTAAATTATAGCTGCTCTCTCTACCATTTTGTTATATTCTGTTTATTTTGTAGGAGTGACTTCATGACATTACCATTCCAGGGTATTGAATGTTACATGGCTAACGTAACACCCTTACAAGGTAAAATGTGTATTTATAGCAAATGATAAAAAAAAACACTTGCAGACAGGGTCAGCTCTAGATAATAGACTAGTCATTGGACGGGGGGAGGGGGATAGTTATTGGATTTAATATACTGCTCAGATTCCTTGTGCTAAACTGATTTTCTGTATGATGCCTAAAATAACATTGACCAAGTGTTGTCTAGGAAAGTAAAATGTGCAAGTGGATCAAAAAAACAGTTAGAAAATTACATAATAGAATATCTTTGGTCCTAAATATGGATAACAATAAATGTGAAACATTAAAAAGATTCAACCTAGGGTGTCATAAGTTTACTTAGGTATATAAGAAAGCTATATTTTGCAAATGCTGTACATGTATATGTATTGAAATTGGGTATAATTTTGTTGTCGGGATATTTTGGTGGTCTTATTGAAAGGCATGTTTTAATTTGGTTTGTGTCATTTTGGTGCTTCCTCCAATCAATATGTTTAATTTTGGAACAACAGTAGTGAGCTCATTCAAATTTGCCTTTATTAACATGTTTATAGACAAAATATCATTGAATTCTCGTACAAGAAACACAACAAAATTAACTTAATGAAGAAATCGAATATGGATGCAATTGCAAATAATTTAATTTTGGATGTAACGCGTCTTCTGATTGGCTGACATTATTTTGTTATCAGCCCATAGACATAATTTAGTCATGTGATCGTGACGTCATCAACGTTTATCATGGTTTTCTACGGTTTAAAATGGAATTTAGAATTAAATTATAAGAAATGACTAATATTTTTTCTGTCTATTCGAAATAACATAAAAAATGTGGTGCACACTGTTAAATAACTCGCTACACATGTTTTTCAGTGTGCACCAATTTTGTTATGTTATTTCTTCATAGACAGAAAAAATATTACAGTCATTCCTTAAATAATATTGTATTATAAGTGGTCATACTTTTGTCATCTGTCAGTCTCTCTGGTCATATGAATAGCACAGATATTGTTAATATTACAGATGAGGAGTACTTTAGTTCTGAAGCAGCTGCAGTGTTAGAAGAGCTCACCCAAGGGAAGTTACTCCAGGCTCAGGTTGTGGGAAGAAATGATGATGGTATTGCTTACTGTCATATATATCAGATCAATGGAGATAAGGTAAGATTTAAACAAATAGAATAATGTTGTCTTTGTGTAAAGTCAGCAGTTGGTTGTTTACATCCAGCCAGTATTAGGACAAAACAGTCTGTTAGTTTGATTCCAATGAATTAATGGATAATGTTAACTTATGAAAAAAGATTGACCGATGTTAATACCCAACAACAAATATTTATTATAGGTTTTATATAACTATTGAGAAATTATTATGGATTGATAATGGTAAACAAGCTTGTAATGAGTTTATTATTATTGTTATTAGAAATTCATGAATTGATACCAAGCTATTCTTACAGTTGTTTAACCTGTTCCTTTTATGGTAAACACTGTCTTTGTGTAAAATAGAAAATTCGGCAAAACATTGTCCTAGACTCTTGCCCCTAAACAATACAACATCATAAGTCTGGTGTATTTTGAAGAGCTCCCAAATCTTGGTTGCTGCAGAAAAATAGTCTATTGTGACCTTAGAATGTTATAATTGACCTAATGAGTAGCCAATTAAAATGTAGTGATTTCACATTTTTATGGTGTCATTAATTGATATCACATTCTATTCAGTTTGATATGAGAAATGAATATTCTGAATCAGAACTTGTTAACTCTCCGGTAGATATTGGCTGAATGGCAATCATACCAAAACTTCTAAAAAAAATTGATCTTATATGGAACAAAACCTTCTTTATATATGATTGACTTAAAGGTGCTAGCTCAGATAGAAACTTCTCATAGGCTTTCAAATGGTGTCTTGCCAATTACTAACAGTTGGAGTACTAGACCACAACATTTTAGGTACTGTAAATTCAGAAATTATTGCAAAGTTTTTATTACTGCGAAAAATGCGACCGGGTTATAATCACAATTATTTAAACTTGCTTTTGAAATTTTTATATGAATTAAAAACAGGATTAATTTTGCAAAAATTAAAATTGCATTTTAGTCTAAAATGAGAATATTGCAATAATAAATGAATGCAATAATTTCTGAATTTACAGTATGTTGAAATTGATTCCAATATTGAAGTAAGTATCACATCTCCCCTTAAGATTTTTATCTAAGAATATTTAAAACTTGTTGCATTGAATAAGAGCAATTTTTCTTAAAGTTGTCACAGATTATTGAAATGGCTCTATTTATATTTTGCAGGTTACGTTTGTAAATAGAGAACTAGTCAACAGAGGAGTGGTGAGGTGGATAGAAATTCTGTCATGAGACTGCTGAAATCACAGCTTCAATCCTGCCAAACCTTGTGTTGTCATCATGTTTTTATCATCTTCCTAAGGAGGAGAGGTCAGAGACAGAATCATGAACTTGCTATGTGTTTAATAGTGGGGTTACTACCAGGAGGGTATTGTTTGGAATAGAACCAGTCGTGATCTGAAAGGAATAACAAAATTCATCATAGTTCATTGAATGTCTAATGATTTTGTCCATGTGGGGTGAAAGTAATATAAGAAGTACAACTTACCAGGACAATGTATGCTTTCTGCACAGAGCAAGCTAATTTTGTCTATTGAAAATTTCACAAAACTTCCATTTAAAAACTGAATAAACCATACTGTTGATTTTTCTATGACATTTCTATGACATTTTTCTATTGTGACTGTGAATTTCAATTTGAGCATTGAACGCCTGTATAGAAGTATTAATTAATAGTGTAATTTACATGACCTCATTTTACATGGTTTTGCATTTATTTGTTGTATATTATCTGACATTATTTGTCTATTTAATTTTAAAAGAGAGTGCTTTCAGATATACTTATTTTGGCTCATTTCTAAAGTGAAATACCTTTATTTTGGAATGACTATTGCATTTTATTGTATAGCAATAATTCTTGCTTTTAAAATGGCGTTAGTTGTGAAATCTGTAAGTTGTGAACCCCCCCCCCATACTGCTATGTATCTATACAAATCAGTTTTTGTACTGCATTTACTATACTATGAAAGAAATACAAGTGTTGTTGAATCAGATTGAAATGATATCATATATTATTTTTTAAATAATATAGTTGAGGTTTACACTGGACAGAAAATAGTCTTAGATCTTAGACATACTTAATATTATGTTTTCTTATTATATGTGACCATAAGGAAGAATGCTATTGAAAGTATATTTTTTTCAAGATTTTTTTAGTTGATCAATTTTGAACTGACTGAAAGAACATTACTTGTAATGAATATTGAAATTTAGGCAGACTAAATAATGCAGTCAAGATAGGATAGTTTGAAGTTAGCTTACTTTTATAATAACATTGTGATAATTTTTTTTACAAATATCTGGTTGATGCAGATCATTTAAGCCTATCTAAAAATCCTTTGAAACTACAAACACATAATAAACATTACATAATTTTCCAAAGTCCAGGATAATATTTAATAAATAATTTATTTTCTGGATTTAATTTGGATATTTTTCCTCCATAGCCTAAATGTAGTCGTTTTATTGTTTTTTCTTCTAATTCTAATGAATTTTAATGTCGGATGACTTATGTTTTATATGATCAGATTTTACCAACTGTCTTGCACTCCAATATGATTCAGTGACTTTTAAAAAAAACTGCAATACAAATTCCCATTAAACATCAAGATTATTGTATAACTTGTTCTTGATTGAAAGTTTTGTTTAAAAATAAATAAACCACACATAATTTTTCTATGGTCAATGCGATTTGATATAAATTTAGTTTTACTTCTTTTTGACAGGGTATATGTATTATTGTTATTATATATAATCAGGATTTTTTTTATACTCTATGAATTTAAAGAAACATTGTCAGATATGAATTATTTTCCCAAACATAATCTTATTTAATGTAAAAAAGTGAAAGTTGTCAATATCCATGAAAAGCACTTTATACTTTTAGTTGAAATACTATTTATGGTTTATAGAATAGGGAATATCCTTGAATAACACTTTGTACCTATACTTCAGATACTATTATTGAAATATAAAAAAGAAATTGGATAGAATGATATAAGCAAGAGCTTGAATACATGTTGTTACATAAATTTTGGATTTGTCAATTGTTTGAGAAATTGAAATATATTTTTATTATCTTTTGGAATAAGAAGGTAAAAGCTCACTGCGCTTTTCTCTTCTTATTTATAGGAAGAACCCAAAGTAGTTAATAATAGTGCTAGACTTTTAAAACTGTTTTGAAAGAGAAACTTTTCACTTCTGAGGTTTTTTTATTAGAAGCATCCAGGGAAACCATTGAAATTATAAACAATAATTAAAGACATACTTACAAATTATTTAAAATTTAGAAAGGAATTTTTTTTAATTCAGGTGTTCTCCCTTTAACTAGAAAAATAACTCAAATGTGCTATCACCCTGTACAAATGTATTATAAAGATATCTGGAAGACAATATTTTTGGTTGCGTTTCACGATGTCTCTCTAAACACTAGATGAATGTGTATATGTGATAAGAAGATGATTCAATAAATAAAGTACTGACTGTGCAAGACCCTCATGTTTAAAAAGTAACCTCATCTAGGGAAAATACTGCTGTATATTTTAAACCTAATCATAGTGCTGTTTATATACTTGTGAGAATATTATTGATGTATTTAGAAGAAAATTTAATATGGAAGTTAATGCATTACCGTAGGTAAAAACACACTTTTTGGAGCACAGCTATTGGCTAAAGAACAATTAACATACATGTATAGTAATTTATGTTATATATTGAAAGTTATTTCAATACACTTTTTATAAAAGTTTACAACCAAGTTGTTTTAAGGATAAGTGTCTTGTTGATCTTTCCCATCACACTGATACATTATTTATTTGTTTTCATGAAAAACTATTTAGATTAATTTGTAATTTGACTTATCAAAGAAATTGTAAATTTGCTTATGATTGACATAAAAACCTAATAAAATCTTGATTTTACTAAACCTAACTGAATTAAATTTGTTAAATTGTAAAAGATAGTACAAGAAGAAATTCAACTAAGGCTGTTCATAAAGAGATTTTTTTATTGGAGAATATTAAATAGTGAAAAGATATCCAAATTGATACCATGAAAAAATTCAGATGCAATCCTATTTTTTTAGGGTGACATATAAAAATCTATTTGGAATGTGGTCTCTGTTTGATTTATTTCCCTTTGATTGTCAATTGTATTGTAGTAAAATGTTGTCTACATGTCAATGAACCAGAAACCAATCATCACAACAAAACCAAAAAAAAAACAGATATCTAGGAGCTAAGATTATGTCAAGTATAATTTACATTGAAATGAATATTCAAATAGTTAAATTCTTTTTATTAACAATGGTAACCATAAAGTCTTTTGATTGGTTGTAAATAAACGTTATTGACAAATCTTAAGGAGTAGTGTTAAACATTACATTGTGTCATCACTGTAAACTATATAAGTTTTGCTTGGTTGATCTTTAAAATATTTGCCGATAAAACCCATAAGTATTGATAATTTAATGATTTATTTTTTGTTAATTTTTTTTAGAGCAGTTGTTAATGTGTTTCTTTGTATATTTTGTTTTATGTGGGTTTTTTTCAATGAGAGAATATTAGATTTTGCTTGTGTATAAAAGAAGAGTGCTGTATTTTTTACTCGGTTTTCATTTAGTTCTTTTTTTGTTTGAATCCATAATTTTGGTTGTAAAATTTTCTTTTTCTTTTGTATTTGTATGAAGAGAAATATTGATTACTTAAGATATATATAGTTTATATGATTAGTTTCTTGAGTTTTATTTTTTATTCTATCAACTTCTGTAGGTTATGGAATGCTTGCTAGGAAAATTATTTCAAATTTCAAATGATAATTAAGGAACATCTGTTTTCAAAAATTGCCTAGCACCACCAAAATTTTTATAAGGTTAAAAACATATTTCACATAATTTATGTTATGGTAATGTAACCGTTGTTTAAATTGTTGTATGCTTAGAATCAAAACACATTTTTATAAAATTTACATATGTATCAGTTGTTGATAACAGTTGCTGAATGTTTTTAAGAAATCCAAACACGACATCACAATTATATCCTAATCCAGTGCCCTAATGTTTGTTACGTTCATTTTGATTGGACAAACCCAAGCACAGACATCACAATTATATCCTAATCCAGTGCCCTAATGTTTGTTACATTCATTTTGATTGGACGAACCCAAGCACAGACGTCATGTAAATTATTTTACATCATTTTCTTTCAGGTACATAAGAATTTGTATATCAGTGTTTCATTGGAAGATTTGCAGTTATCACATCTCTAAATGATTCTTGCAAATAAAAAACTTTTAAATGTTATGTAGAACAAATCTTCAAATTGACTGTCTCCATCCTATATTATGTCGGGCATAATCTTTTTTTACTTTTTTTATATCCATTATAACAGAAGAGTTGGACATTTCTGTCCGGAAACATCAGGGTTTCACTGTATCACACTAACAGAAGGGGTACACATTTCTGTCATGAAACTTCAGGGTTTCACTGTATCACATTCACTTGTTAATTATTAAGGATTGTTGTGTTATTCTAACATAAAGTGTAGTGCCATGAATTTATCAACATTTAAATGTTTTTTTTAGGGGGGAGGGGAAAATAGATTTTAAAGATGCCATGTTTTGTATAACTAGTATATACCAGGACTAACACTGTACAGGAATTTTAATAGATTTTCTTTAAAACTTGTGCATCATATTATATTTAACAAGACTGTATTTATTACTTATCTAGTTAAAAGGATTTGAGATGTTAACAAACTTGATGCTCATTGATGAAGGCTGTACTGTGCAGTGACCTTTAGTTGTTAATTTCTGCGTCATTTGGTCTCTTATGAACAGATGTCTCATTGGCAATCATATCACATCTTTTTTTTTATATTTAAACAATAAATATACCTACCTAGCAAGTACCCATGTGTTTTTACATTTATGGCACACACATTTAATTGTATGGCTGAATTTGATTCATTTAACCAGAATATGGCTAGTTTTGATCTCTGTTTTAATCATTGGATGTTATCTAATCTTAGCATTGTATCAATATTAGTGTTTAAGTTACATATATGCTATTTGTTTAATGTAGTTACACACCATCTTAACTGGGCATTCATCTACACATGTATAGGGCCACCATTTTGAATTAGTTGCCCGTAAATATTCAAACATTGAGGAAGAGAAAAATAATTCAGAAATGCAGTTGCTTATTTTTTTTTATCTATAATATTCTTATTTTTAAAATTTAGAAACACTCTACAGGTACCGACTTAATCATCAAAGAAGTGAACAGTTTAAATAAAAATTCTCCCTTAAAAGTTTTTACTTTCAAATTTTTATTATTATTATTAAATTCTCATTCTTTGTTTTGTTAAAATAATTTGGTGACCTACCTTGCCAGGAATTATAAATTGTAAATGTAAATATATATTTTAAACTAGATCAGAAAAGGTAATTATTTTTTTACCTACCTTAAAAATAAAAAAAGAAAATACTGTTCTACTATGAGGTTTTAGATTGACCCTGAAATTTGAAAAGGACAAATGAACTTTTGAACTAATCAACTCAAGTTTCAATCTGACTTTAAAATGCAGATCCTCTTTCAAACATTTACAAAGGTCTGACAACACTGTTCTACTTTCAGTTTTAAGGTCGCTTGAGGATCCTCTGGTTTTGTCATAATACCTTCAAGAATTTGAAGGCTGAAATTTCATTGGCTGATGTAATATTAGCAGAACAGAAAGAAGAACTAAGTTGTCAGATCATTGTAACAAAAGCACAGATATTGGATCAGTATTTTTATACAACCACCAAAAAAATTGCGTCGTATTATGCTATCATGTCACGTCTGCATCGTCGTCGGAAGAATCATTTAGTGTCAGGACAATAACTGAAGTTTAAGTTAATGGATCTCTATATTTTTTAACAGAAGGTTCAATACCACTAAAGGAAGGTTGGGATTGATTTTGGGGGTAATGGTTCAAACAGTAGGAATTAGGAGCAAAAAAAAAGGGCCCAAAAAGGCATTTTAAAATTTGTAGTTTCCAGACAACAACTTGTGCTTAAGTGTATGAATCTCTCTGATATTATACCACAAGTTTCCATACCACAAAGGGATGGTTAGGATCAACTTTTTGGGGGTTATGGCTCAAACCATTTAGAAATTAGGGGCAAAAAAGTGGGAAAACTAGGTTTTTCTGATTATTGGACAATTAAGACAATTTTAAAGCAGATTAAGGGAGGTAACTCATAAACATTTTAAATACCATGTGTATGTTTGGATTTACCTCCCTTACACTACTTGTTAAATGTGTATAAAGAAATGTCAGGTTTTGGACTATTTGCAATAAAAAAAAAAAAGGGGGGGTCAATAGGCAACAGCATAGTGTATTGCACAAAAGCATAAAAGGGGGTAAACATTTTTTTAGGAGTGGGTTTTGAAGGGGGAGGTCAATTCACAACAGCTTAGTCTGTGGTCATATACAGCTGCGCTCGGCGAAGCAATTTATTATCAGATGGCTCAAATCTGTCTTTAATTATAGATAAAGCTAGTTCTTTTCACCTTTTACATAAATATTCCACTATGAAAACAAATTATATTTAGCCTAGGGAACAAATAGAGAGTCAAGTACAATTGTATATAAAATAGCCTGTACATGTGTAGTGTGAAACAAACACTTATTTTGGTAGTATCTTAAGATTAGTAACATTATTGTTATTCATTACTATTAGATGTGATAAATGTGTATTTAATTGTACAGAATGTTTTGAGTGGATGAACATTTACCAAAATCATGTTAGTGAGAACAATATTTTTGAATTTAGCTTTTCATTACCTATATGTACAATAAATTGTGTTCAAGTCTTATGATCTTTGTTATTATACCCTAATCTATGAAGTTGCAAGGGTACATGAGTTTTGACCCAACAGTAGGTTGGTAATTTTAATTTTTATACCACCGCAAAGATAAAAAAAAATTTGGTCGTATATTGGTATCACGTCAGCGTCGTCTGAAGACAGATTGTTTCGGGATAATAACTTAACTATAAGTCGATAGAAATCAATGGAATTTTGACACAAGGTTTATAACCACTAAAGGAAGATTGGGATTGATTTTAGAGGTTATGGTCCTAACAGTTTAGGAATTATGGCCCCAAAAGAGGCCCAAAAAGGCATTTTTCTAGTTTCAAGACAATAACTTGTGTTTAAGTGTATTGAGCTCTCTGAAATTATACCACAACTTTCCATGCCACAAAGGGATGGTTAGGAATGGCTTTGGGGGGTTATGGCTCAAACCGTTTAGGAATTAGGGGCAAAAAAGGGGGGGAAAACAAGGGTTTCTTGGTTTATGGACAATTAAGACAATTTTAAAACAGTGTATAAAGAAATATTGTATTTTCTTGAGGTGGTTAGCCATCAATTTACTTTAAGAAGTTACTATTAAATTTATGCTGATGTATTAATTATACTGCCTATTAAATTTTTTACGTTGTATAATGCTATCATGTCGTCGTCTGCATTTATATTATATCAAGCGCAAATATTGTGTCCAATTTTGTCCCAACTGTTCAGGATTGGACCTCTGCCGTCGTATCCAGCTGCGCTCGTCGAAGCAATTTATTTTCTAGTATAGGACTTTTAAATGGGTAATTATAGTTGCATCTCCAATGGAAATTTGAATTGAAATTATGACCATAACTTGAAGGAAAGATTTTTTTTTTTTGGGGAAAAGGGTTGGGGAGGTGAAATAAAAATTTCGAGGGGGGGTAAAAAAAGAAATTGGGGAGGGAGGGATACAATTAATTTTTTTTCGGGTTGGGGTAAATATGCAACAGCAAAGGGTATTGCATAAAATAAAAAAAAGGGTGGGCAATTTTTTATTTTTTGGGGGAAAAGTGTGGAGGGGGGGTGTGCAATTCACAACAGCATAGTGTATTAGACAAAAAGCAAAAAATTGAGTATATTACCAATTTTAAGTTCTTTGACTACAGTTGTTCTGTGTCCAAAACCTATTATGTGTCAAACATTTAATTACAATCCAAAATCAAGTGTGAAAATTGTGGCCATTTTTGCCCAAACAGTTCCGGGTTGGACCTCTGCGATCGTATCCTGCTGCATTTGGCAAAGCAATTTAAGATTCAAATAAATAAGGTATAATTGAAACCTGACTTGGATATGATGTGAGGACCCCCTTTTTGATTTTTAAATCGCTGTGTCTAAGGTCAAGGTCAGAGATACTAAGAATTGTTTGCAGTTTTCACAGAAAAATGGTTTCCTGGTGCTATATCAAATATAACATGAGATTGCAACCATATTTGGATTTATAGTTGCATATAATGAGAGGAAGACCCCTATAAACTTTGAGGTCACTATGTCAAAGGTCAAGGTCAAAGTTTCTATGTATTTGGATACTAAATCAAAAAACCCTGACTGCAACCTTACTGTCATATGTGGTCACATATAATAAGAGGAAGATTCCTGTTGTTTTTGAAGTGACTTGTTCTAAGGTCAAGGTCATAGTTACTAAAACAGATTGTGTAAGACCATATACTGTCGAAAATCATTATTGAAATGAATTCACTTAAGTAAATAAAGAAAAACACTGCTATCAGTTCAATATTAAGCAATTTAAATTCTTACATTTAAATTATTCATTGTTATTTATTGTCCCCCGCATAACACATTGCTGTGGACATGGAAATACAGGGCGGCAATCCATCCAGTCTTGTTAGCACTCTCAGTACAATTCTTGCCAGATTTTTATAAAACTTATACTAAAGGTTAATATCAGCAATACATTTGACAAATTCTAAAATTGGTGGACGATCGACTTTTTTATCCTCGCTTTAGCAGAGGGGGCATTAAGTTTTACCTTGTATGTACGTCCCAAAATTGGTTTCCATTGTCTAACTTTAGTTTGCCATAACCAAATGTTATGAAACTTATACACAATGCTTATTACTACAAAAAACAGATCAAGTATGAATTTTGGTGGCGTCACTTTTACTGTTCTAGAGTTATGCCCTTTTACAAATGGAAAAATTGCTAAATTTTTCTAGCTATTTTTCGTTTTCATTCTCTAACTTAAGTCTGCCTCAACCAAAAGTTATGAAACTTATACATAATGCTTATTACCACAATACACAGATCAAGTTTGAATTTTGGTGTCGTCACTTGTACTGTTTTAGAGTTATGCCTTTACAAATGGAAAATTTGCTAAATTTTTCATTTTTTTTCTTAAAATATCAATCTAGTAATTTAATTATTACAATTGGAGTTATCTTCCTTTGTCCATGATTATAGTTGAATCAACTACATTCAATGCTTTATACAATGCAATGTTTAATTTTGCCTTCCACTGATAAATTAAAGCAATTTTTACCCTTCAGTGCTTACATGCACTTTTATTAACTTTATATATATAAGCAGGGGCATCATCTGTGTCCCATGGACACATTCCCCATTTATTTTAAAAGTTATGCCACTTTGAAATATTAAATAAGTGCAACGCGGAGGACATTGGAACACTGTTCTTTTAAATTTTTGTATATATATTTCGTTTTGAGTTAGAAAACTTTAAAAAATGAAGCACATAATGTTTTTATTGTGCTGTTGATCATACATTTCATTAGTATAATGCAGAACAATCGCAGTGTGAGCGATATTGTGTAAAAAAAAAATGGTTTAAAATTTAAAACTCATTTTTTAAATTTTTTGAGTTTACATGATCGAAGTTCGATCTGAACATTAATAGATAAAAAAAAAAGAAAATGTTCTGAACATGCATGACATATTTCCCACTGGACGTTAAGCAAGCAATGTTAAAAACATCAATCAAATAATTAAAACCTGAGCGTTAAGTCTGCCAAGTATGAGTCAATCCTGTCCTGCTCAGTGGGGAAAACCTGGATGGAATATGATGATATATATGTGTTTGACTGTTATACTATGCTGATATTTCTAGTAACAGGAACTGCTACCCATTTTGTCCTAGTATGTATTCTAAATATCCAACACCACTGGTACTCTATGGAAAATGCATTGCATAAGTAAAGATCAATAAGTTGGACAGATATGAAACTAGTTTCAGCCTTTCTTTTAATAAAAGTTAAATAAGCGAAGAATAAACAACTACTATAATTTTGTTAGTAAAGCATGCAAAAGAAATAAACATTTGTAAACGAAGGCTGAAAAACAAATTTGCAATACAGCGAAGTAAGCTTAAATTCATGCTATCACAAGGTAAACACAGGTTATCAACCTTTGGCATAGAAAATAAACTAATGACGAATAGATTGTGTTTTCCAGAGGTTTGAAATTCATTCCTTCAAAAATTCGAAATCATTTTTTTGATATTAGAAAATAAGAAATAAATGGATGATGACTCCCTGTGTGTCATTAAAAGCATCCAAGCTCACCAATGACTCCCTGTGTGTCATTAAAAGCATCCAAGCTCACCAATGACTCCCTGTGTGTCATTAAAAGCATCTAAGCTCACCAATGACTCCCTGTGTGTCATTAAAAGCATCCAAGCTCACCAATGACTCCCTGTGTGTCATTAAAAGCATCCAAGCTCACCAATGACTCCCTGTGTGTCATTAACAGCATCCAAGCTCACCAATGACTCCCTGTGTGTCATTAACAGCATCCAAGCTCACCAATGACTCCCTGTGTGTCATTAACAGCATCCAAGCTCACCAATGACTCCCTGCGTGTCATTAACAGCATCCAAGCTCACCAATGAGGTCACACATAAGGAAATATCTGAAATAATGTTACCGATAGACCAATTATGTTATAGTGAGGAGTACCACTACATGGTATTGGTCATTATAATGATGACATAGGGTCTCTTGTTACGAAAACAAAACGCTTATATACACTTCAAGTTTTATAAACATGATTTAGACTTCAAAGTCTCCGGAAAACTTTTCTTTATATCCAATACTTGAAGCAAAACATATTTACACTAGTTTGATGAAACTGAACGAGTACTGAACGTATTACGAAATTCGAGTCCCATGCACTATTTAAAAGACAATGCATGGAAGATTTTTGAAACTAAAATAAAACATATTTACTCCTGTGTCGAACAATCCCAATCGGCGGAATATGTCACCTAAGAATTTACTTGATACTGGAAAATGTTTTACAAAGCTTGACACCCCAGTCAAAACAAAATACTGATTCAAGATTTAGATACGATGGCTCGATGATATATTCAGGTTCAACTGACGTAATACACGTTATTTTCGCCTTATATATATATATCTAATACAATGCATACCCACCTAAATTGTAAATACCCATTTTCTCAAAATGAAGTGAAACTTTCTCGACAGTTGTATAGACTTATGGAAGGCGTTCATAAGAAATACTAGCAGTCGATCCAGTAAAAAGACGAACTTAACGAAGCATTTTAAAATACAAGCCGTGACATGCATTTTTTTATTTGTTGTTGTTGGCTTTAAACTAGCTGTCACTCTCACATCTGTAATTTGTGTCTTTTTAGGGGGGGGGTCCTTTTTTTTTGCCGATCAATGCATTTGAATGGGGACATACCGTTGGAACCCCCCCCCCCCTTTTTATCCTGGGTTGGGACCCCCCTTTTAAAATGGCTGGATCCGCCCCTGGTTAATGTTACCCTGCCACGTCCATGGGTTAAGAAATTTTGTTATAGCTAATTGGTAACAGGATTATACTAGCCCTGTTGGAAGAACTGTAAGCCGATCAAAACTGACCTGCTAGCCGAGTATGTCTTACAAATTCAGAGTTTGCTGCAAACTACAATGAATTCTATAAACTTAACCATTTTCATCCGTTGTACAGTAGATTTCGACAAATCGGATACCCAAATTGACGTTTGTTCTTACACTATATTGTGATGTAACACCAGTGTCCTTTATGTGTCTGTCCCAAGTCAGGAGCCTGTAGTTCAGTAATTGTCTTTGGTTCATGTCTGCCATATTTTTCGTAAATTGTATTGTTATAAATTAGACCGTTAGCTTTCTAAATCTAATTGTTTAATAATTTAAAAAAATCCTATTGGGGCCTTTTATAGTCGACTATACGGCAGGGGCGGATGCAGGAATTTTCGAAAGGGGGGGTGCTAACCCAGGTAACCCAGGGCAAAGGGGGGGGGGGTGCAAAACATATGTCCCGATACAAATGCATTGATCGGCAAAAATAAAGGGGGGGTGCGCACCCCCGGAACCCCCCCCCCCCCTGGATCCGCCACTGTACGGTATGGGGTATTCTCGTTGTTGAAGGCCGTACGGTTTCTTATAATTGCTTACATCCACTTCATTTGAACTTTGGTAGCTAGTTTTCTAATTTGCAATCATACCACATCTCCTTTTTTCCACTCAACAGAACTAACTAACTTACTTAATCCTCAACATCAACGGGAAAAAAACTAAAAACAAAATTAACAAAACACTGGGGCTTAATATTTGCAAAAACCTGGCTGCACACATCTAAAACCAATTGCTTATAAAAGAAGCGGGAAGTTACATTTGTTGTCTATAAAACTTAAAATTATAAATTATGAAACACAAAAACACAAACATTCTTATGACTGATGAAGCCGAACTCTAATATATTCTTTCCTTTAACGCGATCGAAACACCAGACCTAATAATGTCAGGGCTCATTGGTAAACTCGGATGCTTTTATTGACACACAGGGAGCAATCATTGATATTTTTCTTATTTTCTGATATCAGGAATTCGAATTTCTAATATCAGAAAATGTATTTCTTGATATCAAAATATCGTCAGTATTATTTGATATCAGAAAATCTATTTTTGATATCATAAAATGGATTTCTGAATTTATTTTTTGATATCAAAATCGAATTTCCGATATCAAGAAATGAAGATCATTTTCTGATATCAAGAAACCGAATTCTTGATATCAAAAAAGGCAATTTTTGGTATAAAAAAAATGAATTCCTGATATCAAGAAAAATATTTTCTGATATCCAAAAATCAATTTTTTGATGTCAGGAATTCAATTTTTTGATATCAAGAAAATAAGGAATAAATAGTAAAAGGGCGCCTCATAGATATTAAGCCTAATGCCGATTGCGCTGGCTATATGTAGTTTTGATGTAGTCTAAGTACACTAATTGTCCGATCATTGAATTAGTTTCTAAGTTTGAACATTGAGAAATATTCTTTTCTATGGAAGGTATCGTGGTGATATTATATCAATACATGTATCACGACGATATTAACATGATTAAGGAATAATTAGAGTTTGCAAATATTCATCAGCCGTTCCTTAAATTCACACTACAGAAATAATATATCTTGATCACTGAAGTTAATATTTTCAAAGGAACTTAAGATGTGAAAACGCACTTCAAACCAGCGAACTCATTCCTATATCTACATCGCACAAGCTGTCATGGTCGACACGTGTTTGCAGGTTTCATAAAGAGTTAGGTCATCAGATACATTAGAACATCAATTCGTATATGACTATATCTACATCGCACAAACTGTAATAGTGGGTACGTTTTTGCAGGTTTCATAAAGGCGAGGTCAGCAGATACATTAGAACAACAATTCCGATATCTACATCGCACAAGCTGTAATAGTGGACACGTGTTTGAAGGTTTCATAAAGGGCGGGGCATCAGATACATTAGAACAATGAAGCTGATGTGTTATAGCTTTTGAATTTACTTGGGAGTTCGGTATTTTTGTAGTTTTACTTTTTACAAAATATTTTGTTACAGAAAATATGCATGTACTTTAAGATTATTTTGGTTGTCAGAAGAAAGTAAGGTGCAGGTTTTTTTTCAGACATCAAGATGAAAGGTCACATGTCGTTTTCAAGGAAAAACAAAAATGAATATCTAATTCCAATTTAAATACCTTTTTTACAGTAGAATGATTGACAACTTGAATCTGTGTTCTTCCTGATTCAATTTTTCATCCAAAAAGTGGAAACCCATCATTAAATGAGTTGTCCGAGTACACGTATGCGACTTTACAGAAAGGGGGTAGTTGTCAGTTTTTAATGATGTTTTTTTTCTCTCAAGTAATAAGAACAACGGCCGTCAAAACCTTACACAATTATAGAAAATTATGAACAAATATGTATTTATTAATATAACCATCTAGTATACCTCAATGAAAGTCGAAACTTAAGTTTTGGTCATATACTTTGAATTCGGTACATGCAAAACTGGCAACCAAAATTATTTCAAAACGGACTTAAAATTGAGTTTTACAATCACGGTCATGACGATTTCTATGAAATAAAAAGTTATTAATAGGAATATAGATCATTGTAAAATAGACTAACAACTTTAAAAATATGTTTTATGATAGAACCGCCTTTTATTCGTTTAAAAATAGAGAAAGTTTCGGTTATTCAACCCTAAACTAAGTAACGTAAGATAAAAAAAAAATTATATGCAGGATAGTTTAACATAGCACTAAATATACTTTACGTTAAGCAGTAATTCAGACCTCAAATGACTTTTGCAATGTGGGAACGTCATTACGATGTTCTGACCCTTGGCTGGAATACATATCTTCGTACATGGAAGGTTAAGCAAATCTCGAATGCCAGTATTGGTCCAAAGTATTTAAAGAACACGACAAAATTCTTATGCCACGAATCCTATAATAATATTGCTAATATTAATGTTAACCGAAGCTTCGGATATTTAAGGTGGTACCTAACACTTTCACTAAAATTAGTTTGGCTCGTTTAATTTAAATAAAATTTTGACAAAGTATTTACTTTGACCCTTTAACAAAAATATAAAAATTTAAAAAATTTTGAACCAACTGTTTTGTCAGAAAAAAATACACTGGTTATATAGCAGTTTGACAAGCACCAATTTTAATATTCACTTTACAACACAACGTAATTAAAACGTTTAGCTGACTCCCTGTAGTGTTAGGTACTACTTTAACCTGTTGTGCATTGGAATAGAGTGGTGGTCAAATGCTTGTGTTTGTTTGTTGCTTTTATCCAGCAACATTGAACATTAATTTCAAAACAGTTCGTCATTGTAAAATACACTTTGGCCATATCAATATATAAATGGGGGACATAAAATAATTGTAACATCAGTGCACCTGTAGGACAAATGTCAAATGAACCCTGTCCAGAAAGGAATGTCTCGTCCTGCTGCTTGCAACTCAAAATATCTCTAAACAAAAGTCAAGACAAAAGCCATCTCTGATCGACAGTATACACTTGCCATGATCACATGACTGTAGTCTGTTTCCGAGTGTCGTGATCGTTTTGGCTGTATGCGGAAGAAAGAAAGAAAGACCACGTTCACAATTTGTCTTACCTTTGTTTTTCTCTTCTTTTTTTTTATTTATCCAACTATATATTGCTTGCTGTTTCTCTATTTTGTTAGAAATAAAAATAAAAATAAACCTTTCAAATGTAGAGTTCATAAGATAAAAATATTCCCTCTGGAACCGCCTCCCCCCTTTTTTTGGTGCTCTCCATTTTCAACCCTCGAATTAAGCTTTCCAATATAATTAAAATTAAAACCTTGCTTTCTAACCAATTTATTCATGTAACGGACCGGCAACTTTCTATATTTAATAAGAAAATATACAGTGCCGTTATACACATGCATGTTGTATGCTTTGAGTCCCCTCCCGAAAAGAAAGAAATAGCCTTAAATCCAAGATACTATATTCCTGCATCACGTGATTTTTACCAGGTGGAGCTTACATTTAAATAAATATCGAATATGAAAAGTGAAACTGCAATTCAAAACATAAATTCCGATGGCACATAGAAGAAAAAGAAGATTATTTTCGGCAAAGGGTGCCGGGGTAATCATCTCGGTGTTCAAAATATACATGAAATATTTGCCACCGCCCCTTGTCTGTTCTATGAATTTGAACCCTGAGTTTTCTATCTGTTACATGCCAAGAAATCCTCGCTAAAAATTCTAGTCGACCCCCTACCGCACACATTAGTAGTTAAAGATTTGATTTCATTCAACAAATTAATGTATGACCTGCATGTGCGTGTCGCTTAGAACACGGCCATATACTAAATGGTAAATATTAATCATCCATTTAATTTGCTCTATGGGATGTTCGCAAAATTTCATCAAAGGCAATTTCGTGGCATGGTGCATGAGGTCTAAGTCTATATTTGAACAGTTTATGTCTGTTATGAAACTTTGTGCTGAGGGGAGATCTTTGATAGTCTCAGTAAATATATTCATAACTTAAATCAGGATGACATAGAGTTTGATAAATGACAGAGACTCTTCCGTTTTGTTGAACATCGTATGTTGATCTCGGAGATGTCTTTTGAGGTTCCTTGTGTTGTTTAGTTCGTGGTTCATTGACTTTCCTTAATTGGTATATAGCATGCTTTTATATCAATCAAACACAAAACTGCTTAGTGCAAAAAGGTGACTTTGGTCATTATCTTATGTTTGCTGTATAAAAGGGTGCATTTTGGTCATTTTTGTTTGCTGGATGAGTTAACTTTAATTTAAAGAGAAGCGAAAGATATCGAAGTAACATTCAAACTAGCCATAGCAAAAAAAGAAAAAGACAGAAAGGCAAACAACAATATACAAAACACAATATAAAAAACTGAAGACTGCTTGACCAACACGAGCCAAACCACAAACCGGTATTCTTCCTAACTAAAACATATATTCCTTTTAACTGTAAGTACTTGTAGCTCTTTATAACCTGATCAAGATATGAAAAGTACAAGGATCTCGGTCATACTCTTTACTGTTTAACATTGCAGTATCAAGTTAAATCGTCGTTATTTTTGCTTCTGAGTGCTTTTATATATGATAAATGTGGCGTAAACACTTAATTTTAACAATTTCCCTCAATAATTCTTTAGTTACATCATCTAAAATTAATAGTTATGTTTTTCTTGTTTCGATGACTCTACCAGAGGTTTTGCATTTCAAAAAATATTTCAATTCACAAGACGCCTCCCTGTGTGTGCACGTGATCTTGTCGATACTACAACCCTAGGCTTAAAGAAGAGTGGTCGCTTGTTAATCAGTTTAGTTAACGTTGTATACAGACACTGTTCATAATGATAGATACATGTTCACTGTTTCTACTCTTGGGACTCCTTGTATCATATGGAGAAAATACGAAAGCAATTCAAAACATTACCTTGGACGGAAGTAAATTGGTAACAGTTGATATGTTGGATGCTTTGAGGACAAATTTGACGAACTTAGCAACAGAACTAATCGAACAGAGTAAGTATTTCTATTCCAAATTCTACTCTTCTTCTTGTGGGTATATACTGTATAATGTTTTTTGTGCATATATGTGTGAACCGCGATGGTACTCCGAACCGCGATGGTCACGCTGAAGTGCGATGATTGGACGCTAAAGTGCGTTTTTGACCATGCTGAAATGCGATGGTGACATTGTGGAAAAACATAAAGGGTATATAACCAGTATAATTTAAAACAGTCATGGTAAATGGTCATTGCATTTTCAGTCCTAACTGTTACGATGTAGTGTACTTGGTAAATAGCCAAGACAACAAATAAAGCAGTCGTTCATACAATCGTTCAAAAATTGACCACTATATAAGCTACACACGAAGGTTATTTTCCCTTACAACCAGAAATAATTGTAATGACTGAAAAACGTGGAAGTTGTTTGAAATGAAAATACTTCTTGATTAGGCAGAACGAAACAAAATAAGCGAAACATCTATATGACTGCAGTGAATGAGGACAACACATGAGATAGATCACCCGCTATATGGTTTTTTACTGCAACTGGAGAAAATCTTGAATGTCTGGTATTTCTATATACTAACTAATTTAAACTCTCATAATAATTGGACATCTGTATATGGCTAAGTATTCAGTAAAGTGCTGTTTCAATGGGTGTCCCAGAAAAATGAAATTTTTTCATATTTTAAATTATTTTGAGTTTTAATGCAGGTAGCTAATCAATTCACTGCATGATGAAGAGATAATATAAACAGTCTCATATGAAAAGTTTATTGTTGAATAAAGTATTTTATAAATGAAGTGTTGAATACCCTATTTTTGCATGCTTATTTTGTGACATGGTCGAATGACCCAAAATCAAAATTGTTTTATTAACCTTTTTGTATGAATGGCAACTAGGTAAAAAGGATTTTCAGGTAAAACAATAGGGTTGGCAAGGTTAAGGACACTAAAACATGAAAAATCATCGAAAAATAAGGATTAAAAACAATTTTAAATGGTCATGTTGTTGGACTAACATTTTCTGTCTTCTTCCTATGTGAAAATGAAATATAAGTTATGTAACAATGAGGGCAATTAAATGCACAAAATATCTTAAGGCTTGAGCGTATTAACTAAAATGTGATAATTCATCATGAAGTTACAGCAGAAAGTTTTATTTTTTTCAGGAATTGTCATTAAAGTTTACTCTTGAAAAATCTGTCCAACCGTTACGGGCGAAAATTTCAATTTTCATTTGCAAGTTACCAACTCAGTTTAAGTTTTTTTTAATGTTTATGACAACAAATTTTACGACAATCGCGATGTGCATACGGTATTGCTGTCAACTGTTCCTTTTTACTTGAGGTCAACGACATTGAAGGGGTGAACGCTCTTTCTGTCCAACCAAGAGATGGAAGTTACATCCAACATTTGTCCAAAAAAATGTTACGTCCAACATCCAAGATATTCTCTAAAATGGCTACCACAAGTCACAGAATCAATTTCGCTTCTACTTTGACAATTACTTAACCTTAAATACTACCATATAAATGAAAAATAAAGAGGTTTTAAACTGTTGACAGTCTAAATTTGACATCATTTTGAAAATTAGGACGTAACAAGAGTCCATTAATTTTCTGTTGGACGAACTGTAGGACAAAATCTTCTAATGTCGGACGTAACAGCTTTTTAAAAGTAAAAAGAACCTTGTTAACAACTAACAAGTCCACATAAACTAAAAAATAGTTCTCAGACCCTTCCTAGTCTCTTCTTAAGAGGTGCCCATTTTTAAATTCCCATTAGGATCAGTAAATTAATGAATTCTGTCCTGTGTTTGTCCGACAGGGAATATAATCTGTCCTATGTTTGTCCTACAGTTTTTTATGGTTTTGTTTTATCCATTTATTTAATAATGAACCATTTTACCTCTTGCTGAGGAACACCAGCTGTAGATATTAGTATAAACAGCATAGTTTTGATTTTGTTTTTGACTTTGAATGATGCAAATGGAACAAACTCTCATCCAAAAATGTCCCCGTTTGTCCGACATATTTTAAGATTTTTCCAACTTATAAGTTAGTTTTTGAAAAATTTAACAAAATGATATACTTAAATTGAAGATCTTATGAACTGTCAGAGAAAAATTGATATATTTATTAACTCGGCCTTCATATAAAAGGAAAATATTCAATTTTTCAATGTACTGTTACGTCCAACATAACCTCTGTCCAACATGCTATTTAGGTCTAATTTTATGTTTTCTGACTAAATAACTATCTTTTTACATGTGAAACCCTAAACTAGAATCATTCTCCTTTCAGAAAATCATGTTATTATGATTGAAACAGCTACTTTTAAAATCATACATGTTGTCACACACTAACAACACTATACTGAATACTTAGCCATATACATTTTAAACTAGTATTCACGCATCTAATAGACCATCGCACATCAGCGAAAGGTCCAGCGCACGTCGGCGTAGAACATCGCATTTCAGCGTGACTATCGCACTTCAGCGTCCCCATCGCACCTTCGAGTCCTACATATGTATATATGATCTCTCTTTCTCACCAAGTTGAAACCGAAACCTGCATTTATTAAAAATCCACACTACACCACATCTTATCAGGCGCCCCCCTCCTCCAAAATAAAAACCAACAAAAACCAGAACAATCGTGGTACCATTCTTATTGTAAAATATTGTGGTAGAAGATAACTCACTCGAAAGAAAAATTACCATTTTTGTTACAAGCTTATATCTTAACTCCTGGAAAATACAACTTTAATAAAAATACAACTTAATTAAATACTAAAAACATGAAAAAAATATTGAATCGGCTACACTCTGTCCATTTTGATTCGAAACACAAACAAAACTCCGGTCAATTCAAGAAATTTTAATTTGGAGAAAATAATATGAATTTCGTTCTGACACGCTCTTCAAGTTTACAGCGGTGCGTGATGGTGTCCGTTTGGATTTTGAACAAACGATACAGGTCGGTTGTAAGGTGTATATCCGCAACAATTGTAATGGTATCCATGGATTGTTGTGGTTCCAATTCCTGTTTCGAATCAGTTAAGTTGTGTAAGTTCTGAAATCCTTGCGTGCATTTATTTTTCGGATATTTGAAGAATGGACAATAATGCGAGATTAACCATTGCTATTTCATGAAAATCTGTAGAAATCTGAAAAAATCCTATGTCGGTATGCAGTTGTTTTTCACAGGGAATATTTTTGGTTTAACTCGGCTTATATCTATATTTGTTTCAGATTCTAAGATGGACAAGCCGATTTTCTTCCATGCAAAGATGCCTGCAGCTCAAGTAGATTACAACAAAAATTCCATTGTGAAATTTAGCAGTATTTTAAACAATGATGGAGATATTTTTAACCATGGAGACAGTGTTTTTGTTTCACCTGTTACTGGCGTTTACTTATTTTCCTGGACAATGCTTACCTACAGTGGGAAATCCATTAGTACTGAATTACGAGTAGACAATGTTGTTAAGGCAACACTCCATGCAAGTCTCGGAATGGCTGTTGGACATGTATCGGTCAGCAAAACTGCTATTTGTAGAGTAGATAAGAATGAACACGTGTGGATACAGACTGGTGATTCTTACATAGGAAACGGTTTTGACTACGATGCCGGAAGTTCGAGTTCATTCATGGGTGCTCTCATATACAAGATTTAAACACACGAATCGAAAGATACGTTTGAAATGGATTTACAATTTCATTACGATGACCATCAGTTTACTAGTCACTTGCTTTTCTTATATCTTGTACTTTGTGGCATAATCGTGTTTTATAAACTGACATCTATGGCAAGCCGTTCTCGTCAAAACTATGTTTAAATCCTTTTTTCGAAAAAAATACACACTGAGATTTAAAAACCTAAAATAACACACTGAGAAATCGAAATTACACACTGAGATTTAAAAAAATAAAAAACACACACTGAGAATTCAAAATTAAACACTGAGATTTTAAAAAGACACACTGAGATGAAATAAATTGAAAAACACACACTGAGAACTGTTAATTACACACTGAGATTTCAAAAATACACACTGAGATTAATATGCAAATTACTAATGAATATTCATATGATGAATAATTCAACAGATTAATATCTTGATCTCAAGAACTCTTGTCATTATAATGAAATGCGATTCCTTCAACCAACATTCGTAATAAATTTCAAGACTTAACATCGCTCATATTCATAAGTTTGTTGCCTATAATTCAGATCATTACTACCAGTGTATCGGGATGATTTTTTTTTACTTAAAACCGTGGGTCCCTTTTCAAAAGTGTTCCAACTGTTTCCCTGGTTTCGCTAGTTAATCTTTTATATTTTTGTTACGTTTATATGCTATAATAGACACTTGGGTAAAAATTTCACTGCATTCTTTTGCAGATTGTTCCAATGTTTTCTTATGATTTTAATAAAGTTTTTCACCATTTGGTTATATTTTGTAATAAGAGTAAGTGGGTATTTTTCTTGTTCTTGTATTTCTAAAGTTTTTTTATTAATAATTTGGGACCAAATCGAAGGACTAACGATTTCTGTCCCCTTGTTGTTTTAAGCTTGTAATAGATTCAGATTAAGTATGCTAATTAGATATGTGCGCATAAAAAGTGCGCACAAATCTCAGTGTGTAATTTTAAATTCTCAGTGTGTAATTTTAAATTCTCAGTGTGTAATTTCAAATTCTCAGTGTGTGTTTTCAGTTTATTTATTCTCAGTGTGTCTTTTTGAAATCTCAGTGTGTAATTTTCAATTCTCAGTGTGTAATTTTCAATTCTCAGTGTGCTTTGTTGTAATTCTCAGTGTGTAATTTTCAATTCTCAGTGTGCGTTTTTCATTTTTGTAATCTCAGTGCGTCTTTATGAAATCTCAGTGTGTAATTTTTAATTCTCAGTGTGTAATTTTCAATTCTCAGTGTGTAATTTTCAATTCTCAGTGTGTAATTTTCAATTCTCAGTGTGCGTTTTGAAGTTTTAAAATCTCAGTGTGCTTTGTTGTAATTCTCAGTGTGTAAATTTTTCGAAAAATGGTTTAAACATTGTTTTGACGAGAACGGCTTGCCATAGACATCCATAATGTTCCATTAAATCCATATATACATTATTGTTTTATTATTTTATTTATAGATATATAATAGTAAATGTAACCTTTTGACAAGAATGGAATACGGAGATATGGAGTATTGAATCAATTTTAATTGTAAAGTTGAGTCATCTCTTCAAAAATAGAGGGATGCTATTAAGATTGGGTTGGTGGCTTTTTCACAGATTACTTTAGATAATGTTTCATTTTTCTAAGTCACGAGTAACACCATGGATAGCACTAGTGGAGCATAGATGTAATACATGGGTATTACATCTATGAGTGGAGCAAGGACCTTTTCAGGTCACCTGAGTATATTTCCGATTGTTGGTGGTGTTTATATTGCTATAAATCTTTAGTTTTGTGTATTGTTTTTATCATGTTTTGGACCAATTTCCGGCGCAGAGCGCAAATCCGCTCCATACTTAATACTTCGTATCACTACACTTAATATGTAGTTTAGTGTACTGAGTATACGGAACGGAAACGAGCGCTGTACAGAGATTGGTTTTGGACTTAATTGCATTTATTTGTCTGAAGGTGGCACGGTTGTATTTCCTGACCCATTGGGGTAATGGTAGCCTTATTTTCTACATATAAAGTAAACTGAAGTACTTTCATTATAATATTCAGAAATGAATTTGAACATGTATTATGACCGTTTATTTTTGTCTGCTATTTTTATAAACCTAAGACCACTAAGTGTTTTTAGATCTTTTATGATGCAGTGAATACAAAATTTAGAAAAATTATCAAAAATTCATTTTCACCTGTATGTATAGTTATTTCATATTTTTCTACACCTGATTCATCCCATAGTTGGGGAAAGATTGTTTAGTAGATACCGTATACTATTGTTTGTCCAATCACACTGTTCAGATACATTGACTTAAGTAGGGTACACAAAAGAGCAACCTAAATCCCGGAATATAAATACTACCGTGCCACCTTAAGGGCTGGGTTCATGGCTATGATGTTGACGGTCTTTCTTTTGACTTTATGTTTGTGATTGCCATTGACATCTTTCTTTTTAGAAAAAAGTAGAACTGGTTCCAATTCTCTCCTTTGTCATTCTTGTGTAGTCTTATACCACTGCATACTTGCACTGAAATATAGTTCCCAAGACTCGCCATGTTTGGTCAGTGCTTTTAGTTGTGTACTGATGCAATACAATAGACAACTTTCGAGTTCGATGCATTTCCATCACAAACTTTGGTTTTAGTGAACATCATTCGTGCGTTTAGGGCAATCGTCACTTCCGTTTCCATGTTGAGCGAGTGGTTGGAAAACTATGATGCTATATTGCAGGAATTATTCGGCAAATTGAATTCTCACGATGTTATTATGGAATTGTGATTAAGTACCTACAGAACTGACATTAATTTATTTTTTGTTATCCTGCACAATGACAATCACTAAGACGCATGATGAACGTTAATATAGTGTAGGGATACAGGTAGTCTGTTTCCCGGCCGTTATTGAAATTCTTGACAATACTTGTATAATATTTGTATATTCCGAAGGCATACTGGATATTTTACGGAGGGGACCAACCTAGGATACAGGCGATCCCCTCTATCTGGTAAATGACGTCATAAAGGCGCGCATAATTGACGAGGTTTTTTTTTCGGTGGAGGACAAACTCGAAAGTTGTCTATTAAGATTGACATCTGTCATAATCTATAAAAATTAAAGACAAAGGTGAAGTTTTATTTGACCAACTACCAAATTTTTTACCAACATAGTTGCGTTTAACTGCTGATTACACTAAACTTAAAGAGATTAATTCCTGTCTATGACTAATAAATGTTGGTCCGTTAAATGAATCCACCATCTTAAGCTTACTAATAATTTACTTGCAATATTAAACTAAACTGATTTGCACCCTTCAAAACAAAACACTTGTCCATTGAAGCTGGGACCAAAGATATATTATTAGCCCTTGATTGAAGACCGAAGAAACAAATAATACTTTTAAAAAAAATATGCAAAATCACTTAAGGGTGGTGGGACTCGGTGGCCGAGTGGTCTAAGTAATCGAACAACTATATCATTATCTCGTCAACACTGAGGTTGTGAGTTCGAATCCCGCACGTGACAGGTGCACTCCACTCCAATGTTAATTGACTAGGAATGTCAGTTTTCCTACCAAATGTCAGTGGATCTTTCCAGGCACTCTGGCTTCAACCACCAATAGAAACTGACTGCCACGAAATATCGATAAACACCAATCAATCAATCAATCACTGATCAAAATTGGGAAAAGTGTCATGTCATTTATTGGGAACTTGGTTTATTTAAAATGTTGTTGCAAAATGGAAGTATAAATTTTGTCTAGTATTATAGATGAAATATAAACCTACTTTTAAGAGGAATCTTAAATTGGTATTCTTTCTGGTTGAAAAATGTACCGGTAACCTTAAAATTTTGTATATGATTTTGATTAATTATCAAATAGCAATTTAAAAGAAGTTGCTCAGTGAATTAAGTGACCAGACACACAGCTAGCTCATGTTATTTTATAATAAAAATATCGCCTTTCTTTCTGTAAAATGGTAGTTATAGGTAAGTGAGTAAATAAGTCATTTTTATTGTCAATAAAGTCCAGACTATCATTAAATACAACAATTACAAAATGAACACATATATATGTGGTTATAGAATGGAACGAAATTATAATATCAACAATACATTGAACAGATCAATTATCATCACTGAGTTAACTAGAGTTACGTCCCATATTATATATTTTCTAGGTACTTTATATATATATAAAATGAGGGTACTTTTTATATGGCCTTCCAAATACCGTTTCGATCCCTAACATCAATGAAGAGACATTTATTGTCGAAATCCGGATCTGGTGTACAAAAAAAAATATTGACACCTTATGTTTGTGGCATAACATCGTGGCCACACGTTAATTGTTTTCTGTTTAGTATTAAATTTATATTAAAATCCATTTTGTTACATCTTGTGATCAATTTTATTTGGCAATCGCCAATGGCAGTCAGCAGGGTTAGAGAACATCAGTTGTTCGACCTGTTAGTCAAATGCGTTTTGTTTAAATATACTTTTTCACTTTTTTGGTCTTTTGGAAAATGTTGTTTGTGCTGTATTTAGACCCTTCTACAACGAAATTTGTTTTACATGCACACGTATAAAAATTGCGGTTTTTATCCAACGCAATCATAGGTTTGAACGTAGTTTTCAATTTAGACTCGTATATATCGTATATCGTATATATATATATATATATATATATAAGTACGTCTGAGTCAGTGACAACTCTACAACAGATGTATCCATCGGATCGCCATCAATGATGGTGATACATGGCTGTGTACATAATGTATATACAACTCGTCTAAACATCAACCCAACAATGTTAGATCTGTAAATTTGCTTTCGCAAATTTTGGTTCTTCCCTCGCCGGGATTCGAACCCATGCTACTGTGATATCGTGACACCAAATCGCCTGCACTGCAGCCGTCCCGCTAGACCACACGACCACCTGGGCTCTCAAGAAAAGAGCTTACGCTGGCCGTGTGTTACCTTTCCTCGTCAGTTTTAATCTAGCGGCGTACTACAGTACATGATATATAAGGCATGAAGATGTTATTGTTACAGATCAGCTAAATTATCTATAGTAAAGGATCCTACAAATTAATGTAATATACAGTCACAGAAAATAATTATATTTATAAGTACGTCTGAGTCAGTGACAACTCTACAACAGATGTATCCATCGGATCGCCATCAATGATGGTTATACATGGCTGTGTACAGATTAAAACTGACGAGGAAAGGTAACACACGGCCAGCGAAAGCTCTTTTTTTGAGAGCCCAGGTGGTCGTGTGGTCTAGCGGGACGGCTGCAGTGCAGGCGATTTGGTGTCACGATATCACAGTAGCATGGGTTCGAATCCCGGCGAGGGAAGAACCAAAAATTTGCGAAAGCAAATTTACAGATCTAACATTGCTGGGTTGATGTTTAGACGAGTTGTATATACATTATGTATATATATACAAGTACACACCCGTGATATCGCGGGTCCGTGACTGAATTAAAGTATATAACTATGCCTAAGCCTTATTTTAGTAATTGGTATTGTCATCTGATAAGTCATGTCGATTATAAGATACACAGTTTTCTCTGCTTTCAAATCTTTCTGTTTGAACCCGTCGACCTGGAACTTATCAGTTATTGGAAATATTAATTATTTGGAAAACAAAAGGTCCTGGCTATCCAGGAATGGAGTATTTTTTTAATCAACAGCATTGTCCTATATTAGTTATCTTAGAAAGTCTTGCTGATTGCTGAATAAAACTACAATAGGGAACAATTTGACAATGATTGAATTTAGTAGTGTCAGTCCTTTGATTATGACCCGTGTACATAGCAAAATTCTAAATACACCGTTTTGTGGTGCGGAACGTACAGATAAGGTAATAGCTGAATATACTATCTGTATCGGTATCGGATTCGACCCGGAACTTGTTAATTATTGGCAATATTAATTATGCTGAAAACAAAAGGGTCTGGAGTGGTGTAATTTTTAATTTACACCATTGTCCTATATTAGTTATATATAGAGTTGAATTCTTTGATTTGTCGTTTTTACCCGATGACGGCTGACAAATTGGACCTCGTAATTTTAGTATTATAGATATATGAGTCTGAAAGATTGTGTAACAATACCGATAAATAGATGGAAAACAAAACACTAAAAAGTGTTGAATATCATTGCACAAAGATGGAAAAACTGAACAGATGATATAAATTATACAATAATTGCAAATATTTCGGCTCAACAAATGGCCTTCTTCGGTGACAAAAATTTTAACAATAATGAGATATAATGTATAAGGTGTAAACATAGATCACTAATAATACAGGTAAGTTTTGGTCGATTGATTTTAATCCAAAATCCTGAATATAATAATATAAACACTCAAACGTGATTTACGTTCTTGAGTGTCCTAGATGTGGTCTCCAATATGTTGGTGAATCTTTAATAGTTATCCCACGATGACGCGGTGTGTCAGTGTAACATCACCCCGATGGTCGGAGGCCAGAGGGTGATCTAACACTGACACACCAAGTCCGAGTGGGATAACTATTTTACATCCCAGCTGTTTTAGATTAGACGAAAAACCATTTACAATTCATAAAATCTTGTTTAGAACGCCACACAACCATTATAATATACTTTATACATTACTATATAATTTATACCCTTTTTGACCCCCGAACACGATGAGTAGATATCAAACAATGTCAACTCGCCCCACTGGCCAATCGGCCCAACCCATATCGCCACTTTATGAAAAAAATCGCCCCACTCTTGTTTACCGACTTGCCCCACTTTTGAAAAAGTGTAAAATCAAACTGAACAATCACTGACAACTCACTTATTAACGAAAAGGGTTTAAACCCCACTGAATAAAGGTCTGCCAACTCGCCCCACTTATAAAAATATCTTGCTTCCTTTAAGTATGTTAAATTACTAATAGTTCGTATCCAGTCGTCTTGGTGTAGTGGTTGTGTCGTGGTTTGATATGCTAAAGGTCTTGAGTTCGAATCCTAGCATATACACTGGATTTTTTCTACGTGAATTTTGATAGATAGTCTTTTCCATCTAATTGTATATTTAATTATAAGTTTTGACATTCCCGCCAAAATGTTACAGAACAAAGGAAAGCATGCAAAAACAAAGAAACTCAAACTGGTATGATCTGATAGGGGTGATCCGGCTCAGATCACCCCAGTTAGAACAATGGAACTGGGATGTAAATGCAGCCATTTCACAAACGCCTCAATGGCCACAGGAGTGACCTCACAAAAAAACCGTATATTCCTGTCAGCCAACATTTCAGGTTACCAGATCACAATCTGAAAGATTTTGATCACATGAAGATCCTTGTGATCGAACAGGATTGTGTGAGCCAAAATTTGTTCCTGTGAAAAAAGTTCACGTGGAACTAATTTCACATGAAATATGTTCTGAGAGAACTTTTTTCACAGACAATTTCAATATAATTTGTTCCATCTCTATGAAATAAGTTCCACACTTTACCTAGTGAAATAAGTTCTTGGTTGGTGAAATTTGTTCCTTACCTAGTGAAATTAGTTCCATGTTTGTGAGATTTATTCCTTACCTGGTAAAAAAAGTTCTGGATCTGTGAGATTTGTTCCTCACCTGGTGAAATAAGTTCCTCGTCTATGAAATATGTTCTGCTGGTTAAACAAGTTATCTTATATATATACTGAGCAGTTGTCATCAGTGAGTTTAAAGTCATTATAAAAAACGTGTAGTATATTGATAATGTAATAAATAATAAGTGTAAACATTCAATTTGGATCCTGTGGAGTAAATCAAAAGTTTAATAACATTCTCAATTATTAATACTAAAAATTACACTTATGAACTAGGAAATAGTAGAATAAGAAATAATAATAAAAGTAATTTCGTAAAAAAGTATTATAGTTAAAGTTGAACATTTGTACCTATTTGAAAAGGACAATGTAACTGATCAATTATTTTAAAGGCATAAACAAACAAAAGACACACTGTTTTTAAACTGTGCAACGACCATAGCTAGGTACATGTATGATTAGAACACCCATGACAGATCAACAGGAAACAAGAAGGTTGAATACTATTCAGTCATATAAATGATAAAACATACATTGTAGATAAATAATGATACATAATCATTGCTTTTATTTCTTATTTTCATCCTACAGTCATGCCTTAATTGCAAATGCCCAATGCAAGAAAAGTACAGCATTCAGCTTGCATTATATTTTTTTTAGTGTAACAAGAAAATATTTCGCTGTGCAATAGGTTAAAGGTACTTATTTTCTGTGAAATAGGTCCGAGCAGAACATTTTCATTGATTCCTGAAAAATAATTTCGTTCAAAACTAATATCACAGGAACTTATTTCACTTTTTTTTTTCAAATTTTAATATTGGAACAAAACTCATGCAGCTGTGATTTTTGTTCCGGAACTTATTTTACGTTTAGTTAAAAAATTAGTTCCGGAACAAATTTTATAGTGCTGGAACAAATTTTCTGTGATATAAGTACCGATGGAACATATTTCCTATGAAATTTGTTCCAACGGAACAAATGTCACGCCGGAACAAATTTTTTGTTACAATTGTACATGGCAAAATAGGCAAAGAGAAAATCGGGAGAGGTTTTGGATAAAAACACTGGGTGTCCTCCATCCAGATGGAATCAATAGAAAGAAATAATTAAATTTACGGTCTAGTGTTTATATTATTATATTCAGGATTTTGGATTAAAATCAATCGACCAAAACTTACCTGTATTATTAGTGATCTATGTTTACACCTTATACATTATATCTCATTATTGTTAAAACTTTTGTCACCGAAGAAGGCCATTTGTTGAGCCGAAATATTTGCAATTATTGTATAATTTATATCATCTGTTCAGTTTTTCCATCTTTGTGCAATGATATTCAACACTTTTTAGTGTTTTGTTTTCCATCTATTTATCGGTATTGTTACACAATCTTTCAGACTCATATAATTTTTCCTGTTTGTGTAGTATTGTCAATTTTGATGATCCAATACCTATTAAGTTTACTGGTTGGTAGATTCTTATAGACTCTCTCTCTCTATATATATATAAGATTTGGTGTCACGATATCACAGTAGCATGGGTTCGAATCCCGGCGAGGGAAGAACCAAAAATTTGCGAAAGCAAATTTACAGATCTAACATTGTTGGGTTGATGTTTAGACGAGTTGTATATATATATATATATATATATCGTAGAAGTTAGAAAATAAAGTACTGGTTCCAGCCCCGGCGCAGGGGAGGAAGTTACGAATCAGATCTACTCGAACATCGTTAGGTTACTCATCTCTTTAGTATAATTACAGGATGCTAATCTATTTTTAGAAGCATACAATATATATATATATATCTTAGTTTTTACAAAGAATTTACAGGTTACTAGTAAGTCTCTTCAACTTCGTACTTTTTTGGCCTTTTTAACATATTTTTTTATTCGAGTGACACTGACGAGTCTTTTGTAGACAAAACGCGCGTCTGGCGTAAATATAAAATTTTAATCCTGGTATCTATGATTAGTTTATTTACTACACAACAATAAAAATATACTTTAATTCAGCAGAAATAAAATTTATACACAAATGAATGATTAGTATTATACGTCTTGTTTTAAAGACAGATTCATATCATACATTGTTTCACACCTAAAATACATATTTTACATACTAGAACATCTAAGCCATTACTGCTTACTTTAAATCTAAACTTCTCAAACTCTAAAAAAAAATCAGAAAAAAGAAGGTATAACAGAAATAATGTTTCTAAATAGTTCTGCCCTTTGCTTTTTAACAGGATTTTCGAAGGATAAATCGGTTATTGATTTGGGGATGTACGATGGGCGGGCGGGCGGTTGCTAAACAGTGTCCGTTCATTAACATCAGGCCTCTACATTAACATTTTTTCTAACTTGTCCCTTCGGACAAGTGGCAAGAAAATCAACTTGTCCGAACTCTTAACTCACTTGTCCGAATTCATAAATTACTAAGACAGCTTCGTGAAACTGGGCCAAGTTTTATAGATTTTTAAAAGACAATGTATAAATGATGACATTTTTTTGGTACAAGTGAGTTGAATTCAATTTCCACTGATTTGGTTATAAAAGGCTAAAGGATAGAATCGTGCATTCTTGATATCAATACATCGATTTTTCATTGTTGACAAATCATGATAATCCGTCAACCTATAAAAATTAAGTTATAAGCAGGAAAAGGAGAATAGATAATTAGACTAGTAATAATAAGATAAATTGCAAAATTGATATAATAAATGAGTGTAATTTATATAAATAAACGTATGACTATCCTAAGACCATCATAAAACACCTCTCGTATTGTCCTAACTTTATGACCAACTTTAAGAGGTGTCCTAATTTAGGACCACTTTGTGAAACCCAATTAGGACTAAGATATGTTGTAAGACCATCCTAAGACAGCTTCGTGAAACTGCGCCAAGTTTTATAGATTTTTAAAAGACAATGTATAAATGATAAATGACATTTTGGATTTTTTTTTCTTTTCTTTGGTAAATTGTTTGAAGAATTTTGTGGTAGGTTTGTTTGTTATTCTGTATAAACTAATTTTCTGAATGCTATATATATATATATATATATATATCATTTTTTTTATGAAGTAAACTCATTTAAAAACTAAGCATATATTGTCTATTGATAAAGATATATTAGATTTCTGATTTTGGGCCCTGTTTTCAAGTTAGTCCATATCGGGGTCCAAAATTAAACTGTGTTTGATTATAACATAAATTGTATATATATATAGGGTTCTTTGAAACGCTGAATCTAAACCTTTATTTATTTTCATTATTAATTAGATAAGACCACATTGAGGTCCAAAGGGTCCTTAATTAAACTTTTGTTTAATTTCATCAAAAATTGAATTCTTCGGGATCTTTGATATGTTGATTCTAACAATGTTTTAGTGGTTAAATCATATCTCATTTTAGAGAACTATTTTTGTTGATTACATTCATGGAAATAAGTTTGAGTTATTTCCCTTTGATTAATAGGTATTGTATTAAAGGGAAATTCCGCGATTTTTTACTTATCATCTAATTATGTTCATCTTAACATAAAAAACACATTTGCAAAGTTTTAAATTTATATTCCTTCTAATAACGGAGAAAATCAAGTATTTGTAACTTTTTTGGTTGAATTCTCGAGTGGGTCGTGACGTATTAGCCCGATTTATTGAATTCTGGGAAAAAATAAAATCTGTTTAACTCTTATAGCTTATCGACAATATACGTAATTAAAAGCGCACAGCTGACGAATGGTCGTAGTTATTAACCACAATATAATAATGAACGAAAATGAATATGCATATACAGTTTTGTATTGATTGAATTAAACTCCTATACAATTATCTCTAGTAAATGTTTTTGAATAAATTTAATTAATTATTGTTGAGATTTTATTCATAAAATATTTATTGAACATTTTTACTGATATTGAACTGAAAATATTTCAGTTCTTTTTACCGTTATTGTTTTGATAATCATTTCAATGCTACAAATGTGTGAGCAGAGTGTGTATATTATTTTGTAAAGGTCACTGTATATTTCTCGGCTTGAGGTCAATTCGTTTACCTTGTAGCTATTTAGCCGCAGGTGTGAGTTCAAGCGTACACAGGTACTAAATGTTGTTATTTGGAAAGGATAAACAGAAAGGATTAGAAAGAGTATGATGTCACGATGTTAATACACTAAGAATTAATACACGATGAGAATAAAGATTCAATAATTAAATCGTGTAAATTAATTGAAAATAAAATTCAGATTCGTAAATCCGAAAATGTATAAAAAAAAAAGGAAACAATTTTTGATTACTTTCTTAGCGGCAATTGGCGTAAAGATTCAAATATGAAGTAAAAAATAGTAGTTTTAATCTTTAATAAAAACTAAATGCAATATTACCCAATTTGATGTACCATTGTACATCTGTTTGATATCATTGACTTTACCGGAATTTCTTAACTTGAATTCAAATTTGGCTGTGTTTAAATGCTAATAAAACTATTGCAATTTTAAAGTTTTTAATTGACAAAAAAATACAACATACATGATTTCTTTTTTAGTTTCTTTTTAACATTTTATTCTTACATAATTAAATTCATTTGACAATCATTTACACGAACTTTTTGTGAAAAAATACCAATTATCTAAGCTAAGGCATTATTTTTTTTTAAGGATTTTTGAGGATTTTATTTTAAATTTAGACAGAGAAAAGATTTCTGAATTAGAAAACTATCTTGAAGAAACCAAATCTTTTCCTGCTGATTCGAACATTATTAACAAAGCTGTAGAAAATATTACGAACATATTTGTTACTTCTGCAAAGAAAACATTCGGAACATTAAAAAACAAGTCAAAGAACGAAAATACCCCTCAGAGTACAAGATCACAAGATAAAAAACCATGGTTTAACATAGATTGTAGAATTGCTAGGAAAAATGCGAGAAAATACAGAAGAAAATATAAATTAAACAAATCCATTGTAAACAAGGAATATAAAAATCGCAGTGAAAGACAATACAAAATACCATGAACAGAAATATAAAAAAGTATAGGAAAAATGTGCGGAATGATATGAAAAATATGAAAACCACGAACTCAAAAGAGTACTGGAAAATTCTAAATGGAGGCTCTAGGAAGAAACAACCAAATATTTCAATTGAAAAACTTTATGATTTCTTCAAAAATTTAAATCAAGGAAATATAGAAGAAGAACAAGAGCTAAACCACGAAGAGACTGAAAGAAATATCGAAAATAATTTATTAAATGAAATGATTACGCCCGATGAAATAATAAAAAATATAAAAAACTTGAAAAATAACAAGGCAAGCGGTGATGACCTGATTATAAACGAATTCTTCAAAGCTACGTGTGCTTCAACAGAAATCATTAATATCTTTGTAAAGTTATTCAATCTTATATTTGATAGAGGAATCATACCAGACAGTTGGTTATCTGGAAATGTACACCCTTTATTTAAAAATAAAGGAAATCAACAAGATCCGCCAAAATTATAGACCTATCACTATTCTTAGCTGTTTTGGAAAACTTTTTACGTCCATCCTAAATGAACGATTAACGAAATATTTCGAGAACTTTTCAATAATACATAACAATCAAAGTGGCTTTAGGAAAAAATATTCAACAACAGATAATATATTTATATTACAAAGTCTCTTCGACCTAGCTAGATCGCAAAAGAAAAAGTTATTTTGTGTTTTTATTGATTTTGCCAAAGCGTTCGACACAGTTTGGAGAAACGGCCTATGGTTTAAGATGGCATTGAATCACATTGATGGAAAAATGCATACAGTAATACATAGTATGTACAACAATATAAAATCAAGAGTTATATACAATAATCAAAAATCTGATTTTTTTCCCATGTAACACTGGAGTTAGACAAGGGGAAAATCTTTCCCCTCTATTATTCTCTTTATATATCAATGACCTCACTGATTTTTTGCTATCACATAATGTGAAAGGTTTGTCATCAATATCGAACTCCCTTGAAACTAGCCTCAATATCTATTTAAAGCTGTTCATTTTATTATATGCCGATGATACTGTTCTAATGTCAGAAACAAAGGAAGACCTTCAAATGCAATTAAATTGCTTCAGTGAATATTGTGATACTTGGAAACTTAAAGTAAATACATCTAAGACTAAAGTTTTAATTTTCTCTAAAGGAAGACAGCCTAATAATATTAATTTCATTTATGAAGAAAATGAAATTGAAATAGTGAAAGAATTTAACTACCTTGGACTATTGTTAACAAGATCCGGATCCTTCAATAAAGCAAAGAAAAGACTATCAGAAAAAGCAACAAAAGCTATGTACAACGTTATTAAAAAAGGGAGGCAGTGTAATTTATCAATTGAATGCCAATTAGAGTTATTTGACAAACTGGTGAAACCAATTCTTCTATACGGATGTGAAGTATGGGGATTTGGAAAAAATGACATTATTGAACAAGTTCATCTCAAATTTTTAAAGCATTTACTACACCTCAAGAGATCTACCCCAAGCATGATTGTGTACGGTGAAACTGGACGTTACCCATTGGAAATAAGCATTAAATGCCGAATGATAACATATTGGTGCAGGCTGCTTATAGATGAAAACAAGTTATCATCAATATTATACAAATTTGTATATTCCCGATATCACACAAACAATGATGATATTTTATGGATAAAGAACATTAAAAATATATTGGACAATGCCGGATTTTCAAACTTATTTTATGTGCAAAATACAGACCTCACCAAATGGTTACCAAAAAGTATCAAACTTAGATTAATTGACCAGTTTAAACAAATTTGGAACTCAGCTATTCAGAACACATCAAAATGCATTACATATAGGCTCTTTAAGGAACATTTTGAATTTGAGAATTATTTCAACATCATAAATGACCGAGATATATATACACTTTGTAAATTCCGAACATCGAATCATTCACTGCCAATAGAAAAGGGGAGATGGTATAACATTGAAAGAAGTGATAGAAAATGTTCAATATGTACAAAAAGAGATATCGGAGACGAATACCACTATATTTTTGTTTGCCCGGCTTTACAAGATGAAAGAAGAAGATTTATTCCAAATGGACTAATAACAAGACATAACATTTTTACATTCAACAAACTGTTTAATTCAAAAAAACCAAAGACACTAAGAAACCTCTGCAATTTTATAAGATGTATTAATAGTAAGCTCACTCCTTCTTAACAACCATAATTTATTTAACATACTTATAGAAAGTATTTCTTTATACAATTTTAGCTTTTACATTTGACTATACAAGTCTATATATATATTCTTTTATATGTTATCTCATCCGAAATTTTGAATTTTATGCATTTTTAATGCATTTTTTATTTTTATGTATACTATTTTTTTTTTTAACTTCTCTGTAACCTTTGTACTTGCATGGTTTTATGAGAATAAACTATCTATCTATCTATAATATTTGTGCAATGTTGAACATGATAGCCGTCATTAATCCAAATAAGTAATACAGTAGTTGTAATAAAAGTTATATTTTAGTCATGCATTACTGATATTGACGAATTTAGAATAGTTCGTCCATACATCGTTGTTCTTGAAACAATCATTATTAGTATACATGTAAGTTTCCTGACGTATAAGCGCCATTGAGGATGAGCTCCCGAGAAAGCAGACTAGTAGCGTTTCGTTCGTTTGTTTGTTGGGAAAGGAGAGGAAATGCAACCGCTTGTACAGATAAACGACAGAATTACCATACAAGCATTTATAGTCAACACAATCAGAAACAGTTCCCATCGTTAGACGGGGAATATGAAGGCTTTCAAGAATGAACAAGTGACATGTCTAACTCGAACAGTTAGAAAACGGACTATCGACATCGACCGCTTGTTCTTGATATTTGAAATTGTATGCATATATACGTATACGTTTATGATAGTGATGAGTTCTTGTGTCTGACAAAAACTAAATTCCTTCATGGTTATATCTTGCCATACGTTTATATTGGTTTGTAAGGTGATTACTCAAAATCGTTATTTGAAAATCCTGTTTGTGAGATGTATATTCATTTCAATACAGAAATTTCGTCTATATATTTCACAAGTGTATAACACGGAGAAGGTCTGAAGGTCTATTACTCCCATTTTGTCAAGTTGGGTTTGAACCATCGATGTTGACAGCAATATCAAAGAATGAGATGATGATGGTAGAAAGAACTATGGGCGTCATGTGGCAAATATTACATGCATATCGGACCATGAGTTGTCAATCTGTATGAAAAGATTTCCAATACAACCATATTATTGAGAAGGAATGTTTACATGCTATACTCTCGTACTAGTATTACAGGGTTCTTGTGGCGTTCACCTTAGACACACATCTTTTTAACGATGTTTAAAAAAAAGACAGAACCAATTTAATGTCATATTTCCCTATTTTTTAAAATATAACTAAAAGTCTTTCATCTGACAAGAATACCCCTATTTAGAGGACAAATAATTTATTCTTTTTTCTGTTATTGAATACCAAGAAAAAAAAAATCCCGAAATTAATTTGAAACTTTGATACTCAAAAGTTTCCCAGCAAAATATTCACATCCCTTCGGGATAATTAGTGTTCGTCCAGTGGCATATATAACAAGTGTGATGACGAATTCCTTCCTTTGTTCGAGAACAATCTAATTGAAATATAAATCTGTATTTTACTATGTCCACAACTTCAATGAACCAAAGCAAAAGTTATACATCGACCTGTATTTAAATCAAATTGGTTCTCTTCTTCTTCTGGTATACAATAGTCTATCGACATTCGATGATTACATACTGTTGGCATACGTGGACTAGTCTATTTACAACACTTTTACCCCTATTTATTCAAAATATATGTTTTTTTCTTATGTTCAATGTATACATGTATGATATTTTAAATTGCGCTATAGTTCCGTAACTTTCTATCCAGTCGTATAAACAAATCGTTGGCAAGTGCGTACATTTTTTTAAATTAATGTT